>OZ010689.1:2329448-2779653 GCA_963932265.1 Thymelicus lineola | reverse complement strand
TTCCTAGTCTGTATATTTTAATTATTGTAGTAATATTCTTTAGAGTTGATTGCCTTTGAAAAAATGGGTATATGATACTTTGGTAAAAACAATTTTAAACAATGAAATTCATTTTAAATGTGCAAAAGATTTCAATTTACTCTGATGTCCATTGAAATGTACAATTTTACTTAAAGCACTAGGCAAAACAACTACTTTACCAGTACGAATGACGTTTTTTCGTTGCGATCTATTGCAAAAACTCAGGAATACTGCTCCATCACGGAAAAAAGAATAGGTCCGTGTGTTCCATCAAATTGCTTCTGTTCATATTTTCTGAGAAAATAAAATTGATTGATGGAAATAAACTGATTAAATTGTAATAACGATTTGTTACAAGTAAAATAAAAAAAATAAAGCATTCATCTTGGCAAATTAGTCAATGTAAAAAGCTAAAGTAAAGATATTTCAAAAGTTATCTAGTTTAAGAGTTTCTCTTTGTTTCACGTATTCCGGGATGGTTTAAATATGAAGGAAATACCAAATGACAAATAATTATAATATCGTTATTTTAAAACACAACTCAAATTGTGAGTCTGCAAAGTTCTTCTGCTTAACACTATAAATAAACGCTTACACATACAAAACTCATACCCCACACATTTATCAATAACACCCATGACCCGAGTATTTATATTTATCTGTCACATAAATATCTGTCCCGAACAGGAATCGAACCCGGGACTCCTCGCTTCGTAAGCAGGGTAGCTACCAACTAGGCTACAGGATCGTCAACTCCGTCATACTTGAACTTCACAATAACCGTAGTTAATTATTTACTGCCAAAAACTCTTTATATTACTTATTATGCCTAAGTGGGTAGCGGTAGGTATTAGCAATTTACATTATAAAATACCGCATCTATATTGTAAAGGTGGTAGAGTTAGTTACCTACTGGTAGGTACTTCGTTGTTGTTCTTGTTATGAATGTCCCTAAAATGTTAAAAATATTAAAAAAATAAGTATTTAACCCATGATTTTCATTTATTGGAATATTTGTGTTTTGCTGTAATTATGAAATAGTACGAAATTCAATACATCCCGCTGCTTTGAATCAATATGTACTAGCACAACTCAAAAAGCCTATTTTTCAGGAGAACCATTAATTTTTTTTAACGAAATGATTGCTTTCATAACTTTTTATTGAACACAATTACAATCACATT
Organism: Thymelicus lineola; assembly: GCA_963932265.1. Classification (NCBI taxonomy): domain Eukaryota; kingdom Metazoa; phylum Arthropoda; class Insecta; order Lepidoptera; family Hesperiidae; genus Thymelicus; species Thymelicus lineola. Next base: position 2,778,448 of record OZ010689.1, on the reverse strand, counting down.
TATAAGAAAAATCCATAAGGAACTTATCTTGGCCTAGTTAGAATAGAACGTTATGAGTGTTTGACCTCAAAAAGACTATAAAATTTACAAAAGACTAGAAGGACTTCGACTTATGATAAAACTATTATTCAAAAAATATGGGAAAAGAAACACAAAACAAGATGTGACAGGAAATAATGTAATTTAAAAAAAGTTTACAACAAATTTATACTTTTATTTCGTGAATATTCACAAAACGAAAATGAACAATACTGCAGAAAACATTACTTTTAGGGTTCCGTACGAAAAAACGAAAAACAGAACCCTTATAGGATTACTCGTGCGTCTGGGCGACCGCAGTTCACAGTCAATTTATTCTGAAACTACTGGACCAAGTGAATTGAAATTTGTTACTCGTGTACTTTTTTGTGACCGAAAGACGAAGGTATAAAGTAAACAACTGAATTTTGAAAAAAAATCAAAATTAAACAAAAACTGTTTTGCAAACCGTATCGTGTGGTATGTCAAATGAATGGGCTTGTTGCAAGGATCTCAAACATATTTTTTGTTACACTTCTACAATGGATAGTTTTAAAATTATTCAAGAAATAACGAAAATTAAAGCAAAAAATTGACCATTCCCTCCTTATCTCCGAAACTACTGAACGTAGTGATTATTAAGTACGCTGTGCTACTGACGCTAGAATTTTGAAAAAATACAGAGCATAGTTCTTTACTTAAATATACAGGAAAACCTATAAGAACTCTATGGTCTTAAAATAAACGGTAAAAATAAATAAAATAGAAAAATAACGGTACGGAACCCTCTCCAATTCTTTCAAAAAAGACAACCATACCACCTTACACTGCCAGAGAGATAGTGTTAGAAAGAGAGGCAACTCATATTTCTGATTAGCGCTGTGCGACCTGAATTACACTTTATTGCGTTGGATCAAGAGTCGCTATTTATTTAAATGATTTTGCGGAGTGAGTCTTCTGTATAGTTATGTACTATTATGTCTTCTGTGGTAATACCATATTCTTCGAGAAATAATGCATGTGAATCCGTCTAAACAAGAAAAGTAACAGGTATTCATTGATTATTAAAAAAAAGAGTGGCTCTCCGGGAGTGCCGACAGAAGTTGAAATGGAGAAATACGACCACAAACACACGAGATTTTTATGTATTAGATATAAATTTTCAGACCCCCTAGCGATTTTTATTGGTCATAATTATCAATATAATATCGGAACGTGGGGATACCAATATTACCAATGCCTTTTATTTATATGGCATTCTTGGTATTCTTTCTTCACTTGACCTGATAATAAGCAATTATTCGTCACAATACACGCCTCGGCCGGGGATCGAATCCCGAACAGTCGATCAACAGGGAGGGTCCCTGCGTAAGTTACATAGGTACACTGACTATTTTGCCGTGTCAACCTACATTGTGGGTTGTGTTTAAGGCAAGAGTCTTACTAAGTTAGTGCACCCAAGACTACATCGCCACTTACCATCAGGTGGGATTTTATTCAAGCATAAATTTATAATTTTAGTTACAAAAAGAAACGATTTAGAAACTTGCTTCGACTGAGTTACGTAATTCCTTAATTGCTTAGGTACCCACTAACTTTAATAATAAAATTAAATACTTTAGATATCTTAGATCAGTGACCAATTCCTGTTTTAATTTGTTTATTTTTTAATTAGGTGCAAAGATGAGTCTAGGGAGCGGCGGCGAAGATAAGGAGGCAATTTATATGCAGCGGCGGGCTGCGCGCGCGCCAGTCTACGTGTATCGCCCGTCATGCCGGCTTGCGCGCCCGAGTACCGCCTCGCGCGGACAAACTCCGACCTAGTGTTCGTCCCGCGAGTCAAGCGATGCTCGCATCAGCCGCCAACCTTCACCGCACTCAGACGATCCTTCTCGTCAACCTTCTCGCTCATCCCCGAGGAACGCGCTATCTCACCTGAAAGACCTCCGCCTCTGCCACGACTTCTACGTATCATCACATGGGGACCCAGACAATTCCTGCGGCCGTTTTTCGCCCTGCTCAGCCTCATCTCACACCCGGCCTGGAAGCAGATCCTAGTAGTTTTGCCTACGCTATGGATCGCCGCGTCGCTGTTCATCTTCTGGAAGTGTGTCCAGTGCCCGATCGGCGTATTGAAAATGCTTGGACGCGCAATATCCAAGAATCCGAACAAGCAACGGACGGTTATGATCAGTGGCGGCAGCTCAGTACAAGCCCTTCATCTCGCTCGAAACTTCCACTCTGCTGGAGCCAGAGTGGTCGCTTTCGAAATAGAAGGCCAGTTCGCATTGCTGAAGTATTCGGCGGCTGTAAACAACTTCTATACAGTGCCTCGACCGAATCCAGCGGACCCGTTAGCTTATGCACGCGCTTTGAAAGAAATTGTGGAAAGAGAATCAGTGGTGTTTTACATACCTGTGAATTCTTCCACTTCAGCGTATTACGATGCCTTAGCAAAACCGCACTTGGAAGTTATCGGTTGCCAGTGCTTCGTGCCGTGTGCCCGCGACGTCGTTGCATTGGATGATCCTCTGGAGATGATTCGAGTATGCCGAGTTGCAGGCCTATCGATACCGCAATACTGGTTAGTGACAAGCGAAGAAGATGTACGAATGTGGTACGAAAGTGGAGCATCCAAGGAAGGCCGTCACTTTATTGCAAGTGCTGGAGCGAGAGGAGCAAGGGATCGATTACGGTTCGCCATGCCCGAAGAAAAGTCGCAATTTAGGTTCCCTCGGGAGATTAGTGCCGAAAAACCGTGGGTTATCATGAGGGAGTTAAAGGGAGAGAAGATGATCACTTGCACTACTTTGAAAGAATCTCGTGCGGTGAATAACGTAACCTGTCGCGTAGATTCATCAAAAAGAGGACTAGTGCCACAAAAAGACGAGGAAGCCGACGCTTGGGTACAGAGATTTGTATCCTGTCTTTCACCATCGCGGCCGATGACAGGACACATTTCGTTCAGACTCGTGCGGGAAGAAGGAACAAACGGGCACGTGACAAGAATCGTGGCAATGGGTGCCCGGGTGGGAGTGTCGATGCCATACTTGTGTCAAGGTCCGACCAGATACGGTCATACGGCAACCGTTGGCAAGCTGCTGAACACAGTGCTCGATACACGCCAAGCACTGTTTGCGTTCTGGGACCCCTTGCCGTACTGCGCTTACTATCAGTCACGATTACCGGAGGATCGCCGGCTACCGCCGCCGGAGCCGTGCAAGACGCCCCCGAACGTGCCTCTTTGAGTGGGACGTAGGTTCGGCTTAGGTTATTCTTAAGACACTCAAGTACCTGAAGAGTGCGTGAGTGGATGCTCTCTGTCGGCGACACCGCCGGTCACGCTCTCTCTGCATGTTGCTCACTCTAGAACTCGCACAAGGTCGCGGGGTCAGAGGACGATATGAAACGTTCGTAACTACTAAGTAGATATATGAGTACAATCGCAAAAATATAGACTTTCTTATTATTCTTATAGATAATGGAGTAAGTACATGGTTGACTCGTTAACTGTTATTTATACCAACAACGATAATGATAATAAATTTATTTATTGATGCGAACGACTATGTTATTATTTCTCGATGTTTCTCCACACTGTTTATTTGGAACTTCTTCAATTTCAATTTGCCTTGTTTGCTTAATAAAGTGCAATAACACGCTGGCCTCAATTTTAAATCCATATTGCTATCACAACAGACTTGGTTAGGTATCAAATTATCTTATATCCGTCAATAAACATTTATAACTCTTATAAAAAGCAAGTACTACATACATAGAATGTATGTATAGAATACATGTAACAATGAAAATTAAATGATTTTGAATATTTTTTAACTCTAATAATTCTTGACTAAAAATAACAGACTACAAAATTAAGCATAACTCAAAAACTACTTGTCAGATCTTGTCGCTCAAATGTAATTGGGACCACATGACAAGCACCAGCTTTCGAATATAAAAAGAATCATCTAAATCGGTAATTCCAGTATAAAGTTATGACACATTGTCGAATTGAAAACTTCTTCCTTTTTTTGAAGTTGGTTAACCACTTGTTCAATTATTTAAAGAGTACCTATTTACTCATTCTTGTTCTATGTCCTACCTGATAAAATACAATCTAGGTTAATTCAGTTATTCTTTGCAGAGTTGATAGAATGGGTAAATACAGTGAATGACCTGAAAGGCGAAACAGCTGTAACATTAATTTTAGAGTTTATTTAACTCCACTTTATTTATTTATTTATGTATTTAAAACTTTCAAGAGTAAAATATTACATGAAAATGTAATCGATTCCATCTCATAGATATTCGAAATTGGTTTGATGTATTCCAAATCAGTTCAGGTTTCTCGCTTTAAGTTGATAGTTTTAAATATAAAATACAGAGTTGATGTAACGCTAGTATGTTAACGTTTTAATTAAAAAATTAAAGACTATCGGTCTTTGTTGTTATCTCGGTTAATTTTTGTCCAGTCAGATTCACTAATCTGACACATTTGTTATTACCTTTTAGAATGGCTATGTATTACTGATTAATTATCAATACAATACAATATAAATATTCTTTATTGTTCACCAATTTCAATACAATAAAAAAATAAGGAAACAATCGGCGGTCTTATCATCCCTAGCATAAACTGAAAAATAAAAAAACCCGACTGCTATCAAAAAAGATATCATGAATCATGATATACTTTTTGAAAACCTTATATGCATTATTCTATTTTATTCGAAGCGCTCATAGCACGGGGCGGCTTGCGTCGTTAATTATTTTGTATTGATTCAGATCCTTCTATAATGTGGTAGTCAATAGACTAGTTAATGAAAGTAAGTATTTACCGTTCAGTCTACATCCGTGAGCAAAGATCACTTGTAATCGATATTTGTGCTCGTTAATCGGATATTAAGTGCGACGGAACACGATGTTAATGAGCACTAGATGTTTTGTGTCGTTAATGTTTGTTGACTAATAATACTATTATATAATATGTACTATTATTTCTTCTGTGCTAATATGTAATCGAAGAAAGGCAGTGCCGGATTTATATTTTTATGAGTGTAGGCCAATTTATTTCCGCCGCCCCACGTACCTTTCTAAAAAATAATTTTCCATTCATAGTAAAGAAGGCACTGAATTAATCACTAAGAAAGTGCGTAAAAAAACAAGAATCACAATTTTTTGCGACACTTTTTGAAAGCAAAATTATCTATATATCATCTCCTGAAATCTGCCGCCCCTAGGACGCTGCCGCCCATAGTCCGCGGTCTATACGGCCTATTGACAAATACAGGACTGTGAGAAAGGTCATGTTTGGATCAATTAAGTATACTAAATATTAGTGGCCCATCCCGGCTTTACCTGCGTTTGACAATGATCTGACAGTGTTCTAGGCAGCACCATAATTCGTCAATTAATGGTGAGCGGTAGAATCATTGAGATAAACAGATCAATGGGTAAACCCTAAGTTGGGTTAGTTGTTCATTTCTAGACTATCTGTTCACTGTTTGTATTATAATTAAAATTACCTAGTTTCAATATCATCAAAGACTAGGATCAAAGAAGTTTCAAAGATTGGGACAAAAATAATTATAATATGCTGCACCTAATTATAAAGCTCAAACTCCAACAGCTTTTCGATCGTTTCAATATTTTATGTATCAATAATCTCCGGCAAACTTAGCTTTAATTATGAACTTTGGTCGATGATAATAATGATATAAAATGTACCTATATTTAGTATGTATCATTTTGTCAGTGACTCTATAATCTCTACATAAACCCAATAGTTCAATATTTAGGACAAAAAAGACGATGACCATTTTTTAAAGGTCAGATAGCGAAACCAACCTTTAGCCTTCCTGTAACCAGTGTAACCAACTTTGAGAAGTTAGTTTCAATACATTTAACTCCCCTTACGTAACCTCACGGTTAATGGCTAGAGAATTATGCTGGAATGGAATCCGTAAGAAGATTATTAGTAGACATATTATTATATATATCGAATTTAGGTCTTAGGTATAACTTGGTTGAGATATGTTTCGGAATGACTTCGGGAGGTGGATTATGCCAATAAGTTGATTTATAAGTAAATTAAATTGTTATTGAATAAATCGGAGTTTGTCATCATAAATGTTTGATAATAGCTATTGTAAATTTTTCAAATCGCACCTTTTTTGAGCGTCAGCAAGTTTTAGTTCATTGGCCTGATGAAATGCACTGGTAAATAATATAAATGTTAGGCGTATTTCCAACTTAATATTTATAAAAAAGAGTCTTGCCATGAGAGCAAGACTATTGGTAACTAGAATTCGGAGTGTAGGAGTATCCGTTTTGAGCTCAAGTTAAACTCTCTAGGTCTTGGTATGCGTGGTAGGACAGTGCAATCTGGGCTCTGTACCAACCAAATTAATCAAAACAGTACTCTTTCATGATAATAGCGTTATTTACTTATATTATCTATCCCTGCATATAGAAGAAGGTGCAGGGGGTGGGAGAGGGAGATGCTCCACTCCTGAATTTTGTATGCTATCATTAGCTACATGTCCACTGTTGTCCATAAAATTTCTTATTCGTTATGCATTACTTTGAACGCAGGGGCCCGAGTTCGAACCCTGACAAGCACCTCTGATTTTCAAGAATTAGGTATGTGCGTATTAGAAGTTAATTATCACTTGATACGGTGAAGAAAAACATTGTGAGTAAACCTGCACAACGGAGAGTTCTCAAAGATGTGTGAAGTCTACCAATCCGCACTTGGCCAGCGTGGTAGACTATGGCCTGTACCCCTCACATTGTGAGAGGAGACCCCGAGCCCAGCAGTGGGACAATTATGGGTTGTAATTTTAACATAATTTTAACAATTACTGTGGGGCAAAGCAGCCGGTATAGAACAAATTTTTGTATTACAGAAAAGAGCCATTAGAGCTATTTATAAACTAAAATCAAGGGAGTCCTTGCGCGTCAAATTTAAACAAATAGGTATACTTACAGTAGCTTCCCAATATATTTATAATAATTTAGTGTTTATACGAAATAACATAACTGCATATAAACAAAATTGTGATTTTTCAAATCGTCAAACAAGAAGGATGCATCAATTGGCTACCTCTTCGTACCGTCTTTCTAAAGTGCAACGTTCTTTTATGGGACTAGGTATAAAATTTTATAATAAAGTCCCAAAACAAATACATGACTTACCGGTGCAATCTTTTAAGAAACGTGTAAAGGCTCAGCTCTTAGGCAAGGGCTACTATAGCATAAATGAATATTTAAATGACAAGGATGCTTGGAAATGACTAGCTAGGCAACCAGTTCTGCACAGGTTAAAGAATACCTATTTTTGTAATAGATATAAGTTTTATTTTTAAAAGATGTGCTGAGGAGTTTCTTTACGGCTTTTCTTCTCCTCCACGACAAAGCACCTTTCCGAAAAGCTGGTAGATTAAAAAAATGACGTGCATAAGAGTATCAGTGATACCTACATGAATAAAGATTATTTCATTCATTTCATTCATTTCATTCATAACAGGGATTAAGAAGATTTTAACCTCCCCCGGGCCAAAAACGTTGAATTGGCCTCCCCTGACCCAGAAGCTGGGTATGCCCATGACCACACCCATTCTCTACAATCCACTAGGAGACTAGGCAATAAATAAATAAATAACGCTTGTTAAATAAGAATGACAATTCGGATACGGATACCTTCTCCTCAAGTTTTGCGAAACAGGTTGCTGGTATAAAAATGAGGTGTATTCTAACGTAGTGTTTGCATTTTTGCATTGATATATGTCTGAGCCGACTGAGCTGAGATAAGGTGTTGTTGCAGAGTGAACTGCATTGAGATAGCAGTTATCGCAGTCCGGGTCACCAGACGCGCCCGCTCGCCCGCGCGCTGGCATAAGATCACACCTTTCTTGCACGACAAATATATTATCTAGGCTTAAAATAAATATACACAGAAGGGTAACTCCGTATTAGCGCCGTCCAACAATGAGGGTGAGATCAATAAACCGAACTTAGACTTGGACTTTGTTCAGCCAACATTCAAATCTATTATATTAGATGATTGACACTTTGATTTATACGCTAAAATTAAAGTCACGATAATACGGCATAATTATCCCGGACTCATATTCCTTGTGTCGCGGGTTCCATCTCTATCCTCTATGGAAAACATAAGACGTCAGTAATATCACAAACCGAGTTTATTTGTCTGTCACAATAATTGCCACGGCCAGCAGTTGAACCCGAGACCCCTCGCTTCGCCAACAAACTACTAACTAGAGTAATCAATTCGTAACTGCAAGGATATAGCTCTGGAAGACATTGCTATTAGAGTTACAAATTCGTAAGAAATAAAAATTATTAACTAAATAATTACGAATTGTTTTTTAAATGGAGGTAGCGCTTCTTGCAAAGCTTTTTTCGAATGGACAGTTGTTGTAGGCTCTATCGGCCTTTACAGCTTCACGCGGACAGCACGCATAGCGGTTTCAAAGCAAAGCAAGGTTCGGTGATCGTCTAAAGGTAAATAAGTTACCGCAGAGGAAAAACTCTTTTAAAAGTCACATCAAGTTTAATGGATCTTATTAATAATTGAATGCCTAATTCCCCTACGATTGATGCACTTTTATACACAACATAGGTACCCTTAAAACAAATTAAAATTAAATACTGACGATACTTGTACATAGATGTAAGCCTTTATACCATCCTGACATTTTAATTTATAAACTAGCTTTTGCCCGCGGCTTCGCACGCGGTAGTGGTTTGGAAACGAAATTTTTAAATAATTAATTTAGATTTAGTACGCCCGTGGCTTCGCGCGCGTGGATATCGATATTTTACTATTACTGTGGGAACCCTGAAATTTTCTGGGATAAAAAGTAGCCTATGTGTTAATCCAGGGTAGCTATCTCCATTCCTTTCAGCCAAATCGGTTCTTTAGTTGTGGCGTAATTGAGGAATAAACATCCAAAGATCCAAACATCTTCACAAACTTTCACATTTAGAATATTAATAGAATGGTTTACTACTTCTACACCTCTTTTTTACTCATAATATCATTGCTTCTACAATCAACAGTGAATTTTTATCTAAGTAGTAGCCGAATATCACGAGATCGGGTTACTAGTAACAAGTCGGCACATAAACATCGGCTTCAATACAAACAATAACCTACTTCCATCAAATTATTCCTACGATTTGTACGATTTATTCGATCGCTGTTGGGATGTGATCAGCCACGTAGTTTACAAACCTATCTCCGACGTTTGACGACGATCGATGTCCGAACATATTCGATGATATATCATTTAACTACTGACGCTTCTGGATGATATTAACAACACACTTGCTGCTACAGCATATTGAATACACTATGCCATGAATAAAGCAACTTAAGTAGATACTACATGTCCAAACTGTATTATTATCATTATACGGAAATATCTAAGATATTATTTATAATAAACCAACTAAAACTATAAAAGCTTAGTTAATAATGATTCACTACATTAATTAGTCGATTTTCTAAAGACCGCGTTCTTTTTCTTATATTTGTTTTTGTATGAACCTACTCGAAGATTTAAAGTATTGTTACCCACACTTCATACTTTGTTTTGGTGAAAGCTGTGTTTACCTGTCATTGGTTTCGCATATGACATTTTGTTTTGTACCTACACATTGTTTTCATGTAGAAACTGTTGGTGAACCTTAATAAATAAATAAATAAAATATATTGTGTAAAATTTAATAGAAAAGGTATGGTTATTATATAAAAAACAATCTTCACAACGACGGCACGGTGGATGTAGATGTGTAGAGCCATCCAAGAATTTTATATCTGCCTTGACGTGCGCGTGAATAAATCAAGTTACTCACACCCCTGAAACGATAAAATAACGTAAATTTATAACGTCAGTTCAAAATCTGAAAGTTTTGACATATTATATTTGTCACGCTACCCATATGGCACAGTATAGATACTGTACTATTAAGTGTTCCGTGGTCATCGTATCAACATGATATCCGAAATATCTACTACAACCCTAAAGTAGAGACATTGTAATTTGTACCGGTAGGATACCATATCGTGAGTGAGGCTCATAAACCGTATGCTGTGCGAGATGTTCTTTCTACTGATAAGTGGTTGCCACGCGACGCGACCCATAGGTATTGATTTTTGTTTGTTCCTTGCAGCTTCGATCCAGCTCCTGTCAATATTTTGACGATTCATTGGGTGGTCTGTCATGGGTCTATCTGCTTATTTGACTTCTTTGTTTGAAGATGCTCGTTCTCATATGCACTCTGTAGTTCAAAACTTAATTTTCTAAGTATATAATATATTAAATTGTCTTGATTTGATTGATTTCTTTGATTGTTTACAAATGATTTCACTTATTTAAAACATTCACTTATTTCTTGATATAAAAACATGATTTATAGATCGTTTAGTGATAAAATACATTTGTTTTAATGATAACCCAAAAACGCCGTCTACACTGCGTCTGACCTACAAGAAGCAGCCTTGGACCGAGGCGATTGAGATTTTATATCAGTTATTTTGATTATGACAACAATACCTTTACACTAAAAGCCTCCTTATTCCTATGAGTACGAGACATCATTTTAAATTCACATTATTATAATGATAATGATAAGATAGAGCAGGATGTAATCGAACGTCAACGGCTAATACTACTGATGTTATAAAAGTGAAAGTTTTTTTTTATGTTATAAGTTAATGCTTGACCACAATCCCACCTGATGGTAAGTGGAAGATGCAGTTTTGGGTGGTAAAACGCATTAACTTAGTAAAAGCCTATTCACTATTGCCTTGAAGATACTTACATTATAATCGAGCGGAAACACCGACGCGAGTAATTTATTTCAATCCTTCGCTGTTTGTAAGGATGTGGGTGAATATCAGAACATTCAATTTTGGTGACACTGATTTTCAATTTTGGTGGCCACAGTAGAGTTTGAACTTAAATATTTTAAAAAAGTTATCTAGATATTCTCAGACCTGTTGAAGGACCATCTAGCTTAGACTGTCTATTCTTATACCAGGTCCTTATTTTTCACGAAAATTAAAAAGAAAATTTCGCCACCAAAATTGAAAAAAATGCTCGTTTCTGATGTATGGAATATAGGTTTGTTACTCTTTCATGCAAAAACTACTGAATGGATATTTAAGAATTGTAGCTCACAGGAAGACTTCGATTTGGAAAACCATAGCGGTTACTTATTGTTAAAGTGATCGACCGAGAAGCAACAGCGAGCGGTCGAGAAGCGGATCGGTGACCACTAGTGGCAATTTCTTCAGCGTTACCGTGCTTCGGAGGGCACATAAAGTTACGTTTTACTGTGCATTTTTCCAACTATAGTTGTCGGTGCCAGATGATCGTAAAATAGTCGTCGGCAAGAAATGTGGGAGAACTTTGAGTGGCATACAAACTTCAGACGTTTGGGTTTGCCAATAACCCCTCCATCAATCCGCACTGGAGCAGCGTGGAGTATCTTCTAGGCTTCCTCAGTTATTAAAAGAGATTCATGCCCTGCAGTGGGCACAAATCTCGTTAGGTTGAAGTCATAAGAGTTGTTAGTGATTTATTGAGTAAATAGTCCTAATATCTGAGATCCTAATTATAAGCTTACCCAATTAATATGGGATGTTTCCAATACTTTGCTTAGTTGAAGCGTAGTTTAGCCTATCGGGGTCAAGTGACTCGATAGCTACACGGAACTTACATGATGGATTTTAATTACTGTGTGTCGTAAGATTTTCTTCAGGAATAAATTATAACGTTGAAAATAAATACGCTCACACTAAACTTTTTACAAAATATGTAGCTGCCGTATTTATTACATTATAAAAAATTATTACAAACGTAAAATAAAGTTGAAAATAAAAGGTACGGGGACCCTACAAGAAACCTGTTTTCTCAGTGTAAATTATTGTTCAAATTTCAAATATTTCAAATTTCAAATATTTTATTCAAAATTGGTTTGGTTTACAAACACTTTTTGTTCGGTGGTATCGTAATTTTTTGAGTCTTGTTTGTGAATATCATTAACAGATAAATGAATAAATAGAGACACATAGACACGTTTACTCACACAGACACACACACGAGTCCTATCACATCACTAATCACATCACTATCACTATTATAATGTGTATTACAAAGTTCAAACAACCCGATAGTGTGATTCAAAAGCTGTCAGTTACCTAAGACGTGCGCAAAGTACATATTGTTACTGCCAGACGTACATAGTACGCACCGGCCAGACGGAACGACCCATATTTACATAGAATTATGACTTGTAAACAAACATCGCAAACAAGGTATAATATTAACTGTCTTATATTAACTGAGTAAACCGGTCAGCGATCCGCGTCCCGACCACCGCCGAAGTAATGAGAAAGGAAAATTTATAGTTCGATATGGAACAGGAAATGGGAGGTTGTGAGGTTGTGTGAATCACTTGTTGGACAAATATATTATAATATATTTTGCTCTATCTCGAAGGAACTACGTGAGACACCGTCACATTATGTACTGAGCATTGGTCGCATTGGACCAATCTACCCTATTTTCTAGTATATGGCCTATCTTTGTAGCAAGTTTCATCTTAATCCGTACAAGAGTTATCACGTGATGAAAAGACAAACATCCAAACATCTAAATATCGTCACAAACTTTCACATGATGATAGAAGAAAGGTGTGATTTTACGAGTAATAGCTTGAAATAGATTTACCGTAGAAAAAGCCGTAACATGTGCTACGCCGTAGCTCTTATTTCGTAGACATGTAGTTACGATACGAAAACATCAATAAAATTGATTAACCTAACAAAATTATATTAAAAGTTAAATGGGTTATTAACGTTACTATGATTAATGTGATAAAATAACATTTTTAGTTATATTTTATTATATATAAAAATATCTACATCGCATTATAGTTTGTGTAACACGGATAGGTAGTGTTGCCAACCACAATTTAAAAAAATTAGGATTTGAAGTTGGAGAAACCAGGACAATTCAGTTTGAAAACAGGACGCAGTTGCAATAGTTAAATTAATATCTAGTGAAAATAGGTGAAAACAAATTCAAGTAATTAAAATAATCATATTTTTAGTGAGACCGCCCGTAACGTAAGAATTTTAAAAGAGGCGCGCAAATTTTAAAATTTAAAAACCCAGGACGCTGCTTAAAAACTATTCAGGATGTCCCAGGACTTTAAAAAAACTAGGACATGTCCTGGGAAAACAGGATGGTTGGCAACTCTAGATAGCATAACAATGAAAAATAATATTTCAGCTTTATGCTATGACCTCAAAAAGGAAAACTAGCAAAGACAATTAACATTAGCACAAAAAATGGTTATTTGAGCTGAATCACTGAGTAACTTTTGATTAGTTTCACTCTTCTTTCATATAATGTGGGACGAGGCCAAATACACACCATATTGTAATGTGAAAATTGTATTGCTGACTTGCAGGTTTAATGGAGTCAGTAGGTCATATGTATTCTTTGCAATCAGTTTTTCTTATAACCTCGTAGCAAGCACGTGTGGAAATCGTTTAGGAAAGTTTTAATAAAAAATATTAATAGAAACTCTTCAAGATTATGAAATGTCAGGTAAAGTTAATCCCGTTTTTAAACCTAGATCAAGAGCTCCAATTGACGAAGATGGAATCAGATATTGGGAGTTTTTAGAGCAAAACGACGCTCAACAAGAAGATGCGATCACCACAAGCAATACACATGATGGTCTTAAAGATATGGAGAAAACCAAAAGTTTTCACAGTCAATCTACTTGCACCGCAAGTTTAGGAAACAAAATATTTAAAAGCCATGAAGACAAGAATACAATAGAAGAACAAACACCGACAAATATAGTACTCAAAAAATGGAGAGAAAGGCAATCGAAAGCCAAATATGAACAAGCTAGAAGAGCTATTATCGAATCACAAAAAGACAAATTCGAAAACAAAATCTTTGTCAATGTGGAATCTGTAGCTCATTCAAATAAAGAAGACAGTCGCAAAGAAGACGGGTCGATTATTGTAACTAGTGTGGATGTCGAAGACACATCAAATGCGAATGCAAATCACGATGGGAATATTCAACCGAATAGAAGCTCTAGTGTTTTTGAGCCAGGGTTTATAATGGAATGTGGTGAAGATGATAGAGTTGGTCACGCGAGGAGGCTTCAGATGGGGCCAGGTAGTGAGCTGGCACAGTGGAGGCTCGGAGCCGGCGGCAGTAGGGCGGCGAGTGCAGAGGGCGGAATACGCAGGGAAGAGATGCCGGTAAGTTAATGTTTAACCTGAACTTTTTGAAATTTTTTTCTCTTTCTTTTTTCTTAATACTCTTTTGCTCTATCTCTCTTTTACACTTATGTTATGAGTAATGCTGATGTTGTCAAGTTCGTGTGTCCATTAGTAGGTAAATGGTATTTACCTACACAACTTTGTGTTGTGGTGTAAAACTCATAGACATTTGGAGTATGTGTAGTGAGAGAATCTTTTGGGTAAAACTATAAAAAATTGTATGAGTGTTAACATCATCCGATTCCATTATGATTAATATGAAATCAAATCTTCTAAAATAATGAAATTTATAAAATACGTATTAAAGATTTTTCTAAAAATTCCTAAATCAATAGCTTTGTAATTTATTCCTTTATCCCAAGATTAATCCATTTTCGAAATCAAATAGCCACTAAGTTGCGGGCACCAACTTGAATTGTCTTGTGTACTTTCATTAAGTATATTCGGGTACAAGTTTTTAAATGGCCCAAAAATGGCTTACAAATTTTGGCAATTTATTGCATACCACACGATGGAAAAGCGTAGTGCCGAACGCCCTGAATTGATTTCCCAATTTTCCGAGACATAAAAAGTGGAAATGAAGACACGGAAGGGGCCTTTGCACGCAACAAGCGCAACCAGCAAATACACGGGTACATTCAAAAACTTTGTGAATTGAATATTAATCGTTAGTATCAAGAACCCTTTCAATGTATTGTTAAGTTACTTCCAGATTATCAACAAATGG
This sequence comes from Thymelicus lineola, assembly GCA_963932265.1. NCBI lineage: Eukaryota > Metazoa > Arthropoda > Insecta > Lepidoptera > Hesperiidae > Thymelicus > Thymelicus lineola. Next base: position 2,763,356 of record OZ010689.1, on the reverse strand, counting down.
TCCGCTTCATATATTAAATGGTCATGGTCATCTTTGACTATTAATTATGTATATCATTAGTGCACAATATGGTACGTTATCAATAGTTGCTGGTCTAAAATAAAGTGGTTCTTGTACTTCCACCTGTTTCATTGGGTCTCTAATCCTGCAACTGAAAGAATCCCACCTGATGGTAATCGACATTGTCTTGTATCAAAGACGAGTAACCACCCTCGCTTTGCTTCGGTCTTCTTATTTTTTACACCTTGGGTTACATTATTGGAGTTTTATTAAGGATCCCTAATTTTTTTGAAAATATAATATAGCCTATGTTACTCGGGGATAGTGTAGCTTTCCAACAGTAAAAGAATTTTTCAAATCGGTTCAGTAGTTTCGGAGCCTATTCAATGCAAACAATCAAATCTTTCCTCTTTACTAGCTGTTACCCGCGACTTCGTACGCTGAAAATAAAGATGCCTTCATAATGAAACATGTTTTTCGTAAATTAAGAGCAAACTTGTCCGGACTATGAGGAGAGGAGATCCGTGCCTTGTAGTAGCCCATTATGGGTTGAAGCTTTTACACCTACACTTAGTAAGTATAATGTATTATGCAAATGAGTGAAATATTAAACAAATCTCTAGTGTTGTATCTAGTGTGATTGGTAGTCAGCAAGATACCAAACTCTTCACAAAAATTACAGCATAAGTGACATGTTAGAACCCATTAATTTATCCATTGGGAGAAGCGCATAGCCCGGACGCCGCGGCTTGTGTTGGTCCTAATAGTAATCGAGCGCGATCGGTAGTTGAATAGGTGACCGCTAGTGCAAAAAATTCTTGAGCTCCCGTGTCCTGGAGAGCACGTAAAGCTGTTGTTCTGGTTATTGTCGTAAGATAACAGTCGTTATGACATGTCGGAGGCCTTCGCTCGGCGCAATGACTTCCGACACTTGGGTTGGTCTCTAATCCCTCCACCAATCCGCACTGGCGCAAAGTGGTGGAGTATACTCTAGGCCTCCTCAAGAGAAGAGAGCCATGCTCAATAGTGAACCATTAATGACCCATCCATATGAAAGGTCCCAAAATAGTTGAACTTTTTTGAGTTTAGAGGTTTATCTAAGTCAGGGCCTGAGAGTTTTTTTATATATTTACATTGTCATTTTACAGAATACACAAAAACGTACCTTCCTTTTCTTTTTTGGGCAGCAACGAATCAGTGATTCCTTTAGCGCTGCTAATGTACATTGTCGAAAGTGACCACTTACTATGAGGTGACTCATCTGTTCGTTTGCCGGCTATTTAGATAAAAAAGTAACAAAAAAACATTTTTCATCTCTTTTAAATTTAATAATTGCTAATCATAAAAAAATCTAAAAAAATTTTAGTCAAATGAAAATGATTTTCTCCTAACCCATACAAACTTTCATCCCTTAGCCCTTAGCAAATGAATCAAAAAAAATCTTTTATAGTTAATTTTTGTTTGTAGCGAAAAACTAACATGGTGGTATGTTTTCACATTTATGTGTTCTAAAATTATGAAGTGAGATGAATTTCCCAAAAAAAATTTCACAGTTAATTTTTGTTTTTGGCTATGAGCTTACATAATATGAATTTTTATATTTCTGAGTTTTAAGATGACGAAGATTCATACAAACTTATAACCTCTAGTTTTAGCCCTTAGCCTTACATCCCGTATTACCAAACAATTATGTTACAGTTATTTAGTTTTTAATGTAAGATTACATTTTAGCCGTATTAGGGTGGCTTAGAATACTAACCCCAATCCCACGCTGGATTGGTGTCGTAAGAGGCGACTAAATCCGGCCCGCTGGTGGTAGGGCCCCTCGAGGGATTATATTGGTATTATTGATTTTAATTGTACATTAATACCATTATTACTATTATTATTTCTCCATGGGGTTTGTCTGGATAGCTACCACCCTTGAGCATAAGTCAGCCGCCAAATGACTCGTGTTCCGGCTGGGGACTTGAGAGCCAGTTCTTTCCTTCTATTTTTTCTCTCTTTCTTGACCGGCAAGCCATATTTTATTTTTTATAGACAATTCATGTTTTAAAAACAAAGTTAATATAATAATAGATATTAGGTAAAAAAAATATTTCAATGCATATTGAAGCTCCATCTTGCAAAATAGAAATAAACTAAGAAATGCATATGTATGCCTTATTATATTATGTGAAGAAAAGGTTTTTGTAAGCTTAAAACAAATTGACTCATTTTATTTTATTTTCCCATACAAACTTTCATAACATATCCCCAAGGAACCCTTTAAGTGGAAAACCCTATTCTTTAATTTGAAAAACTGGTTTTTCGGTTTTGGTATCGTGTAAGTATAGATTTACAACTTGAAAAATCATTTATTTAGAAATCACAGACAGACAATTCAATTTTATTTATGTGTATTTGAGTTATTGTAAAGTAAAAAATAAGTACTTCAGTGCCATGCTTTGGCCTTGCAAAATACAAAAAAAAAACTAAGAAATGTATGTATGCTATAATTTGTGCGAAGAAGAGGTTTTTGTATGTTTAAAACAAATTAACTCATATTTTATTTTCTCGCTTTGTTATGGAACCTAAAAAATTGCCTATAGTTTAAATTGAAGACTCGATATCGTAGTAATGTCCTGTTGAAATCCGTTCAATGGCTTCAGAGATTAATGAAGATAAACAAACAGACAAACAAAAATTTATAAGCTCATTTTTACGTTTATTTATTGTGCAAGTAACGATTTACAACATAAAAATGCAGTTATTTCGAAATCACAGAGTCGTTGGCGTGAATCAACATATACAGAGCCATCTAGTGGCCAAGATGGTAAACGATTATTTGTTGGATATCGTTTACTCATACAGACTTAATTTGCGTTTTTCTATTACTTCCAAGGTGTTTATAAAATGCTGAAATTATATTGGAGGACATAGATACGCAAACAATATGCTCTTAATAAAAAAATAAAAAATAGATATTTGAAAAATAAGCAATATTCACATTAATTTGTATTTTTTTTCTTTGTCTTGCAAAATTTCGAAAAACTGAAAAACACGTGTTTCATCAATTTCAGCAAGGAACATTTGTTGCAAATTTGAAGCAAATCGGTTGATGTATAATTTTCCATACACACTTTCATCGCGTTTCCCAGGGAAACCTTTTAATTTTCCGGGATAAAAAGTATCCTAAAATATGACCCGGAGTATTAGTTACAATTTTACCAATTTTCATCAAAATCTGTTCAGGGGTTTTCATGTGATGCCCGGACAGACAAACAGACAGACAGACAATAATTCTAAAAAAAATGTTTTTGTGCTCTAACACGTTATTGAAGTGCCCCCTAATCAAAATTTTTAAAAAATATTCAATGTACAGAAAATTTGCCCTTTGAGTTTTATTATAGTATAGATAATATTAGTATAGATAACAGTTAAATCGTCAGATTATAGAACAAAAGGTAATCTGAGGTTGAATCGCTCTTGAATGCCTTGATGCTATGTTATTTATGACGGATGAAGCCAATTAGAAAGGTTTTATTTTAAGCACCACTGTTAAGTATCGATATAACTTTTATTAAAGACTAGCAATCGCCCTCGCTTCGCTTCGGAAAAAATCTTAGGTGCTTTGGTTAACTTACATAACATACTCTTAAAGCAGCATGATCGCTCATTAGAACAGCGTTACTATGAAAGGTCAATACTCGAAATAACGATTCGATATTTTTAGGGTTCATTACCTCGAAAGAAAAAACACGGTTCCCTTAAGATCACTTACTCCATTGCCCGTCTGTCTGTTTGTATTTCAAGACCTTTTTTCTCAGGAACGAGTGAAGGTAACAAATTTAAATTAATCCAACACTCAGGTCTGCAATCCCTAGGAGCTGTGAAAACATATAATATTCTGTATCCTCAACGCAATCAAAAAACATTTGGCTAGAAGGAATGTCTTAGGTAAAACGTAGGTTAAATAAAAAATCTTAAAACTGTGAATTTGTAAGTATCACAAAAAAATTATTTTAAACCTATTTGCAGAACTTGGTAATTTGATCGGGACCCATATCGATACATATATGGGGACAACAGTTTTTCAACGGCAAAGTTAAATTTGTTCCGTTTATCTTTTCGTTACACAACTATGTTAGGTTTAACTAAACAGTTAAGTTAGGTTCAACAACCCTAGTTCGCACTGCGCCGGTTGCTTTTACTTATTATTATTATTTCATCATATTATTTTCTAAATTTTGTGTTTCCTACTTAACCCTTAGTACTTAAATTACATTGAATAAATAAATTGTATGATGATGTTTGCTGATCCATCAGTATTTCACATTAGGTACCCAGGCTTTAAAAAAAGAAATAGTCTTATATCGTTCTCCAAGTTACAATCTATGTCTATACCAAAACACATCAAGATTGGTTCAGCGATGAGAGAGAGTTAAGGTTAATTCGATGAGTTATATGAGAATGGTAATAAAGGAGCAACACATTTTCGCATTTATTACATTGTAGTTTTGGCAAATCAATAATTCGGCAAAAGGAAGATATTGCTTCACAGAAAATGAGAAAATTCAGCACTCTGCACTCTCAACACGATGTTCCTCAGGACTGCATTATAACAGAACTACAACATCAAAGTCAAAGTCAAAATATTTTATTCATATAGGTATCACTGATACACTTATGCATCACTACTACGGAACTCTAAAAATGACGGAACACTTAGTTATTTCAAAGAACAATCCTAAGCTTGATTTAACACGACGCAATACGTTTTATTTAGTGGATTTATGTATTTTATGATTAATTATTCAATTTGTTCAATGTCTACTATTTGTACAACACCAAATTATGATTTTCAACCCCTTTCAGGGTAAAATACAAAAAAATGCTAAAACGTTGGAGGCCATAATATGCAATTAATGATTTTAAAAAAGTGAATATAAAAATAGATATTTAGTAAAAAATATTTCAGTGCCGTATTCTAGCTCCATCTTGCGAAATGCAAATAAACTAAGAAATGCATGTATGCCTTATTTTGTGTGAAGAAAAGGTTTTTGTAAGTTTAAAACAAATTAAAAACTCGTTTCTGTGTTTTGGTATCGTGAAAGTATAGATTTACAACTTAAAAAATCATTTATTTCGAAATCACAGACATTCACTTCAGTTATATTTATGTGTATTTGAATTATTGTAAATTTGTAAAACAATAAGTACTCGCTTTGGCTCCACCTCGCAAAATATAAATAAAACTAAGTAATGTATGTACCTATGCCTCAATTTGTGTGAAGAAAAGGTTTTTGTATGTTTAAAATAAATCGACTCATATTTTATTTTCTCGCTTTGTTTTGTAACCCTAAAAAATTGCCCATAATTTAAGTTGAAGACTCGATGTTGTAGTAAAGTCCTGTTGAAATCCATTCAGTAGCTTCAGAGATTAATGAAGACAAACAAACAGACAAACAAAAATTAAAAACTCATTTTTCGGTTTTGATATCATGCTAGTAACGATTTATAACATGAAAAATGCAGTTATTTCGAAATCACAGACAGACATACTAATTATATTATATATTAAAGGTGTATGTATTAAAGGCGTTGGCGTGAATCAACACATACAGAGCCATCTAGTTGCCAAGATAGTAATCAATTAATTTATTTGATATCGGTTACTCATACAGACTTAATTTGCGTTTTTCTACCACTTCCCAGATGAAATTTATAAAATGCTGAAATTGTATTGGAGGTCATAGATACGCAAACAATATGCTCTTAAAAACAAAATACAAAAATAGATATCCACTCAGTAATAGGGATTTGAATTAATGAAAAAAATAACCTTTAAATGCATTTTATGGCCTTTCCATGCAATATAAGTAAAATCTAAGAAATGCATGTATAACTCTTTTTGTACGGAGAATACGTTTTTAAAAGTTTAAATCAAATCGGCTGATATTTTTTTATTTTTTCATACAAACTATCCCTAAGGAACCCTTTAGTATGGAACCCTAAACAATTGCTTAGTTGTTAAGTTGAACACTTTGCAATATTATCCTAGTAAAACTGTTGTTAAAATTCGTTCAGTGGTTTCGGAGATTAGCGGAGACAAACAAACAGACAGACAGACAAAAATTTTAAAAACTCATTTTCCGGTGTTGGTATCGTGCAAGTAACGATTTGCAACTTGAAAAAATCATTTATCTCGAAATCACAGACAAACTCTTCAATTTTATTAACAATATATATATATATATATATATATATATATATATATATATGTATAGATTTAATTCAAGTCGCGTGGGTGAGGGAGGATCCAATTTGAGTAAAGAGTTCAGTTCGTACAAGAGTATGCGAGTATAGTTACTGTTAGATATTAGAAAGTTGCTTAGTTTTACCGATTTTGTAATATTTTTTACTTGCCCATGATGTAAATATCTTATGATTAGGTATGCTAAATTTCAGCATTTTTTAACTCTCTTCAAAATAATTTATTATTAAATACCAAATATCTTACTATGAATAATAAAAACATTTGGAACATAGTAGTAAGCAGTATAAAGTATTTGTAGTAAATTGGGAACACCATTTTTCCTTTCCCTTATCAAATCACCGGGGAATCCCATGAGAACAGCATCGTTTTCTACAAACTGTAGATGACATCGTTTCATTATAATGCATACCAATAAATGGATAAACAGTACGTATAAGTATTATATAACAATTAAAATTTTATGCCATATCTAGTGAAGAAAAGTGCCAAGTTTCCAATATTCACTATTTCTTTTAAATAAAACTGGGCATATGGAAGAACTTTTCAACGATACCCAACACTATACGGTACGCAATGAATAAAAAAAATCATCCTCACTTTAACTGTAGGGGCAGTACCCTGAAAAAAAATGTTTTTCAACATTTTATTCTACGATTCTGGAGTTTTAATAAATATGTATATCCATGCCAAATTAAGGCTTTCTAGCACTAAGGGTCTCTGGGCGCTTTGCTTCGGACAGACGGACAGACGGACGGACAGAGGGATGGACAGACGGACGAATGGATGGACATGACGAAATTATAAGGGTTCCGATTTTACTTCGGAATCCTAAAACCCCTGATATTTTTATTTACACTAAATATAGCTAAGAACACTCTTGATTAAGTCACAAAACGTTTTCAAACAAAAAAAACTAGATCAAAATTGGTTTATCCGTTTGGAAGCTACGATGCTACAGACAGTAGATCCACAGACAGACACACAGACACGTGAAACTTATAACACCCCTCTTTTTCGTCGGGGGTTAAATCAAAACTTCGAATAACTTAGGATGTTTAAAGAAATAAAATTTATTACAGTATTATTATTTACTAGCTGTTACCCGCGACTTCGTACGCTGAAAATAAAGATGCCTTCATTATAAAACATGTTTTTCGTAAATTAAGAACAAACATGTCCGGACTATAAGGAGAGAAGATCCGTGCCTTGTATTAGCCCATTTTGGGTTGAATCTTTTACACCTACACTTAGTAAGTATAATGTAATATATAAATGAGTGAAATATTAAACAAATCTCTAGTGTTGTATCATGCACTCTAAAATTGCTAAAACAATAAAATGATAACTACGATCTGATGTTCTAGTGTGATTGGTAGTCAGCAAAATACCAAACTCTACCAAAATTACAGCATAAGTGACATGTTAGAAACCCATTAATTATCCATTGGGAGAAGCTCATAGCCCGGACGCCGCGGCTTGTGTTGGTCCTAATAGTAATCGAGCGCGATAGGTAGATGGATAGGTGACCGCTAGTGGCAAAAAATTCTTGAGCTCTCCGTGTTCCGGAGAGCACGTAAAGCTCTGTCTGGTTATTTTCGTAAGATAACAGTCGTTATGACATGTCGGAGGCCCTCGCCCGGCGCAATGACTTCCGACACTTGGGTTGGTCTCTGATCCCTCCACCAATCCGCACTGGAGCAAAGTGGTGGAGTATACTCTAGGCCTCCTCAAGAGAAGAGAGTCATGCTCAATAGTGAACCATTAATGACACATCCATATGAAAGGTCCCAAAATAGTTGAACTTTTTAGAGTTTAGAGGTTTATCTAAGTCAAGGCCTGAGAGTTTTTTTTAAATTTACATTGTCATTTTACAGAATACATAAAAACGTACCTTCCTTTTCTTTTTTGGGCAGCAACGAATCAGTGATTCCTTTAGCGCTGCTAATGTACATTGTCGAAAGTGACCACTTACTATGAGGTGACTCATCTGTTCGTTTGCCGGCTATTTAGATAAAAAAGTAACAAAAAACATTTTTCATCTGTTTTAAATTTAATAATTGCTAATCATAAAAAAATCTAAGAAAAATTTGAAGTCAAATGTAAATGATTTTCTCCTAACCCATACAAACTTTCATCCCTTAGCCCTTAGCAGATGAATCAAAAAAAATTTTATAGTTAATTTTTGTTTGTAGCGAAAAGCTAACATGGCGGTATGTTTTCACATTTGTGTTCTAAAATGATGAAGTTTCTAAGTGAGATGAATTTCCCAAAAAAAAAATTTCACAGTTAATTGTTGTTTTTGGCTATGAGCTTACATATGAATTTTTATACTTCTGAGTTTTAAGATGACGAAGATACAAACAAACTTATAACCTCTAGTTTTAGCCCTTAGTCTTACATCCCGTATTACCAAACAATTGTGTTATAGTTATTTTGTTTTTAATGTAAGATTACATTTTAGCCGTATTAGGGCGGCTTAGAATACTAACCCCAATCCCACGCTGGATGGGTGTCGTAAGAGGCGACTAAATCCGGCCCGCTGGTGGTAAGGCCCCTTGAGGGATTCTATTGGTATTATTCATTTTAATTGTACATTAATAACATTATTACTATTATTATTTCTCGATGGGGTTCGTCTAGATAGCTACTACCCTTGAGCATAAGTCAGCCGCCAAACGACTCGTGTTCCGGCTGGAGGCTTGAGAGCCAGTTCTTTCTTTCTTTTTCTTCTCTCTTTCTTGGCCGGCAACGCATCAGTGATGCCTTTGGTGTAGCTGATGTCCATGGGCGACGATATCCAGTTACCATCAGGTGGATCGTCAGCTCGTTTGCCAGCTATTTCCATAAAAAGAACATACTATTTAACAACTTTCACAGTTTTAACTTCAAAAAACCATGGCAATTGCATGTCAGGCCATGCGCAATGTAGGGTTCCGAAGTTTATCGACTATTACTCATTAACTACTTATGCTAATCTTATGTTTTCATGTGATGCCCGGACAGACAAACAGACAGACAGACTCTATTATAAAATTCTAAAAAAAATAATTTTGTGCTTTAACACGTTATTGAAGTGCCCCCTAATCGAAATTTTAAAAAAATATTCAATGTACCTGTAATTCAAATTTGCCCTTTGAGTTTTATTATAGTATAGATTATCTGGATTCAGAAGGCTCAGGACCGGTCAGAGTGGCGCAAGTTAGTGGAGGCCTATGTCCAGCAGTGGACCTCCAAGGGCTGATGGATGGATGGATGATAGATTATTCAATTTGTTCAATGTCAACTGTTCGTACAACTGAAATCCGATTTACAACCCCTTCCAGGATGAAATATAAAAAATGCTAAATTTACGTTGCAAGCCATAAATATACAATTCATGTTTTAAAAATAAAGTTAATATAAAAATAGATATTAAGTAAAAAAAATATGTCAATGCCATATTCAAGCTCCATCTTGCAAAATAGAAATAAACTAAGAAATGCATATGTATGCCTTATTATATTATGTGAAGAAAAGGTTTTTATAAGTTTAAAACAAATTGACTTATTTTTTTATTTTCTCATACAAAGTTTCATAGCATATCCCCAAGGAACCCTTTAAGTGGAAAACCCTATTCTTTAATTTGAAAAACTCGTTTTTCGGTTTTGGTATCGTGCAAGTATAGATTTACAACTTGAAAAATCATTTATTTAGAAATCACAGAGAGACACTTCAATTTTATTTATGTGTATTTGAATTATTGTAAAGTAAAAAATAAGTACTTCAGTGCCACGCTTTGGCCTCGCAAAATATAAAAAAAAACTAAGAAATGTATAATGCCATAATTTTTGTGAAGAAAAGGTTTTGTATGTTTAAAACAAATTAACTCATATTTTATTTTCTCGCTTTGTTATGGAACCCTAAAAAATTGCCTATAATTTAAGTTGAAGACTCGATATCGTAGTAAAGTCCTGTTGAAATCCGTTCAGTGGCTTCAGAGATTAATGAAGATAAACAAACAGACAAACAAAAATTAAAAAGCTCATTTTTACGTTTTAATATTGTGAAAGTAACGATTTACAACATGAAAAATGCAGTTATTTCGAAATCACAGAGTCGTTGGCGTCAATCAACAAATACAGAGCCATCTAGTGGCCAAGATAGTAAACGATTATTTGTTGGATATCGTTTACTCATACAGACTTAATTTGCGGTTTTCTATCACTTCCAAAGTGTTTATAAAATGCTGAAATTATATTGGAGGACATAGATACGCAAATAATATGCTCTTAATAACAAAATAAAATATAGATATTTGAAAAATAAGCAATATTCACATTAATTTGTATTTTTTTTCTTTGTCTTGCAAAATTTTGAAAAACTGTAAAACACGTGTTTCATCAATTTAAGCAAGGAACATTTGTTGCAAATTTGAAGCAAATCGGTTGATGTATAATTTTCCATACACACTTTCATCGCGTTTCCCAGGGAAACCTTTTAATTTTCCGGGATAAAAAGTATCCTAAAATATGACCCGGAGTATTAGTTACAATTTTACCAATTTTCATCAAAATCTGTTCAGGGGTTTTCATGTGATGCCCGGACAGACAAACAGACAGACAATAATTCTAAAAAAAATGTTTTTGTGCTCTAACACGTTATTGAAGTGCCCCCTAATCAAAATTTTAAAAAAATATTCAATGTACAGAAAATTTTCCCTTTGAGTTTTATTATAGTATAGATAATGTGGTACGAGAATAAGTTATTCCTGGAAATGAGTTGGACGTGCTAATCTCAGAGGAACTACTGGTTTCAACTGAAAAAATATTTTTGTGTTTGATAGTCCATTTATCGAGGAAGGCTTAGGATATATAACTTTTTTCCACAAATTAACGCGGGTGAAACCGCGCGGTATAGCACAGCTAGTAGTAGTACATAGTTAATAGTAGTTAGTACTGCAACCGAGATACTTTGAAACATGTCAATTGATTCCGGAAAGAAAAGATCAAATATACAAGTTAATACAGTAAAAATAAAAAAATAGTTTATTGTTTAAAGCAACAACCCATAATTGTCCCACTGCTGGGCTCGGGGTCTCCTCTCACAATGTGAGGGGTATAGGCCATAGACTACCACGCTGGCCAAGTGCGGATTGGTAGACTTCACACACCTTTGAGAACTTTCTGGAGAACTCTCAGGAGTGCAGGTTTCCTCACGATGTTTTCCTTCACCGAAGCAAGTGATAATTAACTTGTAATACGCACATAATATGTGAAAATTAGAGGTGCGTGCCAGGATTTGAACTCGGGCCCCTTGGTTCGGGAGACCAACCTTCTAACCGCTAGGCTATCACTGCTATCACTGTTTATTGTTTAATAACATTAAATTCCGCATTTTATACTCGCACTTTTTATCACCATTGCTCTAGTACTTATTGTGTCGTAAGAACAGCAACGCATCCCGTGTCAAGTGTACAGTAACTGTGTAACCAAAGTCCATAGTCCTATCACAATATTGTATTTTGTACGAGTGTAGATTCGAGCGCAGGAAATTTCCGCGTGTATTCGTTTTAAGAGGAAGTTTACTGTCAACTTGGGGATGTTATTGCTACATATCTATGAAGTTCATAGTCTGATAATACGAGTAGGTAGGTACATTAATACCGACGGATTAACAAATTTTATTGCAGTGTGGTGTTGGATGAAGAAAAATTAGTATTGGGGCGGCTTAGAATACTAACCCCAATCCCACTCCGGATGGGCGTCGTAAGAGACGACTAAATCTAACCCGCTGGTGGTCGGAGGGATTATTATTGGTAACATTGATTTTAATTGTTAATTAATACCATTATTACTCTCCATCTCTCCATGGGGTTCGCCTGGATAGCTTATCCTTATAGATATCCTGGATAGATTAGCCCTTGACTTTGAGTCAGCCGCCAAACCACTCGTCCTGTTCCAGCTGGGAGCTTGAGAGCCAGTCCTTTTTTCTTATAAATTTCTATGTTAAAAATAAAATCACAAAAAGGGTACACAACTCGACTTAGATCACTCATCACAGGTGGCACAGATTTTATTTAACTATTACACTTTACTGCACACCAAAACAAAGTAACTAATTTGTGCACAAAAGGCGAACTTATCCCTAAATAGCGATTTCTTCCAGGTAACCTTTAGAAAGATGACAAAGGGAAATATCAGCAGATGCTGGTAGGGTGCGAAGTGTAACATAGAAGAAGAAATATGATCAGTTTTATTTATTTTGTATGTTCTTCTGGTATAATTTGGGAGTTCATATATTTGCGGTTTTGTTTTATTAAACCAGAATGCGGGTGAAGTCGCGGGTGGAAATTAATTCTATACTAGTAGCGTATGAAATATATATTAAAAAAGGCAAAAATATGTCTTCTTGATAAAATCTTCAGTTTCTTTTCTTTTTGCTTTAATGAAATCAGGCTGTAAATATGAAGAAGCAAAATATGATCCACTTTCCATAAACTTGTTAATATGCACCAATTTATGTAAAACTCAAACGGTAGTAATGAATAAAGGAAAATAAAAATGTTTTTTTGTTGTTGGACCTGACGGACGGGCGGAAATTCAAATTGCTTTACATCAAACAACATTTTGCAGACTTTTAATAGTCCGTGATCACGTGAATCAACTGTGAAATGGACGCTTTTGCTGCGGTTCAGCAAACTGCGAATTAGTATAACCTAATTAACATGCTAGCCGTTTAGGTTTTCATTAAAGCCTTATAACTGCAAATACTTAGGTACCCAGTTTTGCACTTACATACCGTACTTTTTCGTTATTTAGGTCATAGGTCATATTGGATCTGTTTCCTTAAATTTTCAGTTTCATACATCATAATAGGTATTCTGCAGAAAACAGAGTTAGGTATCACGCTAAGTATAAGATAAACGGAATTGCATTATCCTGCAACATTTTCTTGAAGCCACGTCTAAACGAAAGAGGTGTGTTTCATTTCACTTTTCAAGAGCAATAAATATTAAATTTGAAATCTACTCTAACTACTTTGCATACTGCAATTATACTTCGATGTTGCATCCGAAGAGATTTAGATACCGTGTAGTTGTCCTTCGAGACACCGCATCGTCACACATTTGGAGTATATGAAAATAAAACAATAATAATAATCCCGGTTGAAATTAACTTACAGGTAAGTTCTTTCAACCATACATGCCTAATTTGTGAATGAAATGATAACATTTTTCTAGCAAGTATTGCAATAAATATCGCACCATGAAATTCTATATTGCAGGGCGCACACAACTGAGATATTACAAATAAGTAGGTCTTGATCTGAGGTCTTGATAGTAAACATTTATAAATCATGATCATCTACCCAGGCCAGGACTTCACCCCAAGCATCTTTGCGTGACATGTAGGATCGCAGCGACAGTGACATCAAGTTTATATTATACTATCCCTAAGGAACCCTCGAAGCGCTCATAGCCCGGCGGCTTGCGTCGATCCTAAGTGATCGACAAAGTTAAGCAACAGCGGGCGCGGGCAGTAGTTGGATGGGTGACCGCTAGTGGCAAAAAAAATCTTAAGCGTTTCCGTGCTTCGGAGGGCACGTAAAGCCGTTGGTCCCGGTTGTTATCATAACATAACAGTCGTTAAGCCATGTCGGAGGCCCTCGGGCGGTTTGAAAACTTCCGACACTCGGGTTGGTCACTAACCCCTCCACCAATCCGCACTGGAGCAGCGTGGTGTAGTATGCTCTAGGCCTTCTCCAGAGGAGAAACCTGTGCCCAGTAGGGGGCCATTAATGGGTTGAAGCCAAGGAACCCTTTAGTATGGAACCATAAAAGATTGCTTTAATTTTAAGTTGAAGACTTTTCAATATCCTAATAAAAGTCCTGTTAAAATTCGTTCAGTGGTTTCAGAGATCAGCTTATACAAACAAACAGACAGATAGACAAAAATTTTAAAAACTCATTTTTCGGTGTTGGTATCGTGCAAGTAACGATTTGCAACTTGAAAATTTTTTTTATTTCGAAATCACAGACAGACGCTTCAATTTTATTATATGTTTAGATAGATAAACATTTACACTTTAACCACAGAAGACATAATAATATTATAAATCTTTAACTATGATATATTTATACTTTAAATTAAAACACTTTTATAATGGGTGGATTGTGAGATTCTGTTCCAGTCAACCCTTGGAGCACAGAGAAGTTCTGATAGGCGTGATATTAAAGTTTAATTCACAGGATCAGTGTAGACATACATATAATAGGTTTGAATACAAGCAAAGTTAGATACGTCAATAAATGAATAATAATAGAATGATCGTTAGAATATTTCATAGAGCAAGTATGTTATCAGATCTATGACCGTGAAATATATTTTTATACTGCGCTACGTGACTCCAGGCCCGTGTTGTCCACGAGGTCCATCTCCAATTAGTTTACTAAACAAATTAACTAATCCACAGACAAATAAACTAACAAACTAATTTCTGGGTATCGATTAACTGACAACCAATGAACTCGTTCAATGTTGACAACTAACAATAAGTGAATCGTTTACAGAGACACGAATACCTCCAGTAGCTCGAGTGTGAGTTTCTAACATAAAACGGCTAAACGCAACTATCGCGTTAATCGAGATGACTCAAAAATTTTAGTAAACATATTTTATGCGAGTGTGTTCCTTATACATCGTCAACGTTGAATGTAACTTAACATACGAGTGGAGGCATTTTGACGTGTGCGCGAGTGTAAGTTACTATCTATTGAAAAAATATGCAACCATAGTAGTAGAGTTAAGGTCGTAGCTGACTTATACGACACCGCTCCCATCCAACCGAAGTATGAGAATTCAAATATAAACTTAAAATCGTGCTCTGTAGGTGCACTTTACAGTAACAACAAAAATTAGCAGCCCGCGCGCGGGAAGCAAGCTAACCGCAACCTTGCCACTCAATAGTTGTACCTACAGAGCACGATTTTAAGTTTATATTTGAATTCTCATACTTCGGTTGGATGGGAGCGGTGTCGTATAAGTCAGCTACGACCTTTACTCACTTGATGTTTGACAAGTGAAACGCATTTTTTGGTAATAGTTTATTTGATTTTATTATGGATAGCCTCAGGGATTATTTACAATAAAATTACACATAAATTTTTCCTTCTCTTTGCATATTTATATTTTCAATATTTCCAATAATACAATACTATTTTGCTATTTTTAACTTGACAATGAAATGACAGTAGTGTTATTCTCAAATACTATGGTAACCAAAACAGGGTTGCTCATCTACAATGTACAAATGTAGGGTCGCTAAACATTCATTTATTAAAATAGGCTTACAGTATGAAGTGAAAATTGATTAAGCAATATGTTGAATGGAGCAGCGCGTAATTACCTACTTTGCTTGGAAGATGTTGGCGGAAGCCCAGGCTCAAGATAAGCGCAATCATCAGCGAAAACAACGGCCTATATTCCGAGCCTCTTTAAAAGCATCCCATTATATCATCCCGATTCCCGACACATGTAAATAATCGAATGTCAATGAATAAAGTTTTGAATTTTCATGTACAAAGCTTTTTCGTATGCTCTTTATTTCGAAAATCCTAATTTTTACCTTTTCTATCTTTGCATATAAATAAATTAATAAAATTAATTATTAACTTCTTTGCATAATTGGCCAATGAATTATATAAAAATTGAGAAATTGAAAAATCTACCATACGGGGAATACCCACGACCATCGAATTTCGAGTCCGAGCTCTTAAGCGCTACGCCAACTCAACTCGTGCTATACATATTATGCATCTTCGTAATTAAAGTAATATTCATAAGGTATGAAACTTTTTTATTTTCATGTAATGTGCGTAACAAAAACGTCAAATGTTTGATATCATAGCATCACGATGCTATTGTTTTATCTCATTTCTTCTTTAAGTTTAAAGCGGAACACCTATAGCTCATTCATAAAAAAACATAATGCGCCCAAAATAAGTTTCACTTGACTGCCTCTGTAAGCTTAGTAATAGTGTACTTTTAAAATTAGATGAGTTGTAAGTGCAACTATGCTAATAACGAAGTGAGCAAACGAATAACTTTTTCGTTGATGTTTAAGGAACTCACACTCGCATAAAATACGTGTACTAAAATGTTTGAGTCATCTCGATTCCCGTGATAGTTGAGTTTTTAGTTTTTTTTTAGAAACTTACACTCGAGCTACTTATTTTAAAAGTACACTATTCCTAAGCTTACAAAGGCAGTCAAGTGAAACTTATTTTAGGCGCATTATGTTTTTTTTATCAATGAGCTATAGCTGTTTCGCTTTAAGCTTAAAGAACAAATGAGATAAAACAATAGCATAGCATCTGTTACTATGACTACTATTATGTTTTGTTACTATGACGACCTATTACCAAACAATGCGTTTCACTTGTCAAACATCGCACACGTCAAAATACCTCCACTCGAATGGTTACATTCAATGTTGACTAAAAAGTTCACGTAAACGATATTTTGAAACTCACACTCGCAGTGTAGTTGTTTTAACTGTCCGCTAGAGGCGCTGACAATAACTCCATACATTTTGATTGCATAGACGCAAACGTGTTGGTGAAGTAAATGCTTGCGAAAACTCACACTTGAGCTACTGGACATCACATAATCCGGAACCACCTTTAGCGTGGCTAGGTTTGAAGATTCCTTTTTCCCCTGTCATACATTAATGTGGCACTGAAATATCTGCAACGACCAAGAAATCATGAGCGGGATTTCTCGCTAATAGGGCAATGTAGTGACATTGCTAATGACATTGGTTATGGCCAATAGTAACAGCGCATGCACCGTATCTTTGCAAGAATCCCAAGTCTCTTTACGAGATCTTTAGCTTTGGAGTACAGGCCAAAATATCGATAAATAAAACTGGGCAAGTGCGTGTCAGGCCACGCGCAATGTAGGGTTCCAAAGTAGTAAGTTTATCGACTATTACTCATTAACTACTTATGCTAACATAGCTGTGATAGTTTTCTTTGAATATGAATGTCATCATAATAACCTAATTTTGAGAATTTTTCACTTGTCCAACTCCAACCGGACCACTAATTACAAAAATGGTCGTGCAAAACCTATAATATTTTTGAAAGACCTTTTTTTTAACGATACCAGACACTAAAGGGTAAGCAACGAATAAAAAATTGATCCTCACGTTACCTGTAGGAGAGGTTCCCTGAAAAAAAATTACTGACGTGAGTTTTTAGGAGACACTAAATATAACGATTAGGTATACCTACTGTTGTCTCTCTGACACACAATCTTAATACTGATCTGTTAGTCACATATAGACACCTTTTCTTTATAAAAGGACGAGCATACGCCAAAACTGCTAGAAGCACACTAATTCACCCCTGAGCATGCTTCTGGAAGACTGAGACTGAGAACCCTGAAGTCAACAGTTACAAAATAACGTTGAAATTCAAGTTTTTCGATTTTGCGGTGTTTTTTAGATTACGTCAGTCGCAGAAAGTTAAAATTCAAATTCAAATCTAGTCACCCTACTCAATATCCAAACTCCTTTACCTCCTTCCAAATCAACTCAAATCAAATCATTAATTTATTGCTACAAATATCGTAAAAAGATGTTATAAAATAGTTAATAGTTCATATTTGGCTTTCGTGAGCATGCAACATCAAGTAAAATTTAAATTTAATATTATACAATTCTTATTAGGAAATTAAATAAATAAATTAATTAATATCAGATTAAATCAAAATAATATACTAAATAACAGTCAAATCAAATTAATAACTTATTTAACTATCAAATGTCAAGTGCATAGTCAACTTTTATATTTCAAAATGAATGAAATGTATAAAATCTAAAATTAAAAAAGTTCTTCTATTGTCACCCAAAAATGCTGCTAAAATTAAATAAATAAAATTAATAGCTGTGTAACATATTAGACTTGCTACGACGATGAATCACGCCACAGTGGCATGAGCATCACGAGTAGACCCAGACAGTCCATGCACGCGGATGACATGTCACTTGTCACCCAATTATGTACAATTACACACTTTTGGCAAATAATAACAATCTTTATCACAACAATAAAAAACGTTAATTTATTTAACGCTGATATTAAGTGGACTTCAACCGTTGGATCTTACTTAGGGCTGTCAACAGTAGTATGGGGAATTAAATTATAATTTAGTAACAAAAATATTCATAATATATCCACCTGATCTCCCGTTTTATTTTATGTACGAAAATTACGAAATTTTAATTGATCGAGTTCTCCTTTTTTGAAGTCGGTTAAAAATCAAAGGTATCTTAGGTATCTCTAACTTGTTGCCGGCCAAGAAACAGAATATTTCAGTACTGTACAGACAAGAAAGCTTATGCGTACAAAGTGTTTTTAGCTGTATTGGGCCACCCCAATAATAATAGTAATTTTAGTAAGTATAATTAACCCCAATCTCACGCCGAATGGGTGTCTTAAGAGGCAACTGAATCCCGCTCGCTGATGGTAGTACCCCTTTCTTTTTCTTCCCTCTTTCTTGGTCGGCAATACATTAGTAATATTTTTCGTGTTGCTGATGTCCATGGGCGATGACTGTCACTTCGCATCAGGTGGATCGTCAGCTTGTTTCCCAGCTATTTCCAAAAAAATGCATTAAGGCATTAAGTCTAATTGGATGGAGAGATATGTCGTTTGTTTTCTTATCACAATATAAGTATTTACACCAGGGCACGTAGTCCAAACTGGGACAAATCTGGGAGCACCGGGGATCAGCCCTAACCTTACCGGACGCTAATTAAAGAGGCTCGTCTGTGTTTATTTTCGCTAATTGGAACACACTGTACAAAACAATGATATAAATATTATATTATCAACCTATTGACATAGTTATATTACAGTAAAAAGTAGACTGAACTTGGAAACCTTATGTAACTTGCGAGATATTGCGTAATTCTATTGCTGGGCCATTGGCAAGGCCTGCTCCAGCTCCATTAACTTAATGTCCGTATTACAAATACTAGTACTACGAAGTACTTAAGATTATATTTAGACCTTGATATTTGACATTTGAACATTGATATATTTAAAGATTTTTTAAAACTTATTAACCAGTCCCCTCTTCAATATAAAGTACTGATGTTTCAGAACTTAAAGTTTCACTGGTCTGAGATATAACTGAACCTGATATTATTCTTCCTCCTGATTTAGATCCTTAGTTCTCAAAGTGGTCCAGGTGGACCACCAGGGGTTCACGGGAGACCCGACGGGGGTCTACGTTGGCGTGACAAAAAATCTATTAATTAATTAACCAATCAATTCTCACTTTTTTTTAGAAAACTGTTAATCTCTATATTATAATCTAAGCTTATAATATCTCGCTGGCTGTCTAAAAACCTATCATGATATACCTTTTTGAAATCCTTATGGTAAGCTCTTTAATTTGATACCCATATTGCATTACTTGATTTATTTTTATTTTTTGATACATCAAACAATGGCATGTCACAGCTACCATATTTGTTTTTATTTCACTTGTCTAAGAGCACTTGGGTTATCAAGACGAATCTAACGATATCTTAATTATATAAATCCGTTCAGCGATTTGGAAGATACGAG
The DNA here is from genome assembly GCA_963932265.1 of Thymelicus lineola. NCBI lineage: Eukaryota > Metazoa > Arthropoda > Insecta > Lepidoptera > Hesperiidae > Thymelicus > Thymelicus lineola. The sequence continues at coordinate 2,743,479 of OZ010689.1, read as the reverse complement.
GTAATAAAGAATATTACATACATACATACAAACATAAATACAAACATACATATAAAATACGCGCGAAATACATAATCCTTGTTGGTATTCGGGTAAAAATATACAGGTAACCAATTAACTTGACGCACATTAGATAGGCTTCCGTAAAATTGAGCATGACCGTGTCATGCCATGTGGAATAAGCAGCCAGGGCTTAACGATGTGTCGCCATTATTCACCATAAATTGGTAAATCCATCAGTGGTCGGTAAATGCCGGTGTATTATTTGTTAAGTTTCCGGTGTTCTGAGATAGCCGACCGTAATAAAGAAGTCGACGCTTGAAAAGAAAAATTGACGAAGCGACATTGAGCTAACTTTACAGAGCAGTTTAAAGTTGGAATTTTTAGAAAAAAAAATCATTTATTTTTTTGTAATCCTCCTACCGACGTTATTCTTAATGTTTTGGAATCCTTATCTATACTATAATAAAACTCAAAGGGAAAATTTTCTGTACATTGAATATTTTTTTAAAATTTTGATTAGGGGGCACTTCAATAACGTGTTAGAGCACAAAAACATTTTTTTTAGAATTATTGTCTGTCTGTCTGTTTGTCTGTCCGGGCATCACATGAAAACCCCTGAACAGATTTTGATGAAAATTGGTAAAATTGTAACTAATACTCCGGGTCATATTTTAGGATACTTTTTATCCCGGAAAATTAAAAGGTTTCCCTGGGAAACGCGATGAAAGTGTGTATGGAAAATTATACATCAACCGATTTGCTTCAAATTTGCAACAAATGTTCCTTGCTTAAATTGATGAAACACGTGTTTTACAGTTTTTCAAAATTTTGCAAGACAAAGAAAAAAAATACAAATTAATGTGAATATTGCTTATTTTTCAAATATCTATATTTTATTTTGTTATTAAGAGCATATTATTTGCGTATCTATGTCCTCCAATATAATTTCAGCATTTTATAAACACTTTGGAAGTGATAGAAAACCGCAAATTAAGTCTGTATGAGTAAACGATATCCAACAAATAATCGTTTACTATCTTGGCCACTAGATGGCTCTGTATTTGTTGATTGACGCCAACGACTCTGTGATTTCGAAATAACTGCATTTTTCATGTTGTAAATCGTTACTTTCACAATATTAAAACGTAAAAATGAGCTTTTTAATTTTTGTTTGTCTGTTTGTTTATCTTCATTAATCTCTGAAGCCACTGAACGGATTTCAACAGGACTTTACTACGATATCGAGTCTTCAACTTAAATTATAGGCAATTTTTTAGGGTTCCATAACAAAGCGAGAAAATAAAATATGAGTTAATTTGTTTTAAACATACAAAACCTTTTCTTCACAAAAATTATGGCATTATACATTTCTTAGTTTTTTTTTATATTTTGCGAGGCCAAAGCGTGGCACTGAAGTACTTATTTTTTACTTTACAATAATTCAAATACACATAAATAAAATTGAAGTGTCTCTCTGTGATTTCTAAATAAATGATTTTTCAAGTTGTAAATCTATACTTGCACGATACCAAAACCGAAAAACGAGTTTTTCAAATTAAAGAATAGGGTTTTCCACTTAAAGGGTTCCTTGGGGATATGCTATGAAACTTTGTATGAGAAAATAAAAAAATAAGTCAATTTGTTTTAAACTTATAAAAACCTTTTCTTCACATAATATAATAAGGCATACATATGCATTTCTTAGTTTATTTCTATTTTGCAAGATGGAGCTTGAATATGGCATTGACATATTTTTTTTACTTAATATCTATTTTTATATTAACTTTATTTTTAAAACATGAATTGTATATTTATGGCTTGCAACGTAAATTTAGCATTTTTTATATTTCATCCTGGAAGGGGTTGTAAATCGGATTTCAGTTGTACGAACAGTTGACATTGAACAAATTGAATAATCTATCATCCATCCATCCATCAGCCCTTGGAGGTCCACTGCTGGACATAGGCCTCCACTAACTTGCGCCACTCTGACCGGTCCTGAGCCTTCTGAATCCAGATAATCTATACTATAATAAAACTCAAAGGGCAAATTTGAATTACAGGTACATTGAATATTTTTTTAAAATTTCGATTAGGGGGCACTTCAATAACGTGTTAAAGCACAAAATTATTTTTTTTAGAATTTTATAATAGAGTCTGTCTGTCTGTTTGTCTGTCCGGGCATCACATGAAAACATAAGATTAGCATAAGTAGTTAATGAGTAATAGTCGATAAACTTCGGAACCCTACATTGCGCATGGCCTGACATGCAATTGCCATGGTTTTTTGAAGTTAAAACTGTGAAAGTTGTTAAATAGTATGTTCTTTTTATGGAAATAGCTGGCAAACGAGCTGACGATCCACCTGATGGTAACTGGATATCGTCGCCCATGGACATCAGCTACACCAAAGGCATCACTGATGCGTTGCCGGCCAAGAAAGAGAGAAGAAAAAGAAAGAAAGAACTGGCTCTCAAGCCTCCAGCCGGAACACGAGTCGTTTGGCGGCTGACTTATGCTCAAGGGTAGTAGCTATCTAGACGAACCCCATCGAGAAATAATAATAGTAATAATGTTATTAATGTACAATTAAAATGAATAATACCAATAGAATCCCTCAAGGGGCCTTACCACCAGCGGGCCGGATTTAGTCGCCTCTTACGACACCCATCCAGCGTGGGATTGGGGTTAGTATTCTAAGCCGCCCTAATACGGCTAAAATGTAATCTTACATTAAAAACAAAATAACTATAACACAATTGTTTGGTAATACGGGATGTAAGACTAAGGGCTAAAACTAGAGGTTATAAGTTTGTTTGTATCTTCGTCATCTTAAAACTCAGAAGTATAAAAATTCATATGTAAGCTCATAGCCAAAAACAACAATTAACTGTGAAATTTTTTTTTTGGGAAATTCATCTCACTTAGAAACTTCATCATTTTAGAACACAAATGTGAAAACATACCGCCATGTTAGCTTTTCGCTACAAACAAAAATTAACTATAAAATTTTTTTTGATTCATCTGCTAAGGGCTAAGGGATGAAAGTTTGTATGGGTTAGGAGAAAATCATTTACATTTGACTTCAAATTTTTCTTAGATTTTTTTATGATTAGCAATTATTAAATTTAAAACAGATGAAAAATGTTTTTTGTTACTTTTTTATCTAAATAGCCGGCAAACGAACAGATGAGTCACCTCATAGTAAGTGGTCACTTTCGACAATGTACATTAGCAGCGCTAAAGGAATCACTGATTCGTTGCTGCCCAAAAAAGAAAAGGAAGGTACGTTTTTATGTATTCTGTAAAATGACAATGTAAATTTAAAAAAAACTCTCAGGCCTTGACTTAGATAAACCTCTAAACTCTAAAAAGTTCAACTATTTTGGGACCTTTCATATGGATGTGTCATTAATGGTTCACTATTGAGCATGACTCTCTTCTCTTGAGGAGGCCTAGAGTATACTCCACCACTTTGCTCCAGTGCGGATTGGTGGAGGGATCAGAGACCAACCCAAGTGTCGGAAGTCATTGCGCCGGGCGAGGGCCTCCGACATGTCATAACGACTGTTATCTTACGAAAATAACCAGACAGAGCTTTACGTGCTCTCCGGAACACGGAGAGCTCAAGAATTTTTTGCCACTAGCGGTCACCTATCCATCTACCTATCGCGCTCGATTACTATTAGGACCAACACAAGCCGCGGCGTCCGGGCTATGAGCTTCTCCCAATGGATAATTAATGGGTTTCTAACATGTCACTTATGCTGTAATTTTGGTAGAGTTTGGTATTTTGCTGACTACCAATCACACTAGAACATCAGATCGTAGTTATCATTTTATTGTTTTAGCAATTTTAGAGTGCATGATACAACACTAGAGATTTGTTTAATATTTCACTCATTTATATAATACATTATACTTACTAAGTGTAGGTGTAAAAGATTCAACCCAAAATGGGCTAATACAAGGCACGGATCTTCTCTCCTTATAGTCCGGACATGTTTGTTCTTAATTTACGAAAAACATGTTTTATAATGAAGGCATCTTTATTTTCAGCGTACGAAGTCGCGGGTAACAGCTAGTTTTATCATATATATTGTGGCATATACAACAACTTTTCTGAAAATTCAACTTTAAACTGCTCTCCTGTAAAGTTAGCTCTATGTCGCTTAGTCAATTTTTCCTTCGAAATGGATCACATACGTACTATATGCCTCACATGCTTGGTACCTTAATGTGTAAGTCCTTCCTTTTCAGAGCTTATTAATGGGTCGTAGTCAGTAGCAGATAAGTCAGTAGGTAGGTCGGTAACGTGTCTACTATCACTATCACTCATGTTTGTTATAAATGGGTCGTTGCCCCAAAATAATCAATGGAATATTCTTTTGTTACCAACCAACTTATCTAACAGAAAGCAATATAAATATTTTAAAAAGATTTGCGTAAATTCAAATTCTATGGCAGTAGACATAAAGTCCAAATTACGTCAAATTCCTCAGATGCACAGGACGCATGAATTTCCTTTGCGTTTGCTTATCAACGGATGTTGTCTTACTGAAATGTCGTAGATAAATTTTTTCAGGATTTACATTCACAGTTACAGAACTGTGAATACGCGTATTTTGTTTTCTTTATTAATATTTGAAATTTAGTTAATTTGTTACGTACCTAATGCGTAGTTATAATGTCAATTATATTACAAATTGCTTTTAGTGTCGTGCTTGTTTTTGCCGTCTACAAACATTCTAACGACTTAACTACTATACAGACCAGCATAAACGTTAGGTGTTAGGGTTTTCAAATCAAATCAGTGTAATATATTACTCTACACCACCATAATTACTTGAACAGTTAATATGAAAGTCTTGACAAAACTTTCTACTTCTACTTCTTTCTTTCCCATTATTCTTAAACCTGAAATTTAATAAGTCACCCGCTATATCCAACAAGATCACCTTTCAAATGATTCACTGCATTTTTTGAGGTATATACTGTGGTCGAAGTTTAATCATTAAATGTATGGTATGTAATTTTATTAATCATTATCATTATTATTAATAATTAATTATTAAGGTTGATGTCACCTTCGGTAACATGGTCAGCAATCTAGGTCACTGATTGCAACTCAAAGGACTATTTATGAGAAAGATATATTTTCCTCTATAAAAATGTTGATCGTACTAGAGATAATACAGCCAAGAGCAAGAGAAATTAGAATATAATTCTTGACAAAAAATTACCGACATAAAAGTTAGGGATAGCTCAAAAACTACTCGTCAGATCTCGCTCAAAAAGTGGAACCACATGACAAGCACCAGCTTTCGATTAAAAAAAGAATCATCAAAATCAGTTCACCTGGTTCACCTGGTCGAAAGTTTTGAGGAAACAAACATGAAAAAAATACAGTCGAATTGAGAACCTCCTCCTTTTTTTAAGTCGATTCAAAACGTTCATTGTGTATGAAACTTTATGTTTAAATCACAGAAAGTGTAGTGTAGTGCTGATATCTGTAAGAGTAGATTTTTTGTTTACATCGAAGCTAGGGAGTTATCTTGAAGGTCACAATAATATTTTCTACTCGTAGTTTTATTAATACACGAAGGAAAAACAACTGAATTCTGGATTTCAATATAATATTATAGTGCCTTTACCTAGTAACACAATGGCCATTTTAACAATGTTGGGTATTATTGAAGAGCACTTTTTATCAGTAACTAGGGCAAATGTATAAATAGTAGAATAATATAATAAAATACTTATGTAGAATGATATTATTAAGTAACATTATGTACAGTCACGTCGCTTGAATAGTTTTAGACTTATATTTTTCAGGATTTTCCGATTTTATTGACTTGGCAACTTATATTGTAAGCGATTCTACCTGCCGAAGAACAAGTAGTTGTACGTAAGTAGTACGTATGTACGTACTAACGTAACTACATAGCAGAACATAACTGCTTACATGTACTTAGTAAGAGTTAAGACAATAAAGAATACACAGACATATATCAGAATAGACGACGCATATACCTCGAATTGTATGAAAACCAAGCGTGTCACTTTTTTTTGACACATTGTTTTGTCACAAGAATATTTAGTGCTGAAATTCCCCATCGTAGCGATATCAATTCGAAACTGATTCGTTACCGATTCTCGACAACGATTAATGATTCTCAAAATCGATTACCGATTATAATTAGGTATATATAGAAAATCGTATGATCGTTTGTAATCGTAGAATATGTAAAACATAAAAAATGCCTTTGGTTGGTTGTTATTACATAATATAGTAGTATAGTGCTTGAATATGACCGAATGAATAATTTTACATTTTGTTATCTATAAACAATATTGTTGTTTTGTCTTTTATTTAACTTGATTATTTGTTAATTATAAACATAAGCTTCAAAAATGTAAAGATAAATAAAGAGATCATAAATTAATATTATGATTGTTTATTATTTGCTTTCAAGAAATTAAATAAATGAAAATTAAAAAAATATTTATAAACATTTCTTTTATGAAAATCAAAACATCATAAGGACACATTTAAACTTACCTAAAGTTAAACGAATATTTTTTTTCTAATTAAAAATTCAAAATAAAAAAACCGTACATCAATATTCGGTATTGCGCTTGAAATCAGCCTTCGTTTCTTTTTCGAATCCGTAAAACAGTCATCATTGAAATGAATAGAACATATACGGCTATGTTTTGTTGGAAACCAATCTCTATGCCCCGTCGCTATAATTCATTTTGCTTTAACATTGAGGTGACTTGAAAACCTTTAATTATAATGTTATCATGAATAAAATCACTATACAGAAACATTAATATTGCCATGAAAAATAATTTGCCTGTTAAAACTGTCTCTATGTAAATATTATTATTCATTGATTTTCAAAATCGATTAACATCGAGACCACACCGAGTAAATGAACAACACTATATACTATATTTTACAGAAACACGACAATATTCACCGTACTACGAAGCTAAGCGACGATTTATAGTAACGATTGTTTTACTTTCATTGCGTGTTCCAGTAAATAAGCCGTATAAATGCTACCAAAATCAGCAATGTATTGAGTAGTATGCAGTACACAGTAAGTTAGTGCTTTTCGTTGTAAAACGTGGTAGAACTGCAATAAATATGAAAAAAAATATTTTAAAATAAATTACTACACAATTTTATAAATAAATTACTTACCAATGAAAAGAAATATTTCCTTTACCTCTGATAACTGTATTTGTAGAATTCCTACAGTTTAAAACGTTACAATTAGGCATTTTTCGTTATTTCAGTTGACATCTATTGCCAATAGCAGTAAAACGCCAACTAAATGACACGGCGCTCAAATAGGATTTCAAATCCTTTTTGTTACACGTGAAATGTATGAACATGCGGCATCTACTCTAGGTATACATGTCTGTAAAAGAATAAATAAATTGTGTTTTTTTAATAATAATGTAGTTTTCCTTATGGATGCGTTTCCACTTTCCAATGGTATTGATATAGATTGTAGTGACCTTAATTAAGTGTGCATAAGATAAAATACGGCGCATTTTTTCGATCCACATAATATTGGTTGATATCGATTAGTCTTATCATAGGTCAGTTCCGTGAGGAGCGAAGGTTGTTAGGGTGATAACCGACACATGTCTGCCGCGTGAGGTGTGTAGTTAAGGGCAGTATCGACGGATGAACATGGGTTAATACGATGAATTTTGGGATATTTTGTATCGTCGCAGTCTTTTGAACAGTAAACATTAAGACACGTTCACCCAAGCATGAATATATATAGATTTATTTATTAATAATACTATTTTTTATAGACATATTTAATATTGAAATATAATTTTTATTTTTTTGATGATTAACAGAATTTTATTTTTTGTAGCACCTACTGCAACTTTTAGCTTATCGCCCAGGGTTGACTGGTGGAGAATGCCATCAGGCATTAAGTCCGCCCATTGTGATCTAGTTTATAGGTTTACAATAAAGAGTAATAAATAAATAAATATACATGGTTTAATGGGCAGTTAAATAGGATATACATGGATACGTTTTTGGGTACAGTACTACGGCATGAATTTTTAAAAGATGGCCGCAATGTTTGTGGAATTGTTATCCAATAATATCCCCTCGGCACTCGGCAGTTGTCTGACGACACAGGAGGACTTTAGGACCTCACATAAATATCGATCTTTAACTCGATGTTTATCTTGTTTTATATTATTTGGTTTTGTCCAGCGAACTACTTAGAAAAACTCGAGGGAAACCTAGCCACCTTGTCTAGTCTCAACTTAAAAGTACAAAATATTACCCAGTACCTGATAATACCTATATAAAAGCATTAGGTAATGGTGATGTTAATCTAAAATTATATTTACAAGTTATTTTAATAAGTAGATGACGAATTGTAAACAAATTACTGTTTTAATGTCTTTCGTTAAACTACTTAATATCGAAGAAACATTACGCTTATTTGTCCCAGTTCTGTCCGCATGAAGCTATAAAAGCCGCTGGCCAACTTCAACTGTCCATTCGAAAAATAAAACTAGTTATTAAAAGATAATGCTTGGATATAATCTTATCCAAGCATAGCTGATGTTATGATAAGTAGTGGCGTAATCTTGGATGGTACAGCGCGCTAATTAATTATAATATTTTTATCACATATGCTAAAAAGTGCGTTGCAGATATCAATATAAGCAGTACCTTTGTACATTCTATCCCTACTGTAACTGTCTGTGAATTCTTGTGTGTACATAAATGATACATAAATAAATAAAAAATAAGTAAAGTAAAGGTAAACAATATTTTTATACGAAAACTGTCATTTTTATGTAAAGGTGAATAAATAAATAAACAATAAATATAAATAAATAACGCTTCACACTCATAGCCCCACACTAGGATTCCCTGTGTCGTGGGTGCCATGGACAACACACAAGACAAGGACATTCACACCCAGACCGAGAACAGAAATTCAAACTCATCATTCAAATTTCCGCCTCGCTGGGAATCGAACCCAGGACCCTTGGTGCGGCGATCCGGCATGGTAACCATTGCGCCACACGGGTCGTCAATAAAATAATACGCAGTCAAAACTTGCCCTTAAATCATGCCGTACTCACGTGCAGGAAAATTTGTAGCAGAGTACAAAGTTAAAACTGTAGCGTCCCGTTAATTATAATACGTAATTACGAGTATGTTGACGCTATGTTATGTTGACGGAGCTGCTCTGATTAGTCTAATACGTTTGTTTACGAGAATCTAGTATCTATCGCTTCTTATCTGTTACAGTGGCGGACGACGGACGTACCGTAGTCATAGTTTATTCAAATTATTTTTAATATGAACTTCATATCTGTAAATATTTACAATGTTTAAAAACACAACTCTGATGAGTGATTTGCCCAACCCCCCACAAAATAGTGTTGTAATATTTTTTCATCAGGTATCTCAACATCGCGTCGCCTGGAATCTTAATTTTACAAGGGCTGTCACGTCATACAACATAATTGAATAGCGCATATGAATGAAGCAGTCATAGATGTAGTAATTGCCTATGATTCCAATATTTTACTCACAGATTACCCATTTACTACAATTAGGTTCACCACTAAACTTCTTGACCACGAGACCATATCCGCACAGCTTATCTGTCATCTGTGTTGGAGATTTTCCTCGATTTGAAAGAGAAATTCGTCTCCTGGAATTAAGTACAAACTAGAGTAATGAAATACCGACGTTACATAATTTTATTATGCTATTTTTCTGTTTATTGTTATCCAAGTAGGTGATAAAATATAAACAAACTAAACACTCGCAGGTAACCCTTGCGTGTCTCATAAACTTTCGGCAAAACGATTCCGGTATTAATCATGAATTTTCATATTTGTAAGGGATCATAAAAAGTGCTTTCAGGCAATTTCTAAAATTACTATTGCACGTTGTCATTGACGTATACACTAACTTTAGAAGTTATTAGTAACAATTAGGTACCTACTTAGTAACCAGTTTACTTATCTGCACATTTTGTAGTAGTCGATTGCTACTTCTTTTGCGATTTGCTTGCGATTTCTTGACAAAAAATAACTGACTTCAAAGTTAGGGATAACTCAAAAACTACTCATCGGATCTCGCTCAAACTTAAGTGGGACTACATGACAAGCACCAGCTTTCGATTAAAAAAAGAATCATCAAAATCGGTTCACCCAGTCGAAAGTTTTGAGGTAACACACGTAAAAAAATACAGTCGAATTGAGAACCTCCTCCTTTATTGAAGTCGGTTAAAAATTAATCAAACGTAGTATGTCATTAATTATTTTGAAAGTTATAGCGCACTTTCAGTGGAAAAAAGCATGTGCTTACCTGTAAGCACATAGTCCATGCACCTCGCGAGGCAAGTGTGTGTCTTAGTGTGTATTGACTCTGAATTTCAAAAATACTAAATGTGAGATCTAAAAAGCGCCGTACTCAAAGTGACTTAACGGTTGCTTAGTACAGAATCGCAAAACAAATTCTGTACTAAGGAGCGATTTACGTAAAAATTACTCGACTTGGACTTTGCTTAGACAACAGTCAATGTACCTATTAGATAACTGACACCTTGTTAATACGAAAAAAAAGTATTAGTAAAAAGTCATACAAAACGGCTGCATATCGACGCTTGAAAGGAAAAACTGACTAAGCGACATTGAGCTAACTTTAAAGGAGAGCAGTTTTTTGGAATTTTTAGAAAAGTTGTTGTTATGCCACAATATGTAGATGATAAAATAAGGATTCCAAAACAGTAAGAATAACGTCGGTAGGAGGATTAAAAAAAATATATGATTTTTTTCTAAAAATTCTAACATTGAACTGCTCTCCTGTAAAGTTAACTCAATGTCGCTTAGTCAATTTTTTCTTTCAAGCGTCGATATGAAGGTTGATTTAGGGCTATTATTTTTGTTCGGATAATTTAAAATCTGAGCAAAGCCTAAGCATGGTTTATAAAGACTACGATAAATATCTCTAAAATGAGATGCACTAACGCCTAGGGTAAATAAGGAAACAATTAAAATCTGAAGTTTCTAAAACAATCCATTCCTTTTGTTGCCATCGAGTACTCGATTGCCCACCGATAGCCGACGAATCGAGAGCGGCGGTAAGCACCAGTTGGCACAATCGATATACAGACGACTCCCATTTTTATTTAAACTGTATCTGCCTACAAATTTCGCCATCCTACAAACCAATTTGTAATCTCATTTTGAGCTCTAAGTCAAGGGCGTAACGCGTAAGAAATTAACAAACGGTTTTTTACAAGCAAAGTTAGTGTTGTCGAAAACCAGTAAGGAAAGATGGCGGGTTTGACACGTGACATAAAATGTTATTTACGAGCTGGAAGTTCGCGCGTCCACATGCAAGAACATCACGAACCGCGGAAATATGGATTTAGGGAACAATATCTATTCATGAAGGATTTTATGAGGATTTCAGGCAACGAATTGCCGTGTCGAATTCACTCTGCAATTCATGAACTGAGTACTACTTCAGTATTTCGAACTTGAGAACGATAATGTTTGGAAATGTTGGAATGTTTTGTTTACGTATTAGGTACACGTAATTCGTACAGTAGTTAGAAGTCATTGTTCAATGTTAAGATAATGCCTATCATATCGTAGGCTAGAATTATCCATTTTGATAACGATAGGTTTATTTGCTTTAGTTCAGAAGTTCTTGCGTAATATATTTGATTGATTATTTAGTAACAGTTTAAATGATTGACCAGTATAATGCTGTTGATTTAGGAGTTTAGATTTTCTTACATAACGAATCTTAATAACAATTATAACCATGAACCATCGGGCATCGACTCTACATAACTAACAATCAATTCATCTTGTAAAAGCTAAGTACGTAGTCCTGTTCCCTTCCGAATAAATAACTAAAGATTATACTGATAGACATAAATTAAATTAATAATATTTTAATAAAATATACAACCTCTTTGCTCTCAAGTTATCTGTATCCATCGCTATCAACATTCCAGCAGCAAGCAAAACTTAGACTAGAATAGACCGTAATAATATTAGAGATGTTTTACTGTAAACTCCTTAAATTACGTAATTTCTATGTATCAATACAATGATGTTTTATATATTCATAATACCTAATAATAATGTTGGTCCTTTTGTTTTTAGACATATTAAAAAGTGGGTGTAAGGTTACGATTATTTGATTAAATTGATATATTTCTTCTGCTCGTTTCTCAGTTTTTTTTTACGTTGTCCTAATAGTTTGTCCTACTAGGGTATACTTTAATTATATTGAGGACGAAATGGTTACACTATATACGAGAAAACACCCTGATGAATGAGCAGATGAACCACTTGATGATCATTGTCACTCATGGACATCACTAACATCCTAGGCATCAGCATAAATAGTAATGACCGCGGTGGCATGACTGGCATGATAGCAAGGCGGGCTTAAAATAAATGAATATAAAATAACGAAATATAGACTTTGATCCTAAAGAATAAATAACATACATTAAGTAATTAATAATCTGGTTATTTATCAACTGTGGTTACAAAGGTAATGTTAATACGCGATAAAACTAGTTTATTAATGTAAACACAATTCTTGGAAGTTTATTTCCCGTATCAGTTTTGGCTAAGTTTGGATTAGTTTTCCAATTCGAAGTTTGTTAAGGGTCTCGCTCGGCATTCATGTGGAAAAGGTTTAAGCCGATCCTATCCTATTGTTTACAGCACTGCATGAATTTTAATGAGTTTAAAAGATAATGTCATTTAAACAGTAGGTACCTATCCCTAAAATAAATAAACGTGTTTCATTTTGCCCTACTTTGGCGATAAATACAGAGTCAGATAAATCCTGAGAATTTTTCTTTACCATGCCCTGCTAGTTCGAAATATAAAAAAAGCGTTATTGCAAAACTTTCATCGAGATGCCATCTTCGTCAAAACATTAAATCGGTTCGGTTCGTTGCAAATAATGCATAGTAGGAGACGACCCTAATGGATGCGTGGACTGAAACTCGCGTGACGATGATGGTATCTGGGTCACCGCAAACGTTCTCATCATTTACGGCCGAATGATAAACTCCTAAATTACCTGTGTTTGGTTCCTCGTCCGCCCGGAGTAGAACCATACCTGCCAATTATGTAAAGCAAGTTGCCTCAAAGACCCGTGTTTTGTTTCGGCACAGAAATGTTTCAGGGGAGTTTAGGATCAATAACGTTAGAAATAGCCAGAAATATCTCAGTCATTTAGCACGATGTAAAACCAGATTTAGACCTGATGTTCAGACTCAGTTACAATAGGTACGATTTCAGGACACTTTTTGCTCGTAGGGATAAACTGTGGAATTATTTATTACGATTGAAATCGTCAAAATAGTTTTGGAACGAAGTTCCTTAACGCCCGTGGTGAAAGGGGGCTAGAAGGAAAAAATTCTTACGAAAATTTGTCACGACACTTTTTGAAGTGATTCAGTAATATGAAACTAGATGGCGCTGTACAACTTTCTGAATCACGCTAACACTTTTTGAGGTGATTCAGTAATGTGAAACGAATTCAGAAAGTTGTACAGCGCCATCTAGTTTCATATTGCTGAATCACACTGCTGAGCGCGTAAAACAATACTTAGGTAAATCGAAAGGAACTTCGTTCCATCCGGGTGTCCCTTGACACCTTTTAATTTTTTTTTTAAGAATTCATCATTATTAGGTAGGGTAGGGTAGGGTCTTATTTTCAGTATTTATCTTTTCTTTTCTTAGGTGTCCTATCTGTGCCTTGATTATTTGTCATTATAGTGTTCCTCGATCCTCGTGTTATCATTGTGTCGAATAAAGGGACCCGGATTTGATTGAACATGACAGATGATTTTTTTAAAGTAATCTAAAGAGGTTGATGACCCCATGGTCCAGTTAAAAACAACAATGTATCGATAGGATAAGATAAGATAGTGTATTTGTATTGAATAGTAATTGTAACTCAAGGTATTTAAAGAACAATGCCCAAAAATTATTTTATATTTTTTGTAGCGTCTTAAAACGTCAGTTATTCCGAAGCAATTCAATTATTTTTTTACGTATTTTAAAATTAATACCTGTGCCCGTATTACCCAGCGTAAAATAATTTTATTAATAAGTGATGAATTGACTATAATAACAATGATGTCAACAATGTCCACTTTCATTCGGGCACTCACTTCGATACATAGCTTGTATCCATCAAGATTTAGGGAGACTTCTGGCCAATATTACACACAGAATTTCGTTATAAATGTTGGTAACAAATGTAATGATGTCAAATTTTCATTTCCGGTTGTCAATCAAAAAAAAGTCAGAATAAAAAATAATGGTAAAAATTACATTCTCCCCTACTCTATGACTCAATGGTTATAAGAATTCAATCTCAAAATACTTTGGTTCTAGGGTGTGTCTGCTGAAAATTCTTATATATCTAAGCTCAGAAATTAAAGCGGCGATTTTTAGATTTTATTTTATTTTAAGACGCTAAAGTTGAAAATGAAATAAAACGATGTATGGCAGTTGGGCATTGTTCTTTGTCACATTAATTTATTGAGCCAAAGAGATATGTATACAAAGTTATCCATGATTGATTTTATTATTAATATTGTAATTAAGCCAAATATTAGGTAGGTATGTAGGTACATAATATTACAATCCCATGCTTCGCCCGGGTGGAGAACCTAGGTGAAGCATGTCCTCAGACCCAATTAGGTATACATACAATTACATATCTACATACATTATACAATTACATTATACAAGTATGTATATGCATTAAGTATTTAAAAGAAATGAAACGGAATTAACCCTCTTGAAGTCGGTTAAAAAATAAAGTACAATATTTACAAAGTACAATCTCAGTGCGGAATAATTATTTCGTATTTATTTCAGAAATTCTCAGTAAGCTTTTATAATTTAGCTCGTGGCAATTTCAGAAAAACCTGCAAATCGCCGATACTCTGACAATAATATGTAAATGAAGGTTAATGAAGCAATATTGTAACGTCTTATTTCCTGAATAGTAGCTTTTTGCAGGTTAAACGTTACAGTCCCTTAGTTTACAACGAGGTTTTAATTATGTTTCATAGAGCTCTCTACAGTCCGCGAGAGCTTTCTGATGCAAATAAATTCCATTTATGTGAGTTGAACAGAATTTCCATCCTATCATTTATTTCCTATTAGTGCGTTTAAGGTTGATAACTATGTATTTAGTGTTACTTCAGTTATACATAATACAACTACTTTTAATTTAATATCCTATTTATGATGTTTATAAGAAAAAGGTAGCGTTTTTTCCATTCACTATTGACGAAGATAACGTCACGGGCTCAAAAGGCGATAAATTGCCAAAGATTAAACAATTAAAAAATAAGCCGAGCTATCGTCTCTTAATCGTTGGCATGGGTGGGTAGCTTTCTTTTGCGATAATTATGCGTGATGCGTGAATATTCGGCATTTGATCAACAACAAGTGATAGCGCGGGGTGAACGACTGGAAGATGATCCGGATGATGCGCGGCCATTGCGACTTGCGTCAGTGATAACGGGAGGCGTGTTACCGTGCACGTGGGCCTCCCGCCCCAAGATGACATTGGGCTACTAACACTGAACGCGTTTCTGAATATCCAGGGTGGGTAAAAGGAATGACCGTTTCCGAGTATCCTCCCTTGGGTCAATGATATTATAAGTAAAAAAGAGGTAGATATGTCACTAGCGCGCCGAAGATGAAGATCGAAAGAGAGGTCAATTGACCTCTGTTTGCTCTAGTCGCTCTGTCAATACAAGACGATATGCACGCTTTTGTTGTCAGAAGTGCTTGAGATTTGACATACAACGTTAAAATGCCCTCGTGTATTATTGCAGTGTGATTGGTGTAGTGAAACAAAAAATATACGTGTGTGTGTTGTAGCTCTTTTCGGAACAGATTTTTAGTTGATTTGTAAGGGCATGGCGTATCTATATTTTTTTAAACATCATTGCCTTGGGTGAATAAATGGAATCACCGTATCCGAGTATTCACCATATTAATGTGGTTAAATCTATGTAATTACTGTTTCCGTGCATCCACTGTAAGGTCACTAAAGCTATAGCTCAGGGCATTGGGGATGGATCCAGATGAGGGAGCAGGCACAGCACAAACACAGCTTTGAAAATATTGATTTAAAGTATAAAAAATATTATTTTAATAATAGGTACCTGTCGAGTCCAATGATTCAAATAACAAAGAGAGATGAAACAATTGACATTGAATGTCGCTGTTAAAAATTGATAAACACTTTTAGCGGTCACACAGTGAGATAATTGGAATGCATTTTGTTTTACACTTAAATAAAATTACAACCGATTCTTTTATAATAATAGCTACATTTTATCACATCGTGTAAATCAGCGCACAGATTAATCATTATTAGCTTATTTTTGCATAATATAAGCTTTAACAAAAATAAGTTAAGAGTAAATATTATAAGTTAAAATAAAAATAATAAAATAAAAAAAGGGTGCGTGTACTTTTGTACGCGCGTGAGAAGTTATACTTCTTTGACATGAAAAAAAAATCAAAAAACAATATTAAAAAAAACATTGTTCAAAATACAATATTCAAAAACAGCAATACTAAAAATAAAAATGAAATAATATTTTGAAATAATTTACGAATCTCTATAGCCAAACTATATGTGTTAAGCGCCATCTGTGATTAATTTTGTAGTATATTCTAATATTACTTTGCTACGTATCGTAATAGTTCTCGTAATAGAACATAGATGGTGTTTTTACAATTGCAAAAACAAATCAATTGTAAATCTTTTTTTTTCTGTTTTTACAATTGTAAAAACACCATCTATGTTCTATTACGAGAACTATTACGATACCATGCTGTAAAACCAGTTTTTGTGGGGGGGAGGGAATGAAAGATTTTATTCAGTTCAGTTGAAGAATAATTTTTTTTCCGACAGGCATTAAACTTTAATACAGATTAAGGAGAGAAAAAGAATGTGCTCCTAGTCCCAAAGACAAGTATCGATTACTATTTACTACTACAGTCCGTTCACAGTTATTTTACCTCTGACAAGCTGTCATTACCTTCCCATTAGATTAGCATTACTTGCTGTCAAGTGACGAGTCTTGCAAAAGTTCCCGATTTATCGGGAGATCTACTGATTTTGGTTATTGTCTCCCGATATCCCGTTTTAGCGACCGTTTCTCCCGATTTTTTGCATTTTCTACCAATGTAATATAATATTGAAAATTAAAATAGAAAATAGTGTTATAAATACAAAAAACAAAAGAAACTGAGTCGCTCAATGAAAATACAGAAGAATTTTGGGCAAACGTAGGTACATATTATAGCATAAAACGTGGTCATGGCTCACGAAATCGTGTTCTAATATTTTTTCCAACTGAATCAATGATAGGTCTATTACACACAAAAAAATTAAAAAATACAAAAAACCCGACTGCGTATAAAACATGTGCGACATATTGAGGATAAGTTTTGTAAAATGGATGGAAGCTTAGACGCGGAAATTGATAAATTTATTATAGAATTGAAAGACGAGTGTGATACGGAATCTGAGAGCAGTTTTGATGATTCATGTTCGTCCGATAGTGATTTTATTTATCATTAGGCGTGCGTTTGGATCATTCGTATGCCAACCCAATTTAAAGCAATTCAATTTGTTGTAATTTTAATATAACTACCGAGAATGTGAACTGATTAGTTAGGAGACTGTAAAATAATACATTATTTTATTTGAACGTGTATCATTTTTACTATCGTTACTTTTGGCATTATTTACCTAGTAAATAATATTTATATACATCAGAAGAAACATGTAATATTTCATGTTAGGGAATCGTACAAACTAAACATTACAACACACAGCTAAGGTTAACCAACTTAATAAATTAATAATGTAGTTTTTATAAGGAAGAATATAAACGCGTATAAACAAAATTTTGATAATCAATTAATTACGCCTTCGTTCCGCCAAAGTAAAGTGCAACGATCTTTCATAGGGCTTGGGTGTACATTTCTATAATAAAATCCCAAAATTAATAGGTACGTGACTTGCCAATAGAATCTACGAGTTTAATGGCTAAAACTAAGTTGGCGGGTGCCTATTATACTATCTACTACTTAAATGGTTTTTACCCAAAACGAATGTCATAAAAAGGTTGTATAATAAAAGCTATTGCATATTTCAAGAGATTTTATTAGTTATCATTTATATTAATATTTCGTCTAGTTGTGCAGGAGGCGCTATATTTCGTTGGTACCTTGCCCAATCAATACCATAACATACTCATTGTAAGTATGGCCACAGCAAACTACTGATCTTCTAAAGATGTATAGGGTACGTTATCCAGTGTTCAGGACTTATTCTGAACCTTTGTCAGTCACAAAACAGGCGATTATGTAGTCCATATTCATATAGTATTGGTTTGCCAGAAATTGTAGCGAAACTGCGAAAACACATTCACCAAAACACAAGTACGAAATCGAATACAACAGTAAATTAAAATAACTGTGTGCGTGTCGATGAGTTTCAATAGTAAATAGGACTCCAAATAGGTACGCTGAAAATATTTAATAGAAAAATACAAAAAACCACGCGTAGAAACATGAAAGATCGATGACAAATATGACAGTACAGTGGTGTTATTTATAAATACTATGGTTACCAAAATGACATTAGGTATTAGGGATTACATCATCTTTGTTGTCAATCGATTAATCGATGTCAAAATATTTGAAATGTAATTTAATAAAATTAGCGTAACGATTGAATGGTAATTCTAAATATATTACATAGTTTTAATATGTATGGAATACGAAAACATGTAAGAAATAAATTAATATTATAATTATAATTAACAAATAATACATAAAATATATTATTATATTCCATCAATCGATTATTATGAATCAATTCAATCGATTATAAAATCGTTTGTAATGAGGTAAATACTGTGAAAACTTTTTTGCATACAGAAAAAATACAGAATTTAGCTAACTTCACGTTGTAGAATTTAGGTGTCGGTGTGCGCGCGCATCGTAGAAATTCACTCTCATCATTTTTCACCATCGCGCCAAAAGAAGTATAACTTCAATAAAATAAAATATTCTTTATTGCCACACAATACACAATTAACTAAAAATTTAAATCTAAGATACATAGGTTAACTTACTAATATATATTACTATATATTACCTTATACTATCTATTGTGGGCAAAGGAAGAGTCTCAGCTTCTGCTAGCACGAGAAACCTCGTGCAGAGCTGTTTTTCAGACTCTCCCTCTCCCTTAGGTGCCATTTGGGAGTTATCAGGTAGTCCCCGATCGCTGCGCGCCGCTAGGCATTTTTCTTTAATCGCGGGTGTGTGTGTGTATGTGTGTGTGCGTGTGTGTGTGTGTGTGTGTGCGCGTGTGTGTGTGTGTATGCGTGCGTGCATGTGTGTGTGTGAGTTAAGAGAAAATAAATAATATATAAATAAAATTTTAACAAATAACCAACTTCAAATGAAGTACATCCTTTCCAATAACAATAAAAAAGAATCATCGAAATCGGTTGGCATGATATTGAGTTATTCGTCCATTTGTCGCGCACATACTTAATGAAAATTAAAGACTTATATTGTTTTCTCATAAATGCCATTATCAGATCTCAATAAAATTTAAGTGGGACAACATGACAAACACCAGCTTTCGATTAAAAAAAGAATCATCAAAATCGGTTCACCCAGTCGAAAGTTCTGAGGTAACAAGCATAAAAAAAATACAGACGAATTGAGAACCTCCTTTTTTGAAGTCGGTTAAAAAAGTGTGTAGCGAGTGATTTTGATCTGCAAATTAGGGCTACATTTGTATTACTTTGGTACACGTAAGTAGATACATAGTTAGTTTATTTAATACTATTCAACGAAGTCGATCACCCTTAGTGACTAATTTAATTTAGTCATTAATTAATTTAATCTAGTCATTAATTTAATTTTAGGTATTAATATTATTATGTCATGAAATTAATAACTTTTGTGAATGCAAGTTGCGAAGTTACTATTATAGTATCAGGCTGTTATCAAGGGATCGCGATATCGGTCGATAACCCCACGCGGCTGTGTTTACACTGCGCAGTAAAGAAACCAAAGAATTATCATGTCTTAACCCAGTACAATTTTACAGTGTACCAATGGAAAAATACTAGTAATAACGCTACTGAAGTAATGCTTATGTTGATATTATTAAAATCACTAAGCGGAGTCCTACTCACGTCCTACCTCTTACCGTCTGTCGCCTCTTATGACACCTGGATTAGCCAGCATAGAATTGGGGTCTGTTAATGTACGTCACTTTTTTAATTTTATCTGAAAAAATAGGTTATTTTTTTTAATAAAAATTAAAATTGTTTTTCATTTTTGATCAAGTAACTACTTTATCTCTTATTCCATTTAGTTCTGAATCTGCAACTTTTATAAATCTTATTTTCGGTTTTCAATAATATTAGGTTCTTACATAATGAAATTGTTCGACCAATATTCAATGGAATATATTTTAATACTTGTAACATATTGTTTATTATAAGGACACAACGCATTTTACAACCGCACGTCTAAATGAATCAGTGTAAAACAAAGCTTAGGTAAGATATTGATACTATAATAAATAATAACATTAAAACGGCAGGAGGAAATTATTACTTAAGTAGATATTTACTTACTACTTAAGGATTGAGAAATTTATTTTTGGGACTGAAGAACTTTTGTTTCTATTCTAAAAATAGGCAGTTATAGTGATTTTAAGTGTCTGTCTTTTTATTAGTCTTCTTAACTTCTGTCTCTACTTAAGTATTCCTGTAGTACTATATTATAGTATATCCTGTAGTACTGTAGTACTATATGATATAGGGTTGTTAAAACGTACCCTGTAGTACTGTAGTACTATATGATATACTCGTAGGGTTGTTAAAATGCGTAGTTTTTCTTTCAAGGCTTGCGTCGTACGGCGACTCCAACTTGTGTTGCCTATGTCCACGGCGTCGATGTCGTCGATGATCACTTACCTGTATTCATAAATGTACGAGTACCTACATTATCGTTATCACCAACGCAACTTTACCATAATAGCAGGGGGTTCACTCAAGCGTAACGTTACCCCTAAAGTAACATGAATCGTAAATTTTTAAAGCAGTATTGCAACCCTCTTCCTGGTGGTAGCACGCGAATAAAATAAAAATGTGAGTGAATAATGTTTACTAATACTAATTTAGTATCGATTTAACTAATTGTTGCTGTGTCGGGAGAAAATTGTAGTGTCTAATTTCACAACACTGCTTTGGAACACTTTGCTGAGTCTTTACTGGTTATATGAATAATCATAATTTTGTGTTATTTTAGTGTTTTGGGTATAAATAATTGTATTGCAAAATGTATTAGTTACTATTTAATGCTAATCATGCTATTGTTTTCTCTTATTTAAATAGCACCATTGCGTTGTAAAAAACAATGCATTAATATAACATACTCGTAGGTAATGCGAAAATAAATAAAGTCAGTGACTCACAAAATTACGGTGGAAAAGCTTTCTTTGCGCTTGATTTCGAAAATTTTAGATTTCCCAGACATTAGTAACACGCATAGGCCCGGAGCAGTAACACCGTGTCCTACGTGGGCGACTCAACGCGAACGCGATTGCGAAGCGATCCGGTGCGATTTCAGTGCGATGCGGTGCGATGCGGCGGCTCTGTCCTACGTGCGCGCGAATCGTCACTTCACCGCCACTGACATCCGCCGCGCCGCTGAAGTTCGCGCGAAAATATCAAACCAACTGATCGCGTTCGCGTCAAATCGCGCCGCGCCGCAACGCACTCTACGCGCGTTTTGTAACACCGTGTCCTACGTGGGCGACTCAACGCGAACGCGATCGCGAAGCGATCCGGTGCGATTTCAGTGCGATGCGGTGCGATGCGGCGACTCTGTCCTACGTGCACGCGAATCGTCCCTTCACCGCCACTGACATCCGCCGCGCCGCTGAAGTTCGCGCGAAAATATCAAACCAACTGATCGCGTTCGCGTCAAATCGCGCCGCGCCGCAACGCACTCTACGTGCGTTTTGTAACGTAGGACACTTCAACACATTTCAACTGTTTGTTGTTTTCGCATCGCGCCGCGTCGCTTCGCGTTCGCGTTGAGTCGCCCACGTAGGACACCGCGTAACGTAGGACACTTCAACACATTTCAACTGTTTGTTGTTTTCGCATCGTGCCGCGTCGCTTCGCGTTCGCGTTGAGTCGCCCACGTAGGACACGGCGTAAGGGATTTTGGACATTACACCGTGTCCTACGTGGGCGACTCAACACGAACGCGATCGCGAAGCGATCCGGTGCGAATTCAGTGCGATGCGGTGCGATGCGGCGACTCTGTCCTACGTGCACGCGAATCGTCCCTTCACCGCTACTGACATCCGCCGCGCCGCTGAAGTTCGCGCGAAAATATCAAACCAACTGATCGCGTTCGCGTCAAATCGCGCCGCGCCGCAACGCACTCTACGTGCGTTTTGTAACGTAGGACACTTGAACACATTTCAACTGTTTGTTGTTTTCGCATCGCGCCGCGTCGCTTCGCATTCGCGTTGAGTCGCCCACGTAGGACACGGCGTTATTTTCTAGACGCGACATTGAGCATTGAGTACTTTCACGTGGAAAGATTGATAAAATTAGTTCTACTATTGTGAGTTTTTTAAGCTTTCAATTTTGAGTAATTAAGTAGTAGACTAACACTGAATTTGTCCCTACCTTACTAAATCGATGGTAGAAGCAATGATATTTATAATTTATTTTAATATCATTGGGTAGGAGTAGAATAAAATATAGGTCTAACTTATTCTTACTAAGAATATTAAACTAAAAGGTTCCCCATAGTAATATAAAAGTATTAAGTATAATAAGACCAGCCATAAGTAGAAAAATGATGATATAGGACAGATTAGGGAAAGCGTCTGCCCTGTGCCCTGTTTAATAAACTTTACAAATTGTAAATTGTAATTGTAAATTACAAGTTACAAATCTACAAGTTTCTGTTTAATAAAGAATACAACTTACAAGTTTACCATGGTAGAAAATTGACAAAATTGTAAAATTGTACCTACAATTTTACATATTTCTGTTTATTAAACATTTTTTCTCTACAGGTGACAATTGACATATTTGTAGGGAAAACTGTTTTATTGAACAATACTTGTAATTTACAAGTTTACACATTTTGTAAATTGTAGAATTTTTCCGACAGGTGGACTCGTCTTGTGTCAGAAATTTACAATTTAGTGTTTAGTTTAGTTAGTTAGTAGTTTAGTTAGTAGTTAGGTAGTAGTTTAGTTAGTCTCAAGTAACGAAATTTATTTGTTATACCTACACAAAAAAAATGATTCTAACAACTAGTAGTGGAAGTAGTGACAGTAGTGACGATGAATATATCTATTAGGGCGGCGGCGGCGAGTTTTTCGTAAAAGTATTAACTTTACTTTTGATGTGATAGATTTTACATTCAACGAAAAAATTCGGGTCAGCAAAACTACCGTCGAATATTTGGTAACAAAAATAGGAAATGATCTTAAATACGATTCTAACACGTCACTGTCAAATTAATGGTATAATTTAAATGATATTATAAGTAAAAAAGAGGTAGATATGTCACTAGCGCACCGAAGATGAAGATCGTAAGAGAGGTCAATTGACCTCTATTTGTTCGTAGTCGTTCTGTCAATACAAGACGATATGGACGCTTTTGTTGTCAGAAGTGCTTAAGATTTTACATACAACGTTAAAATGCCTTCGTGTATTATTGTAGTGTGAGTGGTGTAGTGAAACAAAAGATGTTGTAGCTCTTTTCGGAACAGATTTTTTGGTTGATTTGTAAGGGCATGACGTATCTACATTTTTTTAAAACATTATTGACAAAAACGTATATTATAGACAAAAACGTAATTTTGTTATTGTGTTTCACGAGTTTCGTTAAAAATCAAACAAATAGGAAAGCACTCTGTAAGCTAATTGGTAAAACCAAATTCTAAATATTTAAAAAAATTTGAAATCTATCCTCGTAAATTTCTTCAACAAAAATTTACATTTATATGTAATTTGTAACCTACAACTCAGACTTACAATTACAAATTTGTAGATACAATATTTCATCGAAATCTACAGGCGTTTTCTACATATGTAAACGTTTATTAAACAACATTTACAATTCTAATATTTGTAGGATTTTTATATGTAAAATTCTTACATAATTGTAAGGTTTATTAAACAGCACTTGTCATAAAATTTAACAAATATGTCACTTATTTACAAAATTGTAGAATTGTAATGTTTATTAAACAGGGCACTGATTATGTTGCTAGGAGACGTATGTATTAGGTCAATGAAAAGGATTTCGCGTGTTCCTAATGAGGTAAATAGCTTTGGTGGCCTATTTACCAGTCCTTATTTGTGTTTCAGCAGGAAATATTTTGATTTGGAAAATTCGTAAGTAATCTTGGAAAATTTTTGATGTTAACTTTATTATTGGCTAGGAAAAAGTATAAATTAAGCTGGATTAATACCATCTACTTCGGTAAGAATTCATTAAGGAAAGTAGGTAGGTCCTACTTTTTCTCCTTATCGGTAGTTGTTGAGTATTTCATTTTGTTTCGTTGTCATTAAAAAGCATATTGTTTACCATTCGAACATTTCTAATGTTCAATGTTCACTATTAATTTAAAGTGATGGCGGCACACGGCTCACTCATATCGGAGTATTTACCAGGTTGAATTTACTAGCAATCGGGCACTGAAGCCATCATTATTATTCGGGGTAATAAAGATTATATGTTGAAACTAGCTGTACCCGCGACTTCGTACGCTGAAAATAAAGATGCCTTCATTATAAAACATGTATTTCGTAAATAAAGAACAAACTTGTCCGGACTATGAGGAGAGAAGATCTGTGCCTTGTATTAACCCATTTTGGGTTGAAGCTTTTACACCTACACTTAGTAAGTATAATGTATTATGTAAATGAGTGAAATATTAAACAAATCTCTAGTGTTGTATCATGCACTCTAAAATTGCTAAAACAATAAAATGATCTACGATCTACGATCTGATATTCTAGTGTCATTGGTAGTCAGCAAGATACCAAACTCTTCACCAAAATTACAGCATAAGTGACATGTTAGAACCCATTAATTATCCATTGGGAGAAGCTCATAGCCCGGACGCCGCGGCTTGTGTTGGTATTTTACAGAATACACAAAAACGTTCCTTCCTTTTCTTTTTTGGGCAGCAACGAATCAGTGATTCCTTTAGTGCTGCTAAAGTACATTGTCGAAAGTGACCACTTACTATGAGGTGACTCATCTGTTCGTTTGCCGGCTATTTACATAAAAAAGTAACAAAAACATTTTTCCTCTCTTTTAAATTTAATAATTGCTAATCATAAAAAAATCTAAGAAAAATTTGAAGTCAAATGAAAATGATTTTCTCCTAAGCCATACAAACTTTCATTCTTTAGCCCTTAGCAGATGAATAAAAAAAAATCTTTTATAGTTAATTTTTGTTTGCAGCGAAAAGCTAACATGGCGGTAAGTTTTCACATTTGTGTTCTAAAATGATGAAGTTTCTAAGTGAGATGAATTTCCCAAAAAAAAATTTCACAGTTAATTTTTGTTTTTGGCTATGAGCTTACATATGAATTTTTATATTTCTGAGTTTTAAGATGACGAAGATTCATACAAACTTATAACCTCTAGTTTTAGCCCTAAGCCTTACATCCCGTATTACCAAACAATTGTGTTACAGTTATTTTGTTTTTAATGTAAGATTACATTTTAGCCGTATTAAGGCGGCTTAGAATACTAACCCCAATCCCACGCTGGATGGGTGTCGTAAGAGGCGACTAAATCCGGCCTGCTGGTGGTAAGGCCCCTCGAGGGATTATATTGGTATTATTGATTTTAATTGTGCATTAATACCATTATTACTATTATTATTTCTCGATGGGGTTCGTCTGAATAGCTACCACCCTTGAGCATAAGTCAGCCGCCAAACGACTCGTGTTCCGGCTGGGGGCTTGAGAGCCAGTTCTTTCTTTCTTTTTCTTCTCTCTTTCTTGGCCGGCAATGCATCAGTGATGCCTTTGGTGTTGCTGATGTCCATGGGCGACGATATCTAGTTACCATCAGGTGGATCGTCAGCTTGTTTGCCAGCTATTTCCATAAAAAAAAACATACTAATTAACAACTTTCACAGTTTTAACTTCAAAAAACCATGGCAAGTGCGTGTCAGGCCATGCGCAATGTAGGGTTCCGAAGCAGGTAGTAAGTTTATCGACTATTACTCATTAACTACTTATGCTAATCTTATGTTTTCATGTGATGCCCGGACAGACAAACAGACAGACAGACTCTATTATATAATTCTAAAAAAATAATTTTGTGCTTTAACACGTCATTGAAGTGCCCTAATCGAAATTTTAAAAATATATTCAATGTAATTCAAATTTGCCCTTTGAGTATAGAGAGAGTAGATTATCTGGATTCAGAAGGCTCAGGACCGGTCAAAGTGGCGCAAGTTAGGGAAGGCCTATGTCCGGCAGTGGACCTCCAAGGGCTGATAGATGGATGGATGATAGATTATTCAATTTGTTCAATGTCAACTGTTCGTACAACTGAATTACGATTTTCAACCCCTTCCAGGATGAAATATAAAAAATGCTAAAGGACCCCGCAAAATTTGTATGGGAATTGGCTCTCGGCTAAATTAGCTGAAATTTTGCACAGAGGTTACTTTCATCATGCTGATCAAAAGTCTCAATGGGCGCAACCCCCCAAAATCAAACCCAGACCTACCATTCCCCCCCAAATCTCAAAATACTCCCCAAAGCACATTGGATGAAAATCAATGCATATAGGATATATTCATATGAAACTTCGCACAGAGGTAGCTTTCATCATGCTGATCAAAAGTCTCAATAGGCGCAACCCCCCAAAATCAAACCCAGACACCCCCCCCCAATCTCAAAATACACCCCAAACCATATTGGATGAAAATCAATGCATAAGGGATATATTCATATGAAACTTTGCACAGAGGTAGCTTTCATCATGCTGGTCAAGTCTCAATGGGCGCTACCCCCCAAAATCAAACCCAAACCCACCACTCCCCCCCAAATCTCAAAATTCTCCCCAAAGCACATTACGATGGAATGCATAACGGACATTTTTTTTTTATGGAAATGGCCGGCAAACGAGCTGACGATCCACCTGATGGTAAGTGGCTATCGCCGCGCATGAACATCAGCAAAGAAGAAAAAGAAAGAACGAACTGGCTCTCAAGCCCCCAGCCGGAACACGACGAGTCATCTGACTCATGCTCGAGGGTGGTAGCTATCCAGGCGAACCCCTGGAGAAATAATAATAGTAATAATGGTATTAATTAACAATTAAAATCAATACTACTAATATAATCCCTCCGAGGGCCCTACCACCAGCGGGCCGGATTTAGTCGCCTCTTACGACACCCTTCCGGCGTGGGATTGGGGTTAGTATTCTAAGCCGCCCGAATATGGCTAAAATATAATAAAATATACGGCTAATATATGCATATGAAGGCAAGGTGTTGGGTGATACCCGACCTGTTTACCTATGCCAGGTGGTGTTTGGGGGGAGTGGTGGGTCTGGGTTTGATTTTGGGGGGTTGCACCCATTGAGACTTTTAATCAGCATGATGAAAGCTACCTCTGTGCGAAGTTTCATATGAATATATCCCTTTTGCTCTGATTTTCATCCAAAGTGCTTTGGGGAGTATTTTGAGATTTGGGGGGAGTGGTGGGTCTGGGTTTGATTTTGGGGGGTTGCACCCATTGAGACTTTTAATCAGCATGATGAAAGCTACCTCTGTGCGAAGTTTCATATGAATATATCCCTTTTGCTCTGATTTTCATCCAAAGTGCTTTGGGGAGTATTTTGAGATTTGGGGGGGAGTGGTGGGTCTGGATTTGATTTTGGGGGGTTGCGCCCATTGAGACTTTTGATCAGCTTGATGAAAGCTACCTCTGTGCAAAATTTCAGCTAATTTAGCCGAGAGCCAATTCCCAAAGAGATTTTGCGGGGTCCTTTACGTTGCAAGCCATAAATAGACAATTCATGTTTTAAAAACAAAGTTAATATAAAAATAGATATTAAGTAAAAAAAAATATATCAATGCCATATTCAAGCTCCATCTTGCAAAATAGAAATAAACTAAGAAATGCATATATTATATGCCTTATTATATTATGTGAAGAAAAGGTTTTTGTAAGTTTAAAACAAATTGACTCATTTTTTTATTTTCCCATACAAACTTTCATAGCATATCCCCAAGGAACCCTTTAAGTGGAAAACCCTATTCTTTCATTTGAAAATCTCGTTTTTCGGTTTTGGTATCATGCAAGTATAGATTTACAACTTGAAAAATCATTTATTTAGAAATCACAGACAGACACTACAATTTTATTTATGTGTATTCGAGTTATTGTAAAGTAAAAAAGAAGTACTTCAGTGCCACGCTTTGGCCTTGCAAAATATAAAAAAAAAACTAAGAAATGTATAATACCATAATTTGTGTGAAGAAAAGGTTTTTGTATGTTTAAAACAAATTAACTCATATTTTATATTCTCGCTTTGTTATGGAACTCTAAAAAATTGCCTATAATTTAAGTTGAAGACTCGATATTGTAGTAAAGTCCTGTTGAAATCCGTTCAGTGGCTTCAGAGATTAATGGAGATAAACAAACAGACAAACAAAAATTAAAAAGCTCATTTTTACGTTTTAATATTGTGCAAGTAACGATTTACAACATGAATAATGCAGTTATTTCGAAATCACAGAGTCGTTGGCGTGAATCAACAAATACAGAGCCATCTAGTGGCCAAGATAGTAAACTATTATTTGTTGGATATCGTTTACTCATACAGACTTAATTTGCGTTTTTCTATCACTTCCAAGGTGTTTATAAAATGCTGAAATTATATTGGAGGACATAGATACGCAATGAATATGCTCTTAATAACAAATTAAAAAATAGATATTTGAAAAATAAGCAATATTCACATTAATTTGTATTTTTTTTCTTTGTCTTCCAAAATTTTGAAAAACTGTAAAACACGTGTTTCATCAATTTAGGCAAGGAACATTTGTTGCAAATTTGAAGCAAATCGGTTTATGTATAATTTTCCATACACACTTTCATCGCGTTTCCCAGGGAAACCTTTTAATTTTCCGGGATAAAAAGTATCCTAAAATATGACCCGGAGTATTAGTTACAATTATACCAATTTTCATCAAAATCCGTTCAGGGGTTTTCATGTGATGCCCGGACAGACAAACAGACAGACAGACAATAATTCTAAAAAATTTTTGTGCTCTAACACGTTATTGAAGTGCCCCCTAATCGAAATTTTTAAAAAATATTCAATGTACAGAAAATTTGCCCTTTGAGTTTTATTATAGTATAGATTACCCCCGGGTTTGTAGTACGTATTATGTACTTTGTAGGGCTCATTCAGTGAGACGTCTCTACTGGCGAAAGATTCGTCGATGCTAACAAAAAGCTGATGAATTATATTTTTGTACCTAAATGAAATAGATAATCTTTTCCTGAAGACAAAATTATACATCGCGATCATTTATTTTGTATATGAATGAATGACCCAGTTGAATATATATGCTCTTTACGTAGCGCGTAAGTAATCCTATTAATATTATAAATATGAAAGTTTGTGAAGATGTTTGGATGTTTGTTCCTCAATTACGCCAAAACTACTTAACCGATTTGGCTGAAATTTTAATGGGGATACCTTGGATTAACACATAGGCTACATTCGATCCCGGAAAAGTTCAGGGTTCTCGCGGGATTTGTAAGAAATCGATACCCACGCGCGGGAAACCGGGTCTCTCCTCTTGAGGAGGCCTAGAACATACTTCCACCACACTACTCCAGTGCGGATTGATGGAGGGGTTAGTAGCCAATCCGAGTGTGGGAAGTTTCAAACCGCCCGAGGGCTTTACGTGCCCTCCGAAGCACGGAAACGCTCAAAAATTTGTTGCCACTAGTGGTTACCCATCCAACTACTGACCGCGCCGGTCCTACAAGCCGCCGGGCTATGAGCGCTTCATTCTATATATAAGTGCACTTTATTTTTATGTGGTTCTATAAATCTAGATAAATTAATTAAAAATTTCGTTTCGAAACCACTCTAGCGTGTGCGAAACCGCGGGCAAAAGCTAAGTGTATAAATAATCTATACTAATATCATAAAGAGGAAAGATTTGATTGTTTGCATTGAATAGGCTCCGAAACTACCGAACCGATTTAAAAAATTCTTTCACTGTTGGGAAGCTACACTATCTCCGGGTGACATAGGCTATATTTTTTTTTACTATTTTTCCCGAAGCGAAGTGAGGGTGATTTCCTAGTACACAATAAAGACGCATAAAAACGTAGGTACATATACATACCTATACTTACTAGTATGTAGGTACATATATATGTATACGTAGGTACTATGCTCAGTTCATCGATTTCACGTTTGGTGTTGGTACTGGTAGCTACTCTGAAAAATGCTGTGTCTGTGTTTGTTCTCCATATGGCTTTCTTCGTGCGATTAAAGAACCGTTGTCCTTGTTAATTACTGAGTGTTGAAAAGGGACGGGTTATTAACCTCAGGGGTGTAAGTTGGTAAAGTATGGCGGTGGTAATTAGATGCCGACCCCGATAGCCACAGCACCCCACGGAGTATCGTCAGTTCGCGGTGTAACTCGGTGCATTTCCACCGCAATTTGTAGTTTGCGAAAAATAACCAAAAACCTCTTTGTGACCTATTTAATGTCTTCGTTTTTGTAGTCTACTGAATAATAGGTTCACAGTTGTGAAGTTACGTGATGTCTTTGGAATTGAAATCTTATCGGCATTTGTTTTACGAAGTGAAACATAAAAGGAAGTCTAAAAAGAAAGTTACTTTCCAGGTTATTGATTTCTTCAACAAAGTCTACAAGTTTAGGTTCTTAAATTATTGAATGAAAATACAGTTTCAAGAGCGCTTCTAAGTTCCAAGCTTTTATTTACCAGCAAAAAGGAGATACGGCTGTTTGTTAAGTGGTCATCGTAGTTCACGAGACGTAGACATGAGTGGGGATACGTTTCAAAGTTTCATACGGTACCCTGAGTTTACGATGTTGTAATTATACCGAATCAGTTGTACTGTACTCTTTATTCTACGGTGATTTTATTTCTTGTTTTTCTGTTTGCAGTTCCCTGCGAGGGAAGGCTTGCCAACGCCGAGGAGCGCTCGTGCTCCGATCGGCCGGAAACCAACCGGAACGCTACCACATCAGCGTTTCAAGAAGGAGGTACGTGTTGTAAATTCCTATAAATTTCACATTGTGTTACTACAGGAAATTGTCATCGCACGGACACACGAGCCATACAGCGTAAGGCGTTATTTACTCCCAGGAGAAAATTTAGCATAATCCGTTCAGATAATTATTGTTGCTCTTTTAGGCTATAAACCAGTGTTTCCCAACGTGGGGCCCACGCCTCACAGGGGGGCAATTTGATAGTTAAGGGGGGCAATGTAAAAATGGACTCGACTCGATTTTAACCCTTTCGCTTTTCGGTGACAAAATTATGTATGGGGGGACATAAAAATTTTAGAAATGTTAAGGTGGGGCATGGCCTAAAAAAGGTTGGGAAACACTGCTATATAAACCCACAGATGTCTTCAAAAAGATTCGTTACAGTAGCCGTAAAGTTACCTCTTGTACCCAGAAATCTCCAGAGAGTCCCCCCGAAATGGATTCTCCGGTTGGTAGCGTGAGCAGCGACTTGCGGCGGCAGAACGAGGAGCTCCGCGCGCGGCTGGCCGGGGAGAGCGCCGACCATAGGCGCCGGCTGGACGCATACCGCCGCGCGCAGCAGGGACAAGCGGCGTTGGTGTCCAGGTTGCAAGCAAAGGTATTGAACGCATCCAATACTCTTGCAGGAAGAGAAACAACGGTGGCGTAGCACTGGATTCCTCTGCGCAATCGACGGAGCAACGCGAGATAATGCTCTATTATGTATATATCTATATTACCTATCATAAACCAGCTGAGTTACGGTCTGAAGTATAATTAATTTTGAATAATAATAACTAACTACCTTAGTTATTTAAGCAAATAGGCAAAGAATTAGGTACCCAAAGGCTACTATGAACAAAATTGATCTATTGCCTCAGATTTTTTATTTATTTGAGTCTATTGCAGGCAATCTTAGCTAAGAAGTAGAGACTAGTCTAGGCTTGCCCACATGGTCCTTCGAGCCGGTGCTTGTTCAGTACAAATTAATTGTAATACACAAGTATAGCACGGTAGGGTAGCAAATACCCACATAATACATAACTTAATACATAACTTATCATTTTATACATAATTATTTTACATACCTACATACAAGAAGCATATGTGGGGTTAAGCTTCTTGCCTACATATTATCAAAAACATAGTGCTTAAGTACTCTGTGATCGAAAACTATTCTGATATTTGTTGAGAAACGCTTTTTATTTGTTGATGATAGTGTATCATATGTAATTGTCTGTGTTCCGTGATGTGTATAATTATACAAATGTACTCTTTGTTGATAGTGTAGTGTAATCTGTGTTCCATGCAGTGTTCTCGAACGTCAAAATGCGAAATCGGTAGATTTGCCCATTTAAAATCGGTATATTTGTACCCAAAATCGGTATATGTCAAAAAATATACAATATTCAGTCAAATTCGTTTATTTACCAAAAAAATAAACTAATGGGCTAATTTGTATACATAAAATACACCTAAATAATAAAAAGATAAGGATTAAAAGCCATTTATTATTATCAATAAAATTACAAAACACATCGAATTGTAGGTCTCAAGTTGAGCATGTTGCTTGGGTGCAACGCCGTTATCGATAAAAACGTTAATTTCTGCAGCCCTCGTGACGTTATTGCAGCGGCAGCGATATGTGGCGTGAGTGTTAAAACCGTCGCGTCGGCACGATTAAACAATAATTTCACAATAATTCACTGCCAAGAGGAGCCCGCTTACCTTGGCTCCTACTTTTCGGAATGTGTCCTTGGATTATACCGACTGCCTTCAGTTGTTAGGAGTTGAGATATCCTCGAAACTCAACTTTGGGCGGTTCATTGAGATCAAGGCTAAGGCTGCTGCAAGGAAACTTGGTGTCCTTGCAAAGGTGCGGCGGTACTTCACACCGAGGCAACTCTTAACCTTGTATAAAGCTCAGGTTCGGCCGTGTGTGGAGTACTGTTCGCACATTTGGGCAGGTGCAGCCAAATGTCACCTTTGCGTGCGAAGAGGCTCATTGGTGACCCAGATTTGGTTGAGACCAATCTGCAAAGCCTTGAGCACAGGCGTAGAGTAGCCAGCCTCTCGGTTTTCTACAGGGCACATTTTGGTGAGTGTGCACAGGAATTGTTTGATTTAATTCTCCCATCTCCATTTCTCCATCGAACGACACGACGCACGGCGGGTATCCATCCTTTTGTTGTGAAGATCCCGCCGGTAAGGACGAGACGGTTTGCCTCGTCATTCGTTATACGCACCGCCAAGGACTGGAATAACTTGCCTGCGTCGGCGTTCCCGCCTGCCTATGATGTGGATGTCTTCAAGAAAAGAGTGAATAGGCTTTTACTAAGTTAATGTGCTCACCACCTTGGACCACATCTCCACTTACCATCAGGTGGGATTGTGGTCAAGCATTAACTTATTTGTGTAAAAAAAAATGAAGAATATAGAAATATTCCCATTTTAAAATATTATTTTTATTTATTTATTATTTACATTTTATTATTTACTCAAATAATATGAACCAAATTATACAATATCGATACTGCTTTTCGATAGCAATAATGCGCAGCACTGCGCCCTCCCATAAGACCCACACGGAGTCTGCAGCGAGCGAAAAAATGTAGAACAGCATACTGTTGAGGGATTCCCCGATCCCCTTAACGTAAAAAATACATAAAAAGGGTTGAAAACTTAAAAATTATGTAAAATCGGTAGAAAAATCGGGAGAATTTCCAAGAATTCTCTGAAATCGTGGAAAAATCGTTGCATATCGGTATTTCGGTAGGACAGTGCCCATATCGGTAGAAATACCGAAAAATCGGTAGGTTCGAGACCACTGGTTCCATGTACATAATATCTTTAGATTTTACCTGTGGTATCATATGACTGTCAGTGTCAATCTCTATTGTCATTTGTCAATATCATGTCTAAATGTAAACGTCAAAAAAAGCAAAACAAACTGCAACCTAAACAAATACTCAAATAAAAAGACAGAGAGTTATTAGATAAACTACCTAACTTCATAAGGATGCATTCTTTATCAGGTGCTTCAGTACAAACAACGATGCGCGGAGCTAGAGAACCAGATGATCGAGACGACACCTCGCAGCGAGCCCTCGTCATACCGGCCGAAGAGTGTAGCGCTCCCGGCGCCCCTGCCAGCTGCATCCACCGACACTCGCAGGGATGAGCGGATCAACGACTTGGAGACGGCGCTCCGGCGGTTGGATGAGGAAAAACGCAAGTATGTTGGAACAGATGTCTATGAAACGTTTATGAGTTATTAGGGCTTCGCTCGTGGATTTGCCTGCGTTTCCCGGGATAAAAAGTACGCTGTATGTCATTTCAGATAATGGCCTACCTGTGTGCTGAATTTTATTAAAATCCATTTTGTAGTTTTTGTGTAAAAGAGTAACTAACATCAGAAGTGTATCCTTCCCCACGCGGAACTTACATTTATAATTTTAGTAACATATTCCATGTGTAGTGGTATTTTTCGATAGATCAACTATTTAAGAATTAATAGGGAAATACTTTCATATCATGAACAAGTTTGCCTGTCTTTCAATGTCTGTCTTTCTGTCTGTCTTCACACTTTCGGTATGAAGTTAAAAGTACATGCCGCATTCAATGTGTTTGGCTATATCTGAAAATTCATAAGGACTGTCACGCATTTGTAATCACAACTGTCATCATGCCTATTATATACTGTTGTCTTCTGTGACTTAGTTCAAATATATTTGATAAAACTTCTTGTAATTTTGCAGGTGTGAAAAGCTAATGTCACAAAATAATCTGCTCCGAGACCAACTGGAGGAGTCTCATCAGTTAAACGAAGCTCTCACCAATGACCTGCAGAAACTCACCAACGACTGGGAGGCATTGCGCGATGAGATGTGTATCAAGGAAGATGAGTGGAAGGATGAGGAACAGGTTTGCTAATTGTATTATATAATTTTATGACTTCAGTTTTAATCTATATAAATAAAACAAAGTTATGTTACATCATTTATAACTCAAGAACGGCTGAACTGATTTTAATAATCTTTGATTAGTTGATTCGTTTCGGCCCAGAATAGCAGAATAACTAAAAAATATAGAAAAAAACACAAAGAACAATATAAATGAACATAAAACTGAATATGAGAACAAGTGACAGCTGTCAAAACACATGACAGCTGTCTAAACAAATGATGTCCGTCAATTATCATTTATTTTGACGGTTGTCATTTGTTTTGACGGTTTTCATTTGTTTTGACGGTTTTCATTTGTTTTGACGATTGTCATTTGTTTTGACGGTTGTCATTTGTTTTGACGGTTGTCATTTGTTTTGACGGTTGTCATTTGTTTTGACGGTTGTCATTTCTTTTGATGGTTGTCATTTGTTTTGTTGATCGTCATTTGTTTTGAAGATTGTCATTTATTTTGACAATTGTTTTTTTTTCAATATTTTAATATTTATTCTGCTATTCCGGCCGAGGCGAATACGAAATCAAAGATTATTAAAATCGGTTCAGCCGGTTTTGGATAATATTTTTTATATCTGAAAGGGAGAGGAAAACCGCACACACCGTTTAGTTAAAAGTAACATGACATTGTTTTTTTATTTGGTACAAAGGTTGCCGGGACAGCTAGTATAATATAGCTGTGAACTTGTATCCACAAGAATGTTACAATAATAAAAACAGTCATTAAAATAGATTATGCCCAACAATATATTCACCGTAATATTTTCAATATATATCACTTATTTCATTTTGCAACTTTATAAAATTAAAATATAGTATTAAAATTATTACATAAGATTATTGTACACCCGTAATGGGTCCCTGTTGAGAATAGTTCATCCCTGTATAACATCTTATGTGTACCAACAGAAACAATAAAGCCTATTTCTATTTCTATAATACAATATAATTCATAATCATTGTCCTAAAATACTCACTTCTTCAAAGTTGTATTCTAAACTGCATTTAGTATTTTTATAATGATCAGGAAAAAAAATTCCTTTAACTATATAAGTTTTTTATCATCAGGCCTTTAACGACTACTACTCAAGCGAGCACAACCGTCTCTTGAGCCTGTGGCGCGAGGTGGTCTCCGTCAAACGGTTCTTCTCCGAGCTGCAGACCAGCACAGAGAGAGACCTGTACCGTGTCAAGAATGACATGGAGTCCGCTACCAGAGAGCTTGTTGGGACACTCGGTGGATATTCTATCAATGCTTATGCTCAAGGCTTGAAGGTAAGTTGCGTACCTATATTGCTCAGCTGTTTTTGAATAAATGAACAATATAGTAGGTAGTTATACATAAATAGTACTTATTATCATTTCTCAATAATTTTTGTTCATTTATCTTCATTAAATGCTCTATTTGGATTAAGTGATTTTGACAGTTTACAGTTTGAAGACCCACTGTACAGGTTTAGCTGTAATGTTTATTGAAAGATTATAGTCCCATCTACAAGGCCCTTGAATAATGCCTTGTGTAATCGTCATCCATTAAGCGTACCTACGCCACAATGTAATAGACATTGTTCTGGAACAACTATAAAGTGTCGAAACTACCACCAAAGTTATCGTGTAATAGCATAAACATGACTATGCACCTTTACCCCCTTAACTGTTGGCAACTTCGGGTTAATTAACGTGTTAGGAGGAGGGTATGGCAGGGAAATATAATTATTTAATTAAAATTATAATCTATGTTTCCAGACCGAAGCTCACCAAGGTCTCCCTACAGCTACATCGGGTACTCCGAACGTCACTGTGGAGACGATGCGCATAGAGCTCCGCGATATAACGTCACAGCGGGACTCCGCCCTGTCGGAGCTGCGGGAGCGAGACGCTCGCATACAGAGGCTGTTAGGAGAGCTGCAAGGGCTGGTGAGTTGGTATCAGTTGGTGTGAGTTGTTGAATAATAACGGAGAAGAAAAGATTAAAGAATGTCATTTGTCTATAGTCTAGACGTTATATTCATTAAAAAACCGGCCAAGTGCGTGTTAGGCCACGCGCAATGGTTCCGAAAGTGTAAGTTTATCGACTATTACTCATTAACTACTTAAGCTAACCTAGCCGTGATGTTTTCCTTGTAAATTCATAATATAACCTAGTTTTGTGAATTTTGTCATTAGTTCATCTCCTACCGTTTAGCTGGCAGGGGGAGGGGGATACTTGACTCTAAGCAAAATTGGCACTTTAAAGCCGAATATTTCGTGAACTGGCCCCTGAATTGAAAAACAGTTTTAGCAGACCCCTAATATTTTTGAAAGACCTTTTCAACGATACCCCACACTATGGGGTACGCGACGAATATTTTTTTTTTCATTTTTTCCATATTTTATTCTATGGTTTTGGAGTTTTAATAAATATGGATATTCATGCCAAATTACAGCATTCTAGCACTAAGGATCTAGGCGCTATACTTCGGAGAGACGAACGGACGGATGGACTGACAGACGCACGAATATGACAAAACTATAAGGGTTCCGATTTTTCTTCGAAACCCAAAAAATTTACGAGTACATGTATTACATTATAAGCTCCATGTTAACGGTACTGACCCATCATATTGTCCACAGGAGGAGCGGTGTGAGAGTGCGGAGGCGTTGTGCTCGGAGGCTAATGTAATGCGCTCGGCGCTGGAGGAGGTGGCCCGCGCGCTCATACACGACTCCGAGACTGATAACATGCCTACACACATGCATCTCTCCGATAGGTAATATTGACTGTTGATGACGAGCGATAAGCATTTTTTTTGACGTGATAATGTCTATTAAAACGAAGCCGGGCGCACGCACGAAAAATCATACCTCATCTGTCGCGTTACGCGAGCGAGCGAACAATGGAGAAAGCGCCATCTATGAACAAAACTATATACACACTTAAGTCTCAAAGGGACTTTGCTGAAAAAATAGTTTAGTTCAGGAGTTCTAGATGGCGTTGTAGTACAAAGATAAAAGTTTGTAATTATAAGGTAATTTCCAGAGATAATATTACATGGAGAAAGCGCCATCTATGAACAAAACTATATACACAATTAAGTCAGAAAGGAACTTGCTGAATAAATAATTTAGTTCATGAGTTCTAGATGGCGTTATAGTATAAAAATAAAAGTTTCTAATTATAAGTTAATTTCCAGAGATAATATTATATTCGAGCACTTCTTCATCAATGTTTTGTCATGACGTTGTCACGTTAAACTACCGTCCGTAAACCGACTTTACAGACAACCATTTTTTAACACTTTATTGTTTGCACATAAACATGGTGTTTTAAGTTTTTGGCTTCAACCCATCAATGGCCCACTACTGGGCACGCACCTCTCTTCTTGAGGAAGCCTAGAGCATACTCCACTACGCTGCTCCAGTGCGGATTGGTGGAGGGGTTAGTGGCCGACCCGTGTCGGAAGTTTTCAAACCGCCCGAGGGCCTCCGACACGGCTTAACGACTGTTATCTTATGATAACAACCGGGACCGACGGTTTTACGTGTCCTCCGAAGCACGGAAACGCTCAAAAATTTTTTTGCCACTTTATGAGTTGTAAAATAGTAAAAAATAAATAAGTACCTGAGTAAAAAATAAGCAAGGAATCGATAGTAAGTTCAAAAGTTAATATAAAACATATTTTCCTAAGATAAAAAGTTTAAGTAAACTTAAAACCTATATGAGTATGTCAAATATCGGAAAGTAAATCATCAAACCATCATCGTTACACGAAACCTATTCGACCTTTGTATGCGACGACGAAGACCCGCACGCACTATGACGCCCGATACGTCCGACAGGTCTCCGAAGCGCGGCGTGCCTCAAGCGGCCAACGCGACTGCGTTCGCCGAGAGCACCATATCGGCGGTGCAGGCCGCGCTGCACAAGTATCAGATACAGATACATGAGCTGCAGGTAAAGTTTAAATAAATAAATGCTAACAAACTCATACCCCCGTAGTAGGTTTACACCTGTGTCGCGGGTGGCATGGACACATATAACATATCACAATATCACAGTAACATATACAAATATTTATCTGTCATAATTATAAATATTTGCTTCGGCCGGGAATCGAATTCGGGACCCTCGCTTCGCAGGCAGGGTCGCTACCAACTAAAAGTAGATTATTTAATTTTGAAAATTTTTAATTGTATAAATTATTATTTTATTTCTCTTTTATCTTTTCAATGTATTTTTTATTTATTTATTATGTTTTCTTTTTTTTGTAAAATATCTGTTTTAAACACGTCTATTTTTTAATACTTGTTCATCTATAATTGACTGTCACTTTATTGTATGTTGTGTACTCTCAAGTTTTTTTTGTTTGTGTAATCAAATGTACCAGTCGTTGATGAACTTTAAAATAAAATAAAAATAAACTAGGCTACAGGGTCGTCATTACCATATATACGTATACTAGCGCTCTATCCGCTGCTTTCCCCGTCTGTTTAGGGATATTATGTACACTATATCCTATTCCAGATCATGGTAATCTCGTGGCTACATTTCATGAAAAACCGTTCAATAGCAATGAACTAATATACTAACGTCGTTCACTGTTCAGTACTTTTTGCGTGAAAGAGTAATAAACTGCATTGATAATGTTAGTAAGATCAGCTGACTTCAAACATACGAGAAGGTTCTCAATTTGGTTGTATTTTTTTATGTTTGTTACAGAAATCTTTTTTCGATCGGTTTGAAGTCGGTTATTTAGCTTGGTAAAATTAATAATTTTATGTTCCAGTGTATTTTGAGCAAGTATTAACATAGGATATAGTAATCTAACGAATATAAACCAGTTTAGTATGTCATATCGCACCTTTAGAATTGAAGTGGCTTATGTAAGAATTATAAGAAAATGACTTATACATTGAATGGCATAAAAACATGTCGCACCTTTAGAATTGTATCAAAATTCGTATTTTTTGGTAAACGCCAAAAATTTTATTGAAGAATTGAAGAAGAAGAAGCATTTTTTATTATTTATTGGCCATAGAATACATGTTTTTATGTCGTTCAATGTATAAAAGTCATTTTCTTAAAATTCTTAGATAAGCCACTTTAATAATAATAATAATAGTTCTTTATTTTATCTCCACAAATTGTTACAGTTTTTTTCTCTTATACAATAAGGAATGTACAATTTGTGGGAGATTTGGTGCCCAAGCTAAGCCGGAGCCTGTAATATAGCACACCTGGTCCCCCTCCCATTAAACTTATAAGAGTGTTAGAATTTATGTACAATATAAATTTACCAAGTTTTAAATTTAGTTTAAGTTACAAAAGTTTTTAAATTACTTTAATTATAAAGGTGCGATATATCACGTAATATTTATTAATACACGTCACATTATGAGCTGTTTCACATGTTCTATAAACTTTGTATAGCTTTGTCTAAATAATAAGTTATTAACTTAATGGTGCAGGTTAAACTCCAGAACTCGCGGGAGCAGCTGCTGAGCTGCAGGAAGCAATGCGAGGCCGCCGACGCCAACATTATATCCCTGGAGAGTAAAGTCAATGATCTACAAGGTATGTATGTACCAACAACAATAGTCTTAAAAAAATAAGTTTAGAAATTGTTTTTACGCATTGACTTATAAAGACAGGGCCTTTGCGCGTTTAAAATTTGGCACTGTGGTTCAAATCGGCCAATGAGACCACATAGTGTGTATAGTAGTAAACAATCTTGCATTTTTTATTGTATTAAGTAATTCAAAATAAGGACTTTTCAAAATTAAAATAATGTCAGAAAAAAACTCTCAGCTCTCTGACGCGGTAATATGGCGGCGGTAACACAAATCCATTGATCTCACATAGATGGCGCTAGTTGTTACTTGTATGAAGAACATTTGTGGAGAATGTACCGACTGGCTTTTCCTTACTTTTGAAATCGTTGTTGATACAGTGAAACTTGACCAGTCCAACGCGGATCTCAATCAAATGGCTCAAGAGAAGGAGTCGCTGCAGAAGACGGTGGAGACTCTCAGGATTGACAAGAACAATCTGGAACGAAACAGAGTGGAAATCAATGCTATGGTGAGATAATACATACGTTTTATTACAGCGTAAGATATGTTGTGAACTTGTGACTTGTGACTTATAGGAAATATTAAAAATTGTCAAAAAAATGAAGTTGGCTATTAGTTATTTTGTCCAAACTAGCCTCAAGAAAATTGGGAGTACAACTTATTCTGAGTCTGAAAGGTGTCTTTGAAAGAGTATGGGATGTGATGGTACTGATAATTGTAATGGGTGAAACAGGTAGAATCACTGACATCGGACTACGAGAAGCTCCAGAAGACCAATAACCGTCTGGAGAAGACTATAGAAG
Source organism: Thymelicus lineola (assembly GCA_963932265.1). NCBI lineage: Eukaryota > Metazoa > Arthropoda > Insecta > Lepidoptera > Hesperiidae > Thymelicus > Thymelicus lineola. The sequence goes on along the minus strand of OZ010689.1, from coordinate 2,701,699 downwards.
GTCTGGAGAGCGAGAAACGTGCTCTAAACGCTGAAGTGGACCACTTACACCGGGAGGCTAGCAACCGGGAGTCTGTGCTGAGGTTGGTATTATCTTCTACATTATATACAGCACTATATTATGTTATACATTCTAGAGTCTATGAAAAATTCGTATCGAAATCGCCACATGTATATGCCTATCAAAGCCGCGCCATTAATTATTCCTGTGTTTAGCGTGCGAGTGTGGGGAATGATAATTTCCGCCATTTTAGATTCGTTTCTTTAATGGCGCGGCTTATACTATATGTACCTATGATATTTGACCCATTCAAACGAAAAAATAATGTTCAGATCGGTAGATAAATGGTGGAGATTTGAGATAACATAAAAAATCAACCGAATTGAAAACCTCCTTTTTTGAAGTCGGTTAAGAAAGAAAGGCGTCAAGAAGTTCTACCTTTCTTTTTTCTTCTCTTTTACTTGGTCGGCAACGCATCAGTGATGCCTTGGTGTCGCTGATGTCCATGGGTGACGATAGCAACTTACCATCACATGAATCGTCAGCTTGTTTGCCGGCTATTTCCATAAAAAAAACTTGTTTAACGTGCACGTCAACAGAGCGGAGGAAGAACGCTCGTCGCGTCTCCGCTCGGAGCTGGTTTCGGTGCGCGAGGAGCTCAACAAGATCGCCCTCAGTCGGGATCTGCTAGACCAGCAGAAACTGGAGGCCGACTCGCTGCTCTCACACTTGGAGAAGAATAGGAGTGAGTTTTTATATGTTCACACGCACTCACACACGCAAACAGTCGTGAGTTTGATGTGTTTCACTTTGACAAGCACACACACACGCAGAAATATTTGAGTTTGTTATTATACGTTCACACGCACGCACACAGGCAAACAGTCGTGAGTTATTACACGTTCACACGCACGAACACAGAAACAGTCGTGGGTTTGTTGTGTTGCACTTTGGCACTTTGCACTTACACGCGCAAACAGAAGTGAGTTTTTCGTGTTCGGGTGCTCACATGAATTCATACACATTATCACATCCAAAGAACAAAAACATTTACAGGTTTACTTATTTATATTTGAAATTTGGTACTTGTAAAAAGTTAGCTGAGGTATACATAAAAATATTTCTTTGGATTAAAGGGTTGAATTAGTGGTACACATAATCTGTAATTTTAATATGTAATTTTGTCATAGAGTATGTAGCGTTATATGATCAATAACAGCCAGATAATGACATATAACCTCGATGATATCCAACCGTTCGCAGGTGAGCTGGAGATAGAGCTGGAGCGCACGTTGATGGAGCGCGGCGACCTGCAGGCGCTGACGGAGAAGCTGCAGGCGGCGCTCAGGAACGTGGAGAGTGACAAGAAGAAGCTGCAGGAGGAAGTTAAACATGTAAGCTACTAGTGATGGTATAATGATGTGTTTGATAATGTTTTTTAATGTGCGAATTTTAATAAGATGTGTTATGTATGTAAATGAATTACAATACAATACAATACAAAACTCTTTATTGCACACCAGAATAAAATGTACATATACATAACAACTACAATGGATAGTATACAATAGGCGATCTTATCGCTAAAAAGCGATCTCTTCCAGATAACCCAAAGTGGAAAACACATGTGGATGACATTTTAGTAAGCTTTCATTGTCTTATAGCTAAGCTAACACTACAATTAGTTCGCTTCGCCATCGTGAACACGGAGTATGTTTAATGAATGTGTCATATTATGTTTATTTAAATATGAAATACAAACAGGGTATCTTATCTTCTTAGAGTATTTCTGTAATAGACTATACAATATTTTGGAAAACTTTAAGAAGTCAAAAGGTAGGAGGTATCATCTATTTTTATTAAAAAATTTTGGGCTGTACTTATCTATGGTTGCAGTTTGGAATTAAAATTTACTCATTTCACTACAATTCCTTTAATATTTTCAAAGCTGGAAGACGAGAAATCATCTCTATCAAGCCAGTCGTCTGAACAGCAAGGAGATCTGAACTCCCTCCGTAAAGAGTTGCTAGCGGCCGAGCAGCACCGCATGGAGTTGGAGGCGGACAAGGCCTCGCTGATGGAGAAGATCAAGTTCCTCGAGAGCGAGAGGGAGAAGGTTGAGATGGAGTTGCGGCAGGTCATGAGGTGAGTCATAGACATTGATATTATAGGCTAACTTGATTGTAATCTTCGTAGAGTACCTGAATACATAAAAATAATTTTGAAGAAATTATAATAAAATGTGTTATTTCAATATTATAAAAATTATTAATCTATCTATACTAATATTATAAAGAGGAAAGATTTGATTGTTTGCATTGAATAGGCTCTGAAACTACCAAACCGATTTGAAAAATTTTTTCACTGTTGAGAAGCTATATTATCCTCGGGTGACATAGGCTATTTTTTTTTACTATTTTTCCCGAAGTGAAGTGAGGATGATTTCCTAGTCTATACTAATACTATAAAGAGGAAAGATTTGATTGTTTGCAATGAATAGGCTCCGAAACTACCGAACCGATTTGAAAAATTTTTTCACTGTTGAGAAGCTATATTATCCTCGGGTGACATAGGCTATTTTTTTTTACTATTTTTCCCGAAGTGAAGTGAGGATGATTTCCTAGTCTATACTAATACTATAAAGAGGAAAGATTTGATTGTTTGCAATGAATAGGCTCCGAAACTACTGAACCGATTTGAAAAATTCTTTCACTGTTGGGAAGCTACACTATTCCCGGTTGACATAGGCTATATTATATATATTTTGTTTTGGTATTTTTCCCAAAGCGAAGCAAGGGCGATTTCCTAGTACAAAATATTTTGAAGAACAATATCAAAATGAGACATAATTTTTGTAAGTGTAGACTCTTTAATTTTGAAGGACAACCTCAATCCGGCCTGCGTCGAAAATGGTCATTCAATTGTGACGTCACGTCTTTAGGTCTATTAAGATTGCAATCCAGTTAGACTATTATATCCATGGTCATAGGTACGAGTATATCCGTAAAACCCTGAGTCACTTGCCTGGAAACTGTGAGTGTTAGTTGTTATTACTACTAATTTCTCACGACCGGAGAACCTACGTACTGTATATTGTGCATTGATCTGGTAATTCATGTAATCTAAATATATAAAACACAAATTGTTTGTACGGATGTCCTGATAGACTCTGAAACCATCCTACCGATGTGCCCCAAACTGGTTTCATTTGAAAGGCAATAATACGAAGATGGTTTGAGACCTAAAAATGAATTAGGTACTTTCGCTTCATCCATGAAGTTGATTTTTGTGTTTTCCCATATAAATTTCCCATATAAGTTGCCCGCAGCTTTGCACACGGAAATTATGTTTTAACTTGTTCGAACTTTTATCCTGTTTTCCCGGGAAACCTTTTAATTTTCCGGGATGAAAAGTTGTCTAAAATATTACTCAGGGTATCAGTAACAACTTTACCAATTTTCATCGGAATCCGTTTAAGGGTTTTTATGTGATGCCCGGACAGACAAACAGACACTTTGAGTTTTATTATGGTATAGATTTTAGCGTAGTAGTACACGCTGGTTATCCACTATACTAAACGCAAAGACTCGTGGCAGGCGGAGTAATAAAACGTACAAAAGAGACGGCCACGAGTCTTTGCGTTTAGTATAGTCTATAAAACTTGTAGGGAGCGTGGCGAGCTGTCCTCTCAGCTGACAGCAATGTCCCGAAAGAAGGACACGCTGAACGAGGAGATCATCCGACTGCAGCAGCGACTGGAGCAGGCCGGTGAGACCATCGGCCGCCTCAACCGGACCATCGATGACCATGTCAAGGATGGTGAGGAGAAACAGGTCGGTTTAAAGAAACTTTATTTCTCATAAGATTTTTACATCACTTAAAATGAGAAACTTAAATACTAAACTAAGTTACGGTTTGTGTACATATTATGCATAGTAACCTGCCTTCGCTTCGGGTACTATTAGTTTTTTTTTATGGAAATAGCCGGCAATCGAGCTGACGATCCACTTGCTGATAAGTGGCTATCGTCGCCCATGGACATCAGCAACACCAAAGGTATCACTGATGCGTTGCCGGCCAAGAAAGAGAGAAGAAAAAGAAATACTGGCTCTCAAGCCAATAGTTAGTTAGTTCCCGATTTACTAAAAAAAATCCACTTTTCTCCCAAATTCTCCTGTGATTGGTCTCAGTACCTTTACTAGTATACGCTCACACTACTCCACTCCCCACCAGATGGCGCTAGACAGCCTGGAGAAGGACAAGCAGCATCTACAGGAGCAACTCGCGGGCGTGCGCTCGGAGAAGGATGCGCTCGAGGCCGTGTTGTTTGACACGGCCAACACGCTCGAGGATGCGGACAACCGGCGCGCGGCGCTCGAGCGAGACCTGCAGGAGACGAAGCTGCTCAACGAGAACTATAAAGGTTGGTACAATGATATTAAACTATAGATACGTTATGACCCTACAAATCAACCAAAAACTCTGTTCCGAAAAGAGCTACAGCACACACACGTTTATCTTTTGTTTCACTACATCAATCACTATTACATTGGTAAATTATGTAAAAGGGATGGCACTACTAAAACCATAATAGTGAAAAAGACAGCTAGACGGCCTCACTCAGAGGCAGCTATCAACTGTCTGAATTAACAATTCGACTGACATAATTTTAGCGCCATCTTGGCATATCTTGTATATAATATCATTGGTAGAACGTCTATATCGATGTAGGGGATGGTGTAACGATACAAAGTGACGTTAGGGCACGCTCGAGGTGGTGCTGTTGGTTACGGCCAACAACGACAACGGCCTTGACTCAGACTTGGTAAAGACTTGATAAATGTTTTTGTAGTCAAACTTTTCTAAGCTTAGTCTTCTACTAGTTTCAGTAAAGTAACGTTTTCTTGTAACGATTTACCGTCACGGCAGATGCAATATCGAATTCATAACAATTGGCCATGTTGTCTAGTAGTCACTCAAAAGGAGTCAGGAGCAATAAAAATATACACTACCTGGATACATGGCATTCGTCCACAGTTCGGTTCTCACGTCATTTTCTACCTCGCACGTGTAAACTGTGGAACAAACTACCTGCATCGGTGTTCCCTCTAAGCTATGACATGGGGTCCTTCAAGAAGGGGGTCTATCGTCATCTTCTTGGCCGGCAACGCGTTGGTGACGCCACTGGTGTTGCTAATGTCCATGGGCGGCGGTGATCACTTACCATCAGGTGATCCGTCTGCTCGTTTGCCTGCTCTAAGCATAAAAATTATACAATAAGCAAGGTTGTCATTCTTCCCCCTTGTGATCACCAGGTCAAATAGCCCGCCTGACCAAAGACCTGGAGAGCAGCGAGAAGAAGCTGCGCGAGACCAAGAGCAGCATGCAGCAACAGTCGGGCAAGAAGGAGGCGGAGTACCAGCAGATCATCACCAACATGAACCGCACCACCTCGCAGAATATCACCAAGCTTAAGGAGGAGAAGGTATAGATATTGTAACACACACACCGCGACAAAACCTTAGCGCACTACATATTTTTCATTATAGCTAATTATCAAAGTATTATTTTTCAAGTATGGTTAAATATGTTTAGTGAAGTGTTATGTATATGACATACACGTTAGAAAGAGATGGCTATAGTTTACTTTTAGGTTCCAATTCTTGGTACTAACTATATTAGCTTAAAGAGAATGTAATAGTGAAATTAGTACCATCAAGTTTAAAAGAAAAGAAAATATAATTAAATCGCTTATAGATGAGTATACAAGTAAGTTGTAATACTATAAAAAAGTTTCCTTTCTTTAATCAATTTTTAATCGCAAAACTCATAAACAAACTTTTCAGGAACAACTCCGGCAATCGCTGGAACAAAAACTGAGCCAAACGATAGCGTCGCTGACGAGCGAGAGGGAAGCATTGGAGGCCGGTGCGAGGGAGCGAGAGAAGAAGCTGTTGGCGCTGCGAGACCAGCTCGTATTGCAGCATGACGAGGCCATGTTGCGAGCTGAGAACGATAAACAACAGGCACTTTTAATGGGTCAGTAACTCAGTATGAAGAAATAATATGGTATTATTCAAGTCAAGATTAATAGGTTTTTATGAAGTTTCTTACTTTCTTTCTTTCTTTTTCTTCTCTCGTCTATAAACGAGAATAGCCGCTTAGCGACAGGTGGATTCAGCTCGTTTGACCGGCTATTTCCATAAAAAACCTAAGATCTTATCCCCACTTTACATAACATGGAATAGCAGGCGATCATTAACATTTAATAAGTAAAATAAAACAATATTATTCCCTCTAATACAAATAATTTCATCAAGGTGGTGAGTACTGAGTTATGTTAGGTTAGTTAAAAAGAAAAATAAAATATTCAGTTTCATATTACTCAATGATGTGTTATAAAGAGGATTCATATTGTTGCTTCAGCTCACCAAGAACAGCAAGCCCTAATCGAGAGGTTGGAAGAAGTGAAGCGCAGTTTTGACTGCGAGCAGAACAAGTTGGAACGCGTGCGCAGAGACGCACAGGCACGCGCAGACCAGGACAGAAACCACATCAACCAGCTGAAAGATGACCTGGCTGCACTGAAAACCAGGCTTGAGGAGGCTAAGTAAGTAATCTTAGAAATCAAGACGATAAAAGCAACATTGATTTGTAGGTATCCGGCTCAAAGGACCATGTGGAAAGTTAATTAGAGGTTGATAATTTAAATACTCTACAGTGCAGGTAAAAATACGCCAAGAATAGCTTGCTACCAGTTGGTTGAACAGTAAAGTATTCTAATACAGTGTGAGTACAGAATGGGAGTTAAAGAGTATGAAACGGCTAAGTCCACATTTAACTTTTGACTACAAGTACGCACGATGCCTAACGATAATTTTTTTCATCGATACCAATGATAATTAATTTCTAACATGCTTAAAATCAGAGCTGCGTGCAGAATTAAAACAGATCAACTGTGTGAAAAACCAGTAGGCTATCTTTTTATTTTATTTGATCAGGTCAATTAATTTAATTTTCAGTATTAACTACAAGTTCTTCATACAAGCGCATTTCGCTAAGCGCTATCTCTCTCTCTGTCTCTCTCTCTCACACACACACACAACACAAACACACACAGAGACACATACATACACAAAATAAGTGAGTAATATGTACTGAGCATTGGTCCCTGAGTCTAAGGATGTACATTACAGAGCGGTGGCAGAAGACGAGTGCGCCCGCTTCGAGAACCGCATCAAGGAGCTTCACTTGGAGAAGGAGGCGTGCACCCGCGAGTGTGTGGAGACGCGCGCGCAGCTCTCGCTCGTCGAGGACAAGTACGACGCCACGTACGTGCAGCTGCAGGAGACTTTGCGGAAACTTAAGGAGGGTCAGTATACCAACATGACCAACATGTTATAAACATGCTACATTTTAAATATTTTAATTGTTAATTAATACCATTATTACTATTATTATTTCTCCATGGGGTTCGCCTCCATAGCAAACAACTCGTCGTGTTCCAGCTGGGGGCTTGAAAGCCAGTTCTTTCTTTCTTTTTCTTCTCTCTTTCTTGGTCGGCAACGCATCAGTGATGCCTTTGGTGTTGCTGATGTCTATGGGCGATGATAGCCACTTACCATCAGGTGGATCGTCAGCTCGTTTGCTGGCTATTTCCGTAAAAAAACGTCTTAAAGTATCCGGGTTTTACCATTTTCGAAAACCTCGCCTGGACGCCCGATATACCCTCCAAATCCCCCAGACAAACATCATAAGGTAAAGATCTAAATATAGAGTATAAATATTACGGCTTGCTTATGATTAGTTTGATGACGTCTAGTTCCTAATGAACCTATAAGCCAAAATAACCTCTATATCCTAGAAAATAAAATTTAATTTGCAGTGGAGAACGAATCGGAAAGTTTTCGCAAGGAGCTAGCGGATATTCGCCGCCAGCTCAGCAACTGCACGGCGGAGCGCGACAAGTACAACAGGTTTGTATACGTGTTATTCATGTTATCGTATTATTCGTGTTATTATATAATAATAATTATATAATAATTCGGTAATATTGTCTGTATGCTTGAAGTTTTGTGAGCGAGAAGTATGTGTTGTTTATAATTAATGTAATTGGTTGTTACCGTTTTAATTATAGTAAATAAAAAAAATCATGTGTTTTTCATGTTATTCATGTAACTCATTGGCTGCTTATTCATTGAATGACACAGTGAAAGAACATTAGTATATTATTTATTTATTTAATCTTTATTGCAACAACTCAAGAATAGGCTTACAAAGGGCGGACTTAATGCCTATTGGCATTGTCTACCAGTCAACCCAGAGTGATGATGAGAACATGTGGCAGGTGACAATAAATTGATCATTGAAAATTCTGTTTAATTCGTAGTAATTTCAAATAAGTATGATATTAGTTCATTGGGACGACACGACAACATAGATTCATAAGTCAAGTGGTGCTGCTACACTGCAAATGATAATAATAAAAAAACCTTACTTAACACTACAAAATTAAGTGGTGTGGCAGTTTTTGACTATACGTCACTTGTACACACACACACGCACGCACGCACGCATGCACGCACGCACGCATGCACGTTGCATGCGTACAGAACACATGCATAACATGTCGTTATTGTGTCGTCCAATGAAAGAGAGGCCATTGTTTGTGTTTATTTCCGCTGTACGAATAAATATATTTATCTATCTACAACAGCGCGTGTCGTGAGCTGAGGGACCACGTGAAACGCGCCGAGCACGAGCGACGCGAGGCCGCGCGTGCTAGGGATGAGGCTTATCATAAGATTGCTGGTGAGTAACGGTTTCTTTATTAACGAGTTAGTCGTATGGAATCGTATGTTCTCAATCGTTTCGCTGTTGTGAGCGGTCGTGGTTTTCATGTAGTCACATTTCTAGTAAATGTATTTTGCCGTACAATCTTTCGTTATTTCGCTCCGTTGGTTGTCGTTTTGGTGCACTCGTGGGAAGTATGATTTTATGTGAAATTCTGCTTATATTTATAATCCCGTTTACATTTTGTTCTAACGAAAAAAAAATATCTTGCTAACCACAGACTACAATGCAAAGTCAAAAATTGAAAGATGTGACTAGAGTAAATTGGTACTTAATATTGTGAGGTACTTCTCACAACAGCTATAAATGTATAACATCATCCAGGTCTGGAAGAAAGCCGCACAACGCTCGAGCTGGAAGTGTCCCGCATGCAAGCCGCGCTCAAGGAGGCGGAGTCTGGCGGCGAGCACGCCGAGCGCGCGCTGCGGGCGGCCGAGGGACAGCTCAAGCGGGAACGGGCTGCGTTAGAACAAGCTCAGCATGATATCAAGGAGCTGCAGTCCAGGTAACACGGGACTGTATATCACTAGTGTTGATCCAATGATATTATATACAAGATAATGTGCCAAGATGGCGCTGAAATTATGTCAGTCGAATTTAGACAAGTGTAGCGATTTTAATTCAGACAGTTGATAGCTGCCTCTGAGTGAGGCCGTCAACTGTCTTTTTCACTATTATGGTTTTAGTAGTGCCATCCCTTTTACATAATTTGCCAATGTAATAATGATTGATGTAGTGAAACAAAAGATAAACGTGTGTGTGTTGTAGCTCGGTCGGAACAGATTTTTTGGTTAATTTGTAAGGGCATAACGTATCTATAGTTACAGCTAGACGGCCTCACTCAGAGGCAGCTATCAACTGTCTGAATTAAAATCACTACACTTGTCTAAATTCGACTGACATAATTTCAGCGCCATCTTGGCATATCTTGTATATAATATCATTACTATTACTAACAAATCCGGTGTATCATCCACAGACTACAGAACGAGAGCGAGGAGCGCGAGCGGTGCGCGGGCGACGCGGCCGCCGCCAAGCGGCACGGCGCGGAACTAGAGGCGCTGCTGGGCGCCGCGCGCGCCGACCTCGCCGCCGCCAGGCAACGCGTGTGCGAACTGGAGGAGGCTTGTCGGGCGAGGGATCAGGTTAGGAGACTCGTGTGGGAGGTAACGGTAACCAGACCTGGCGCACTCCGCACTTTTGGTATGATGTTACAATACGTGCTGCGTTCGACGAGTCGGGCCAATTTCAGAACGGCCGCCACGCCGTGTCATACATTCGTAATCTATCACACGTCATCACTAAAAAAGAAGACAATTCTGACGTTGTCAGAGAGAATAAGAGTTATGATTAGAAAGAGAGGGAACGTCTAGATGTCAACGTCTGTTGACGATTGGCACTGTGCGACCTGAATTACACTTTATTGTGTCGGAGCAAGAGCCGCTATTTATTTAAATGATTTTGCGGAGTGACTTCTGTACCTATAAGTACTATTAAGTATTCTATGTTGGAGGTAACAGTACTACCGATTGTTTTTGAAAGGAACCGTCTTGATCAATGAAATATTAACTAATCAACTGTCAAATCGCTGGCGGACCTCGCCATCGCTAGACAGTAGCTATGGGGCTTGAAGAGGCTTGCCGGGCTAGACTCTCAGGATGATACTCGTGTGTTATTTACAGTCTTACCTGATGTTGATCAACGAAAACATTAACTAACGTTTTCTTTGTTTCTTGGTTTGCAACGCATTGGTGTCGCTGATGTCCATGGGCGACGATACCATCACTTCAGTGGATTGTCAGCTCGTTTGTCGGCTATCTCCATAAAAAAACTGTCAACTAACAGTGTAATGATAGATTTTATGCACATGCAATTTTTTTTTATATTTTAGCATTTTTAGTTGATATGGACTGCTGAAAATATGAGTGGACTTGAAGAACCCGGTTCGAATTAACATCGGATGTTAACTTTTTAAATAAATATATTTACTTGTTAACCCTACCTAACCGACAACAGACTGCTGTGACCACAGCTGTGACGTCACAATATGGCGCAAAGCTATTCCTATTCAAAGTTTGATGGCTGTATATGTGTCGATAGGAGTTGGTGCTCCGTCTTGAAGACTGCCGCTCCAAGGAGCGTCGGCTGGAGGAACTGAAGCATAACTTGGAGGTGTGCCTCGCTGACGCCACACAGCAGATACAGGAGTTAAAGGTAATGTTGTAATATTGATACTATCTAAGATACAGTATTGCATGGCTTTGAAGTATGACCAATTGGATATCTTTGGCAGATTTGAAAGTGAATTAAATAGTTTGAATTGGTCTATATCATAATTTTTGTGTTAAAAAATTATAATTGAATTTGTTAAATAATTGGAAATACTATTTACGTCATATAATAAAATGCTGCGAGCTTTGTGAGCGTCGAAATATGAGACTGAACCACCATCTATCTTGAGTCAAATTTCAAATTTTCTGTCAACAAATAAAAATAATACATATACAATTTACTTGCTTTGTAATTTGATTTCATGAGTGTCGTATTTATTATTTGTATCTCCTTTATGATGAACTTAATATTAAACCATCTTAATGAATAACTGGTCAATATTAACATTTAAATAACACCGAGTATGTATCAGACCCGTCTAGGCGCGAGCGAAGCCCGTTCCCGCGCGATAGAAGCGGCGCTGTCCCAGAGCGAGGCTGGTCGGCGCGAGGCGGAGGCGCGTCTGTCCTCTGTAGCGCACACACTGCGGCGCGTGTGCGGCGTGCAGCCCGACGGGAGCGTGCACCACGGGGCACGGAAACGACTCGCTAGCCCGTCTAGGAGATACAGTCCGCATAGAGGTGAGTTTGTTGTTGGTTGATTGCTAATTAGTATATTAACTTGGTGGTGATACTGATTTAAAAATATTAATAGTGTTTTATAGGTCGCTCATTTGTGAATAACAAATGTAACTTAACAACTGTGACAAACTGCGTGTGTAACAACTGTGTAACAAATGTGTAATGTGACTTAACATTTGACTTCAAAAAGTGACAAGTAATTAGCAAAATATTTTGTCCGCTTTTGTAACAATAAAAATCGTATTCAATAAAAATATATATACGCGACGAATTGCTAACTTCCTCCTGTTTTTTGAAGTCGGTTCAAAAGAAAAAATTTTCAACAAGTAACACTTATATAGAACTACGAACACTTCAATTATTACGTTAATACCTAGAAGTCAGTTTAGGGAAGCTTCCTAGAGAAGGTCTCATGATACATGGGGATGGTTTATGGTTTGTTCACTTGTTAAAGGCCGTGATCATTCCGAGGACCGCAACGAGATCATCGACGTGGACCCCGAGGCCATCAAGAAGGGCGTTCGCAACCTGATGCATGAAGTGTGCCAAATTGAACGGGAGAAGGTAATTTATTGCTCATAAGTCAACACTTTATTGCTGATTAAACTTAACAATTTACTGTACTAGATATGTAGTATATACTATAATAGTTAACTATACGGCTTTAGCGCGGAGGATTGTTGTATACCAAGATTATCGATATTTTTTTCCAAATTCCAATATTTAGTAAAACTACATTATTATATAACAAATTTTACGATCGCACCGATTTACATGCAATACGCAATTTTAGGTATAATCAGGTAGACTTGGGTTTGCTTTACACAATAAATGTTTGTGGCACTATTAATGTGTAAGAATGATTATGCTATATAGTATTACCTACATGTGTATGATTACAATGATTTTAACTCAAATATTCTGTAATATTAAACATAATATGGGAAAGTTTATGTATCGTGTCCTCAATGAACTAATATACTATCTTTCACTGCGTGCCTTGCTAACTTTTACTAACTGTACTACAAGCTATAAGGTTATAATAGCATAACGCTACTGTCCACTAAAATATTCTCTCGCTAAAGCAACAATCAATATGCGATTTAAATCCCAAACAGGAGGACTTCAAATCCCAGCTCCACGTAGTCAAGAAGCAGCTCAAAGAAGCGACAGAGCAGCAGGGCAAGGGTGATAGCAAGCTGCAGTCGCTCAGTACCAACCTGCGGAGCGCGCAGGAGGAGAGGAACCGTCTGCAGGCCGCGCTCGGCCAGCGGGAGGCGCAGCTCAATGCGCTTGTGAGTATTGTGTCTTATATGTATAGGGATAAGGTTCATTATCGAATGCCCGTTGGGATGTGTAGCGTAGACGTATACGTTTGAGCAGAACTGTGGTTAAATGTGTCTAATATATAATTTGATTGTATGCAGATCGACAGGTAGACGAATACGTCTAAGAAATGAGGAACTTCATACAAATTTGAACAGTCTTAGAAGTATTTATTTAAAAAAAAACTTCCAGTGTCTAGTGTCCGTTTCAGTCTATTCTACGTTACAAAATAGTAAATACAAAAAGCTGGCTTTGATTTATCTAATAAATATTTATGTGAATCCCACCGCTGCCACCAGAAATTAATACTTAATTAATTAACACGCCTATTATCATATTTTGTTAGAACGAGTCAGTACAGACGAAGACAGTAGAAATCAGCAACTTGCGGGACAAGATCACAAGTCTGGAGGCCACACTCAGCTCCATCACAGAAGAGAAAATCCAGAATGAGGTGAGTTTACCTTAAATCATAACCTGGTGTATTTATAAAGAAAAATTCACGAAATAAAATAATTGGTAGGGTCACGGGTGTATTAATTCAAGTGTAAGTGTATAACCAGTGCTAAAACAAATAGACCTTAATATAATAAACATAAGGTAGGTATACTTATAAACATTGATATTTAATATTATCGGTGCGTCTGTCAACTCCAGAACAAAGCGGAGAGTCTTCGGGCTCAATTAGCGGAGCGCGTACAGGAAGTGGGACAACTTCGCGAGGCGCTGGCCGCGGCTGAAGGTAAGTTAAAAATGATTAATAGTATGAAATCTGTATTGTATGAAAAGTTTGTTTTGAATTAATAATTTTATTTCATACACATTTAATGATGTTATTAATAGGTATGTTGACAATAACTGTAAATTAATATGAATTTATGTTTAAAGTATTAAGGGAAACATTCAAAAACCGATAATATTATTCTTTTCTCGGAATCAATCCCAATAAATTAAATATAATTAATTTCAAATGTTAAAAATAGTACTCACTGTCACGTGACCTCAAACGCCATTTTGAGCTTATGACGTCATTGCTCGTATTTTTTAAGGAAGTTCTACAAACTTCTGTAGACCGATAGTATTGAATATAGTTTAGTGACGTCACGTGAAGTTTTTGGTGGGGATAATAATTTTTGTTAATCAATTTTCGTTTTTAAATTAAAGATTATTATTTTTATAATATTTTTTCATTAAGGTACTATCTATGAAATAAAATTGAATCCTAAAATTAGTCAACATTCCAATTCAGGGCGCGCGGCGCGGCTGGATGTACGCCGTGCTCAACTGGAAGGCGACGTGCAACGCGCGGCCGTGGGCGCCAGGGACCGCGACCAAGCGCTCAAGGTCATATTTAACAAGGACACACACACACACATACATGAACATACAAACACAAGCGTGCGCGCCTATAAAGTCACGATCTGTACGGTTGTACAGGTTGTGTATACAAGCAAATTATTAAGATAAAAATTATAATATAAATAATACTCGCCGTTGATAAAAATTCCATTTGCATTTGTTTGATTGAATGCTGAGCACCATTTATCAGACAGGTTATCAAGCAGCCAGGTAGGATAGGTTATATAATGACTTTTGTTATACAATTTTGATATAAATGCTGAAATTGTTACCATTATTTTAAGATTGCGGTTTATCGATTAATAATAATGTTATATTTTCATACATATCTTTATACTTGAAGAGATAATACTATAAAAATGTTATTGTATTATATTATAATGTAAGTGCAGTAAGGTATTGGTACTATGCCAGCAAACTTTGAATAGGAATGTCAATGACCTGCAATTTAAATATGTCACTTAAAAATACGAAAAAAATTAAAAAAAATTGCATAAAAATACTTAGTAAAAAAAAATTAAAAACATTTCAGACATACTTTTTAAGGCAGGTTAAAATTCAAGACTCAGATTTGATGGCATTATTTATTCCACAAGCAGAAACTACAAGAGCGCTGCGAAGGCCACACGCGCACGATCGCCTCCCTAGAAGACCGGTGCACGTCCCTCAAGGGCACGGTGGAGCAGCTGTCCACAGCACTGCAGAAGGCAGCTACGGCTGAGAGCGAGCTGCGAGCGGAACTGGGGCGGTCGCAGCGTGCCCTACAGGACGCGAAGAACAATGAGAACAGTGCGCTGGATAAACTGCGCCAGATGCAGAAGGCTGTTGGTTGGTGTTTGCTGTAGTAATAAGAGCTGGTATAATGAGAAAGTGTTGTTGGTTTTGAAGAGTTTCTTGCGCCTTTTCCTCCTTCTGAGGAGTTTGTTTCGCTGATTCTTTAGAGGAGTTTCGCTGTTTCTCGTCGTCAATGACACTTTTCAGAGATAGTGACAGATAAATGCAACTTAGTGGTAATGTTTTTTAGAGGTTTCTTAAACCCAACAAGATTGAATGATTTGCAATTCATTAAAAACATACTTAGCTCATTTGTGACTAACGGCAGAACTCAGAGTCACTAACGGTTATTTAAATCGCTCTTTAGTAGAGAATTTGTTTGGTAATTCTTTACTAAGGAACGATTTAAGTAACTGTTAGTGATTCTGAGTTGGGGCGTAAGTAAATTAAGTTTCAAACACTTTTATATAGGGCCAGTCCCCTAACAAACCAACACAACTTCATTGTAGCACATAATTTTATATGAACTAGTCAGTGCCCTAACCACACCTCGTTGCAGCGAACTGCGAGAACGAGCGTCGAGTGCTGACGGAGAAGCTGGAGAGCGCCAAGACGACCCTGGCGGAGGTGAAGCGGCTCAACTGTGCCCTGGAGGACCAGGTGCACCGCCTCACCAACCAGCTGGCGCATGTTGAGGCACAGAAGTACGTTCGTCTATATTTATTTAGACTTTATTGACCACAAAATCAGGGTATATATCGCATCCTCAGTGGGAAAAAAGCATAATGGTCGTAGCACACATATCAACTCCTAAACGGAACGTAAACATATCAACTCTTGCATGTCAGTATTCTTTGTATGAAACTCCCTACTGTAAAGCACACTTATCGGATTCGTAACGTAATCGCCTCGCTTCGAGACAAGCTCACGAACCGCGGTACGGTGCGTGGACGACTTGCCGTACCCGCGCTTACGTCTCACCGTACGCTATCCTTCGCCTTTCCGTTTCCTCGTGCACGCCCCGCGCCGCGGCGCCGCGGCTACCGCTGCGTCGGCGAACTGCTGTCATTCGAGCCGTAAGCGCGGCGTCGCCTAACCGTAGCCGAGTCGACTCGGTGCTGCTGGTCGGTTGGTAACGCGCTTACGTTAGGTTGACGGCGAGGCGATCCGGTGACGATCCCTTTCCGAGTTGATATGTGCGCTACGACCATAAGTCGTCTTACGTTGAATTTTAGTTATAAATATGATTGGAAAAAACGACAAAAGCTGCATATGCGCAATTTTTTTTTCAAATTTTTATCATTAATCTTGACAGTTTTGTGCAAGAAATCTTAATGTACATTCCTTTGACTACTTACTGATATTTAAACCGTTTTTTTGCTCTCCTGTAAAATTGAAATTTTCATCTTGTGCCTTTTTTCCACTGAAGGTGCGATATAATAAAACTGTAACTGACCGATGTCTGTACATTAAAATACATTTGAGAAAATCCCTTACTAGGGTTATTCATTAACGTACTCGTAATAGATCCCGATACGAGATAGATAATTTTTTTTTGAATTTTTGTCTGTGCGTGTGTTCCGGCTAATCTCAGGAACGACTAAACAGATTTAGATGCAGTCACTGATGTATTTAAATATACATGGGTTAACATTTAGTGTTTGTTTTATTTCAATCGGTTTAGAAAACCTTCCATGCAAAGCAAGCAAACATTTATTCAAATATGGGCTTACTGAAAGATTTAACGAAGCGAAGTGACAGCATTTACTAGTCTATAATAATAACGCTTCACACTCATAGCCCCACACTAAGATTCTCTGGTCAAGGTCACACACAACACATGGTCAAGAACACACACACTACGACGTTTTTCTCATTAGCAATTTAAATCATTGTTGCCAACAGAGCGGACTTAGAGTCCCAACTCCGCATGAGCGCGTGGGACGGCAAGGAGAGCAGTAGCGAGAGGGGCAGCGGGGGGGAACTCGAGCGGGAGCTACACGCGCTCCAGAGGGAACGCGCCGAGCTGCAAGCGAGGGCCGGTGCCCTGCAGGACACAGTGAGGAGACTAGAGGCCGAACGTCAGCCGCGAGGAGTGCTCAGGAGCAAGAGTCATGATCGTACGGAGAAGAGTGTTTACTACTCGGACTTGGATTCTGGTTAGTGCTGGCTTCAACTTGCTAACTGCCCACTACTAAGCATTGATCTCTCTCTCTCTCCTCTTGAGCAGGCTTAGCATATGCTTAGTATATACTCCACCAAACTTCTCTGCTGCCAACCCAAATTGTCGAAGTTTTATGCTACCATTTATATTACTGAAAACACTCTGAAGTAGGTACGAAGAAAACCAATACACCACATTTGATTAGGAAATCCTACAATTTTTTAAACATTTTGATTAAAAACAACAATGTATGTTGTTCCCCAGGTCCCGACTCCACCAAGGATTCTTCCCGCGGCTACAAGGACCCGGTAGCAAAGGACAAGTGCCACTGCAATCACGGCCCTGAGCTCAGCCTGTTAGAGTTGGAGAACAGGGAGCTCAGGATGAAGATCAGACGGCTGGAGAAGGAGTTGGCTGATAAGGTATATTCTCTCACTGTCTCTCTCTCACGTTGATACAATTTTTGTCGGTCTCTCTTACTTAGCTGGCGTAATGATTGGTGTTACTGATGGCTACGGCAACGTTGACCCACTTACCAGCAGGTGGAGCATCAGATCGCTTGTCGGTTACTTACATAAAAAACACAGGAAGAAAGAGAAAGAAGGAAAAAACGAACTGGCTTTCAAGCCCCCAGTGTAGATTAATCTATACTAATATTATAAAGAGAAAAAATTTGATTGTTTGTTTGCATTGAATAGGCTCCGAAATTACCGAACCGATTTGAAAATTTCTTTCACTGTTGGGAAGCTACACTATCCCCGAGTGACATAGGCTATATTATATTTTCAAAAAAATCAGGGATCTTTAATAAAACTCCAATAGTGTAACCCAAGGTGTAAAAAGATAAGAAAACCGAAGCAAAGCGAGGGCGGTTACTCGTAAATAAATACATATTAAAAAATATTTTTAAGACAAGCTGTTCTAAAAAGAACGAACAATTAAATCAAATTATCCATCAATATAAAAGCTTGTCGCGAGATACATACATACAAACATACATACATTGCAAGTTAAATAACATCTTGTAACAACTGCACATTGTACCAGGAGTCAGAGCTGTCTCTAGCCCGCACGCGCTACCTGAGCGACGGGGGTGGGGGTGGTGGTGGTGGGGGGAGGGACGCCGAGCGGTACCGCCAGGCGGCGCTGCAGGCCGAGCGTCTGCTGGAGGCGCGCGAGGCCAGCCACCGACAGCAGATCCTGCGGCTGGAGAACCAGGTATCGTACCACAGTCCACACTACTCTCACATACATGACATAGAGATAATACAGCCCGCGACAAAACTGTACCACACTACACATTTTTCATTATAATTTTTAACAAACTGAAAGTATTATCTTTGAAATTTATGGTTAAATTTTTTAATGAAATTAGACATAATTATGTGTTCCGAATATGATCGTGCTGCCACACAGACACACTTATATTATGCGGTTGTGTACTAACTAGACTATGCTTGTCTGGCCGAGTTGTTTTTATTGCGTTATTAAAATACCTGTTTATTTCTTAATTTTTCTCAAAAACTAAAAATTAAATAAGCCACAAAAATGACTGAAAATATTTTTAAAAGTTCATTAAAACGTGACATATGTTTACATTTATTCAACTAACTATGTGTGTGTCAGGCGGCCCAGCTCCGCGCGCAGCTGTCGGCGGAGATCCGGCGGCGGCAGGCGTACGTCGCGCGCAGCGGGCGCGCCGCACGCGACGTGCAGCGTCTGCGGTCTGCACTCGGAGACTCGCTGCGGACCGTCTCACAGGTGCGAGGGATACAATACAATACAATATTCTTTATTGTGCACACTAGAAGTACATAAAATATTACAATTTAAGTATTAAAGACACAATACATAGTACAACACACAACAACAACACACACACACAACATACAACACACACACACACAACACATAGTTACACACAATACATAGTTTAAATAGTCTGCTTTATTTCTATCGTATATTTTATTGTAGTATCTAACCCTTTAAATTTCTACACACATATTTATTTACATATATATAATTATATAACTCATAATTATGTACTTACCATTTAATACCGCCATCGCTGTTTTCCGATTCGCCCAAAGGTTGGCTGGTAGAGAATGCTCTTAGCATTAAGCTCGCCTTTTATACCATCATTTTTAGGCATAATAAAGATTAAATATATAAATAATAAATAAATAAATAGGCGGTCTTATCGCTGTAATAGCGATTTTTACCAGACAACCTAAGGGTAGAGGACACAGTCGTTCAAGAAACGCGTAGGTAGAGGTGCAAACAGTAAGAACTTTACGAATTAATACTTAAAACCATAGATAAAACAAACTATGTAGATAAGAAGGTCATAAATATAAATGTCTGTATATAAGTAAATTACATACATGTTCAGTTGCGTTTTTAAGTGAAACTTCTTTAGAATCGTCGTGGTTTAAAACGCGATGAAACGAAAATGCGTCACGACAAAGAGACAATCATTGAAAGGGACAACGTCTTCGGTCTGCACTGGGAGAAGCGTTGCGGACCATCTTACAGGTGTCATGGGCGGATGTTCTGTAGCGTTTTAGCCGCTTCGGTCTAGAACTGACCTCGAATCTCATGCTGGCATACTAGGAGCTTGGAACTGACTCCAATGAATTGCCGGCATACTAGGGTGTCGTAATCTGATATTATTATCTCACACCCTCTTGATGTTTAGCAGCGACACTATGTCACGCGGCAATAAAACGCATGATCTTTATTCTCTAGTTAGCAAACGAAACATACTATTTGAGATTTTTGTTATTACAATCACATCTGATGCAAAATGTACACTTGCATGGTGAAGGGAACTAAAGGTCGCTGCATACGTAACGTGTACGGGACGTGGACGTGACGGGGACGGGACGTCGACGGAACGTGGTTAATAAACACTGACGGGGATTTTTAATGCATACGCGTCCGTGCGTATGCGCTATCGTTTACATTTTCTATGAAACGAATTTTCCAAGCCTTTACGTCCCGTCCCGTCCGAGTAAAAACACGTTACGTATGCATCAACCTTAACTTAGTCTAAGTTAACAACAGAAATATTAAATTAAAACAATACGACAATATTAAATGGGTCTATCAGGAATATTTATGGACAATTTAAGAAACAGTCAACATAATATTATAATGTCATTTTTTTGTCCTTCGCTCAAAGGGTTGTCTGGAAGAGATAGCGATAAGACCGCCTGTTGTGTATAACTTTATTTGCTGTGTTAATTTCTCTCTTTTTGTAATTTATTAGTGTGCATAATAAAAAATATTTTATTGTATTGTATAATATATTATTGTATTGTATATATTTGACGACCCTGTATCCTAGTGGTAGCGACCCTGCCTGCGAATCTAGGGGTCCCGGGTTCGATTCCCGGTCGGGGTAGATATTTATGTGACAGATAAATATTTGCACTCTGGTGCAGAGTGTTATTGTGATGTGTTATATGTGTAGTCCATGCCACCCGCGACACAGGTAATAACCTACTGCTGGGGTATGTGTGTGTTAGCGTTTAAAAAAAAATTCATATATTATTCATTTGAATAACAGCTGACTACAGACCTCAAGTGACATACATGTACTAAAGCAGTGTATGTTCCAGGACCCAGCGCTGGACTCGTACACTCTGGAGCACGAAGCCAGGAAGCTGGACAGCACGCTCGCCCACAGCCTGCCGCCACTCAACGATAGCTTCGACTCCAAGTAAATTATACGTATAGGAGGACTCGGGAGGGAACACTTTGAGGACCATGCCTTATCGGATACTACGCTTGGTTAAATGGTTGGTTGGTAAAGGGTTCGGATATGGTTGGGTACAGTTTTGACGTGGACAGTTTTGTTAATAATTATTCACACACTTTGGCAACGTCGAAACACACCTGTTGAGAGTAGAGTAACTAGCACAAACTGCGAGCGCACACATACGCTGTGTAATAATAATTATCCGCCATACTAAAAACGCGGTGATTAAAAATCCGTAAAAGCGTAACTTCTTTAATTTAGTATGGCCGTTGCGAAAGTGTTAAAAGTAATTTTATTGTTGTGTGTATGTTTTCTTGTATTTGATTTGAATTGTATGAGGTACTGAATCTAAAGATTCATAGTTGATGGCGTTAGATTTGGACCCGTTTATTTTGAGTTTAATTCGTGTGTTCGATAGAAGAGAAATCTACTATTACAGTTAAAATTCAATTTCATAGTTTTCATAATATGTACTTAGTTTAATGATATGTATGCAGCACGGATACTTGTGTAAACGTCACCAATTCTCTGTATTATAAGGATAAGGTATTGATGTATTCGTGTATAGATGTATTCGTGTATTGATGTATTCGTGTATTGATGTATTCGTGTATTGATGTATTCGTGTATTGATGTATTCGTGTATTGATGTATTCGTGTATTGATGTATTCGTGTATTGATGTATTCGTGTATCGATGCATTCGTGTATTGATGCATTCGTGTATTGATGCATTCGAATCGTGTATTGATACATTTGTGTGTTGATTGGAACGTTAAGAATATCTATGTGAGTTTTTTCACTTCAAATACGACTTATAACGTCCGTAAGCGACGGAGATTATCCATAGGAACGTTCGAGATTAAAAGGGTTGCCGTTAGCGGTAAGACTTAGTTTTGGAGGATGCTTAGCAGTCGTAGGGAGCAATTGTTACACTTTGTCGGAGGTCTTTGGATGGCTTACCAACTATCGAGTTTAGTCATGAATTAGTGACTGCGCGTTGGAAGGACACTTGAGAGTTCGTAGAATATTTGGTTGAATGAACCAATATCAATAGGGTTAAAGAAGGAAAGGTGTTAAAGGAGAAATATGTTCGCACGTACGTCTTTTAGAAAGCACATGGGTTGTTGATAGACTTGTCATTACGTAGTCTATTGAAATGTTAAACTCTTCGGGACGAAAAAATATATTTGGATTGTCTCATCCTCGTTTTTAGATAATAGCGATAGTCAACACCATTTTATAAAACGCACAACGATTAAGCCAAAAATATGCAACTAAATGAATTAGAAACTATTTTACATTGAAATAAAAATGAAACAGCATCAAATTTAATCACATTATGTATTTTTTAATGCATTCTTTAGTGTGCAATCATTCAGAGAATTATAGACGATCCCACAGCCCACTTGCTTATCAGAGGTGTTGCTTGTCAGAGGTACGGGTACTGGGTTCAATTCCCGGCGGGGCAGACCTTTGTGTATTTTTGGGGTTATTTCAGTGTCACGTAGAGATTCCGAATGTCGGGATGTTACTGTGTTTGTCTAATTTTTTATGGGAGGTATTTAAAACATTTTCTTACTAGTAGACTGATTGATAGTCCGTCCAAATTGTTTTGTAACATATAAAGTTTTAATGGCTAGTGTTCTATAGTTTTACATTAATTTAGATTGTAAGTGCAAGTCTAGAACATAAGTAATAAGCACCATTATATCTTGTGTTGTAATTTATTCTGATATTATGAAGCTGAAGAGTTTGTTTGGTTGAACGCGCTAATCTCAGAAACTGCTGGTTCGAACTGAAAAATTATTTTTGTTTGATAGTCCATATTAAGATATATTTTAGTATTTAATTTTTTCCACAAATTAACGCGGGTAAAACCGCGGGACACAGCTAGTATATTATAAATAAGTAGATTTTAATATGCACGACTTTGTAACCAGAATGGCAGACATAGTTTCACATATAGAGATCAAATGATTTAAAATAATTGTATTACATCTTACATTAGTGTACGTGACGTCAGTTATAGTGAGGGGACAGTAAACAGTTGGTTTTTTATAACAATCAGTATATCATTGAGGATTGGATAAAAAAATCGCTTATTCAGAATTAATTTTGTATTAAGAACATCATGACATGACGTCAGACCTCAAATAAAACCGGTCCTTTTTAATTGTCACAAACATGTTGCCGGTCGAAGGACCAAGATAATTCCATTAATTTGCTGGGTAGATAATTGTATTCTACAAAAATATAAAAATACCACATAACCATAAATAACTGGTAGAACGCATACCTTAAGATCCAATATTCATTTGGGATATAGTAAAGACGAATGTATCTGTTTTTGATTCTATTACGGAAATAAACGGAGGCTAATAATATAATAAGTACAAATTAGAAATACAACGAAGCATTTATATTTATGTACTTCCTTCCTTGTATATTTTACTATTTAAATTCTAATAACATACTGCTCTTGTAGAGAATTCTGGTAACTAATATGAACTTCGTTGTGTACGATGTACCTACTGTGGGGCAAGTTGAGGGACTCGGGTGTACCGGTGGAATACATATCCCTCCTTAAATATTGGTATGATAACCAGAAAAATCAGCTGAGGTGGGTCAGTGCCCTCTCGGATGAATACGGACTGGAATGCGGCGTGAGGCAAGGAGGACTGAACTCGCCACTAACTTGTACATCAACCACCTTTTCGGAAGGCCCAGCAGTACACATATTGGCTGTCACACACATGTGTCAATAATATATAAGTTACGCAGACGATATGGTGCTCTTGAATCCGTCGATAGCGGGGCTGAGGAAGCTACTATCAACCTGCGAGACATGCAGAGGCGCATGGCCTAAAATACAACTCTAAACAGAGTGAAGTAATAGTTTTTAGAGCACCTAAACAGCGGCCTCGCCATGTTCCTCCCATACGTCTCAATGGTGTAGCGCTTTTTTTTACACAAATAAGTTAATGCTTGACCACAATCCCACCTGATAGTAAGTGGAGATGTGGTCCAAGGTGGTGAGCACATTAACTTAGTAAAAGCCTATTCACTCTTTTCTTGAAGACATCCACATCATAGGCAGGCGGGAACGCCGACGCAGGCAAGTTATTCCAGTCCTTATCGGTGCGTATAACGAATGACGAGGCAAACCGCCTCGTCCTTACCGGCGGGATGTTCACAACAAAAGAATGGATACCTACCCGCCATAATTTAGTGGCGAATTTCAAGTATCTCGATCACATTGTCACCAGTGACTTAAGGGACGATGACGATGTAGAAAGAGAACGTAGAGCGTTGGCAGTCAGGGCCCAGGAGCAATATGATTGCCCGCAGATTCGCTCGGTGCACTGCAGACGTGAAAGTCACCCTATTTAAGACGTTCTGTCAGTCTTTCTATACCAGTGGTCTGTGGGTAGCATATTTGCACTAGCCGTACAATGCCCTGCGTGTACAATACAACAACACCTTCAGGATGCTGTTGAGGCTGCCGTGTCGCTGTGGCGCCTCAAAGAGGCTGCAGTGTTAGGAGTCCCAGGTTCGATTACCGGTCGGGGCAGACATTTATGTAACAGGTATATGTTTGTTCTTGGGTCGTGGTGTTACTGATGTAGGTATCCTTTGAGTGTATTCTAACCAACTGCTATAAAGAAAGTCCTTGTGTTGGGATATGATATGAGTGTGTAAACTAAGAAGCCTTCTTCTATATAAGCTAACATCCACCACTTTACGCCTATCCTGCCACCTATGTTCTATGTTTACTGTAGAACGGCCATACGGTTACGGCAAGCGTGGACATATTTCAAATCTACACTCCCAAAAATAGTTCTTTCAATCTTCCTTCGTCTTGCTTCTACCTTCAATTTAATAATCTAAAATTTTAACAAAAAAAACCGACTTCAAATGAAGTATATTCTGTCCAATAACAATAAAACAAGATTCATCGGTTGGCGTGATATTGAGTTATTGTGATGATATTGAGTTGTTGGCGTGATAGTGAGTCCATTTGTCACGCACATACTTAATGCAAACCATATAAGTCATATGGTTTTCTCATGGATGCCACTGTCAGATCTCAAATTTAAGTGGGACCACCTGACAGGCACCAGCTTTCGATTAAAAAAAGAATCATCAAAATCGGTTCACCCAGTCGAAAGCTCTGAGGTACACACTTAAAAAAAATACAGTCGAATTGAGAACCTCCTCCTTTTTTGAGGTCGGTTAAAAAACAAAACATTCTTTAGCGGTTACCCGTTAAACGAAAAAAGTAGCATTTTTCATCCATCATTCCCGTGAATGGAATTCTATTTAATTTATAAGCCATTCATAGACAAATCGTAACTCCAGTTCCGTTGGTTCATTGTATTCCTAATAGGGCGTTAAATCTAAAAATAAATACGCTCACGACGTTATGAAATCAACTTTATATTAATATCAATTAGATATAAATTTGAATAATAAAAGTACTCGGAGGTATTCCTTGTGGGGCATGCATTGTATAAATAAATCTAGATACTCTATTACTAAGCTAATGTGGACTTAAAAAGTGAGGAGATTAAGGTTGTTTTTACAATTTTACGCTGAGATAATTGAATTGAAATTGTTTACGAAAATCGCACATTTTAATCTATCATGGTTAATATTGTTGGTCGCGCAGATAACATATCACTTTGTTACCTAAATTGTTGCTATTCATCTCGAACGAAGGACTTTTCAACATAGTATTTTTTAGTAATGAAGATTTATGTAGATACATGTCAAGATTGCAACTTTAGAATATGCACTTTCGCTAGATGGAAATGGTTTTTCATAGCGTGCAGAACGATTGTCATTTGTTAGTCTCTACAGTTAAAAATGCCTCTAAAGATAAAGGAAAGAAATCATCAAAGAAACCGATCTTCTCCGTTCGAGCTTTTATCGGATTCATCAAGTTATTCTTTCACAGCTAGACTTGGTTCTGCACTCACTAAAAAATTGTTAATCAATATGCAGCCAGTCCGATTTATAAATTCATAATTACACATTTCATAAATCATTTTGGAAACATTATGAAGAAACTTAGAAATCCGGTTACTAAACGGAATATAGATAATTAAGTGTTATGTACTTACAAGATATGAACATCCCATGGACATGGACGTGCAAATCTCTAGTTAAGTCATCCTATCTCTTCCATTGGTTCAGGTTCTCGTGTGAATCAATTTCTTTTCCGCAATAGTAATAGGCAGCTCCGAGGGGACTATATTTCCCCTCAATTTGCTATTCTCCCATGCCACGCTAGCTTGCTAACGTAGCGAACGTGGAGAAATTATGACCTGACCTCATTGCACGGGTATTTTATTTTATAACGAATAACCGCCCTCGCTTTGCTTCGGTTTTCTTTATTTTTTAAACCTTGGGTTACAATATTGGAGTTTTATTAAGGATCCCTAATTTTTTTGAAAATATAATATAGCCTATGTTACTCGGAGATAGTGTAGCTTTCCAACAGTGTAAGAATTTTTCAAATCGGTTCAGTAGTTTCGGAGCCTATTCAATGCAAACAATCAAATCTTTCCTCTTTATAATATTAGTATAGATTAAAAATATAGCTTCATAACTAGAATATATGTACCTATGTAGAGCAGGTTTACTGATAATTATTTACCTGTTATAAATTAATGGTTAAATACAATCCCATCTAATAAGTGGTGATGAAATTGCACTAAGTTGTTGAGAGCTCATTCACTTTTGATATTATGACACGAAGAAAATTAAAATATCGGAAATCTTTTTTAAATTAGTCTTCCTTAAATAGATCTTGGGTTCAATACATTAATGCCCATATAAGGCACGGGTCTCTCGAGGAGGCCTAGACAATACTCCACCACGCTGTTTCAGATGCACCAATAGGCTTTGGTAGACCCTAATGGTGTAGGGAATAAGGATGAAATTCTCTGAAACATTCTCTGGTATTGCGTAACAATCGATAGAGCGTTGTTCACGAGCTGGGCCAATTGTACCGCAACGTCCTTTGTACCTCCGTGTGACCTTATCTGTAGTGATAGACTGTTGCCACACTGTCACGTAATATTCCAGTTGTTACCAATACCAACCAAGTTCATTGTTTCTGATAGCATAGATCCGTTTAGAAATTGCCTACAAAACGTTCAATTTATTTATCGACGGTTCTCTGACTTCTCTGTTAGTTTTACTGGAGAGGATGGTTTTATAATAAGACTTATTCGATATGATTTATTCGAGAAGATAAAACTTTGTAGGTACCCTTTTCATACATACGCGCACAAATGCGCGGAGGAGAGCGATTTGGCATAGTTACAAGTTTATTACGGACTCGTTCATTAACCTAAAATGTATTCGTATGTCTCAGTTACAAAAAAACGTTCATACTTTTAATGTCAATATGCAGCTGCTTTATGCAAACAGTTTTTTTAATAATGTTCGTTAGCAAAATACCTCTATTAAATGTTTGGTAAGATTCTCTGTTCTATGCTTTTCTGAAGTACTATGACGCCTATGACACGGGTTCTTCAAAGGTGTGAAAAGAACTTTCTTCCATTCCCGATGTTGCATGTCTTTAAGCGATATCGACTAAGTACTTCCCACGATTTGGCCCGTCTGCTCAAACTCTTATTTCGTACACAATGAGTGTACAATCCCATGACACATTTAAAGACGAGACAAAGTCGAAGTAAACAAGTTTCAACTGTATTTTTAGCCACTGCCAAAGTCCTTTCTCCAGCAGTTCAGAGCACAAAATGTAAAATTTTACTTACAACAAATATCAGTTGCTCCTTTGTTTTTAAGCATGGCATAAAAAATAAGAGGAGACTGACAACTCTCCAAGCATGTTGTCTTTAAATAATATTATTTACTCGATTAATTTGCTCCCATTTTGTTTTATGAGTATTTTAAGACTGCGTTCCGGTTCAAGGACCAACATGAAACGTATAATCTCGGTCAACAAACACTCACGCATACAGAGCAAGCATGGGCAAGGAGCAACGTTCAAATGAATGGCTGCTTCATTAGAATTTAGACGACACGATAACGATACAACTTTATAATTCTAGTCGAGCTGTCACACTTCAGTTATAAAATGCTTCAAAACATACTTAACACTAACATTTACTGAAAGCAGGGGCTTTAAAGTGTCCGTGTGTAGTTGTGTATCACAGTACTACACACACAATACATACAGAGTCGCTGTTGGGGGGGGACAAAGTTAGGCGACGGCCTAGGACGCCTGGAGGGGTGCCACATTTGGGGTTAGGAGCAAAAAAAAGGAAAAATAAAATTCTTAATAAACGTTCCCATTGCTTCAGCATACAATTTTTCAAGCAAGAAAAACTCGATTTTAATTTTCTTGTGGGCGCCACAATATTCTTGCCTAGGGTGTTAGTGGCTCGAACGCCGGCACTGAATACATAAATAAGAAGTCATTGTCGTTTCGTATAAAGAAGCGGGCAATGTTGCAAGGTGTACCGACTACCGACGCGACGGACGATTTGCAAGTGATTCAACGTCTCGATGAGTCATGAGTCACGCAGTCACTCGTACGCGAGTCAGCTGAGGTCAGTAAAGCCGGAAGCGTGTCGGAAGCTGATTTTTTTTATCAGTGACTCAACTCTGACATTCGGAGGAACCGCGGATTAGTTGGAAATCGAATAGTGATTTTCTGAATTTCTTTGACATACACCTATGACGTCAGCATGACTGCGTGTCTTTAAATTGTATCGGATGAGTAAATAAGAATTGATCTTGTTTAAACAGAGTTGTATCGTTTTGACTCCTTTCTTATACTTTCCTTCCTTTCTCCTTTCTTCTTTGAATATGATCTAACTAGCTTAGGATTTATTGCATTATTTTCATTAACTTAATTAATTAATGATTTTTTTGTTTAGTCAATTTTATTATTTGAGATCAATGATGTTTAAAAAATATAGATACGGTACGTCATGCCCTTACAAAACAACCAAAAAATCTGTTTCGAAAAGAGCTACAGCACATACACACACACACACACACACACGTTTATCTTTTGTTTCACTACACCAATCACACTACAATAATACACAAAGGCATTATAACGTTGTATGTCAAATCTCAAGCACTTCTGACAACAAAAGCGTGCGTATCGTCTTGTATTGACAAAGCGACTACGAGCAAACAGAGGTCAATTGACCGCTCTTACGATCTTCAATTTCGGCGCACTAGTGACATATCTGCCTCTTTTTTAATTATAATATCATTGTTTGACATTATAACTTACTCATCATCATTGATTGTAACGATCATAATCACCATCACATAGCGATTAGTTCCAATTAAAAATCAAAAATATTTCCAATACTGGAAAACAGGGATATGCCGAATTCAATATGCGCGGGCCGCGTGAGTGAGATTTCCTATTATTTATAGCTTAATGGTGTTCGTCACCATACTCTAGCTAACAATATTTAGATGTCATTTACCAGGAATGTTGATATGACTTCTACGTAACTTGGGTGTGAACTTCAATGGTGTTGGTCATAGCAGATGATTATGGGTCACGTACACTCAGCGTCATTGGGCCTGGATAAACCCCGCTTTGACCACGAGTAGGCCGTCTTAGACCATGAGTAAGGTACCTAATTAGTTACCTATTGTAAATTCAAGTTTAGAGTTCTTTAATTAAATGGAAGGGGATAATTGAGCTACGAAAATTTTACATACGGTATTCCGGAGTAAGATCTAATTAATTAGATAATAGTAACTGATAACTGATGACATTTTTTTTTATAGAATATCTACTCACATATTGGTCTCGTAAATAAGAAAAAAAAGATAAACGTTCACATATCATTTACTATCCTTAAAGATATCGCAGTAGCAAGTCATGCACAATATGTAAGTACATACACACATGAGATATACACGCACAGCCCAATAAAATTTTTGTACCTGTCGGGAATCGAACTCGCTCCGTACATGGCACGTAGTCACTCGACCAACTCCCTCAAAGCCGAAGAATAAACATTGTACTATTTTTTATAATAATAATAAAGTGGTGTTATTATATGTTTGACGTATCTGTGTATGTGTGGATCTGTATGTCTGTCTGTGGCATCGTAGCTCCCAAACGGATGAACCGATTTTGGCCTAGTTTTTTTTTGTTTGAAAGGTGACTTAATCGAGTGTTTTTAGCTATGTTTAGTGTAAACACAACTGTCGGGGGTTTTTAAGATTGTTGTTTCTATTCAGGGTGGTAATCGAACCTGGGACGTTAATTCGACTAGCCGGGACCACGTGTGTTATAAGAATACTACTTTAATGTTTGTATTTAATCTTATCTACTTGCATATATGTACTGCTATAACTTATAAATCTTTCCTACGCTACACCTACTCGACCAATAGATAGTCGTATCGTATAGTTTGAATTGAAATTGGTACGAATTAATCTTTTAATATGAAGTATACGTGGGTGTAGTTGTCTTAAATATGCGGCAGAGAATAAAGCAGCAGGCACCTACTTATCCGAAGCGAGGCGCCTCGGATCCCTCATACTGGACTTATTAGTCAATTGACCATTCAACTGTTAAATGGGTTAACAAGGCCACTTGTCATTCATCTCATCATCGCTGAAGTGTTACTTTTCGCGCAAAAGGTGTAAAATACTTAAGATTTATAAGCGATTGTGTTTTGTGAAAAGATTAATTAGGTATTATTTTTAGTGATATCTTAAAACTTTTTAGATGAAAACGGAAAGTATTTACATATTTGGATTTTATTTTTTTTTCATCTAAAATAGGTTCAAGCTTTAAAAATAGTAGGTAAACTCCAATGAAATCTAGTCCCTTCTTCCTATAGCCTTAAGTTTTTAAATTTAAGTTTCAAATGTACCTTATGTTTTATTAATTAGAATTGTGTTACATTTTATTGTTGAGTTAGTTTTATTGCACTTTTTGCTTGTTTTATCTATTTGTTAGCTCGCATTCGTTTATTTATTACGTACTTAAGTCCTATTTAAGTAGTTACTAACTAACTAGCTATACATATTTAAAGCAAGTACATAAACAGGTATAAATTCTGTATTAAAAAAATTGACACTAAAATTCATTCGATATATTATTGCCGTAAAATGTAAAAGAGGTCAAGGCACATGACAATGTATTTTAATGAAATAATAGCCGTGACTCTGTCTTCTCGATATGGGAACATTGTCTCGGCATTCGAGCCTGACCTCGGCCGCCCGAGAATAGAGGGCTTTCTTTGGAGAGGGAATTGATCGCCACTTACTCTCCTCTGAAGTACGAGTATATGCTTGTGAACAAAAACTGTCGAAATGACGAACGAATTTAACTTCGTTCGTTAGCAGAGACTGAATTTATTGATTTTGATTATTTGGGTGCATTTTTATCTCGTGTTCTTTTAAGATAATATTTTATGTTTAGGATTGTGACCGATCTGGACAAGAATCTAAAGACCCTTGTAATCTTCTTAAAATATATATTTGGACATACATAACATCGAAAAACACATTAAGTAACACTATCAAATGCCATTTCTAAAGTGATCTTTGTTCCATGTGCTAATAGAGATCCTACATTATCTGAAAATACTGAAATAGATGCATCTTGAAAGCTGTATGAAGTTTTGATGAGAAGAAAAAAATTAACTAGGCACTTATAGTGAAATTCTTACGAATGAGTCGAGTTTTGTTTTAATTTACACGTTAGATTACATACGTGATTTTTCGCAGGCATAATCTATTATTGAGATTAAAATTTCCTTGTAAACAAATCAAATTCAAAGACGATAACACTGTTCTGTTTTACCCCACTCAAATGGGCTGCCGCCTGCCATATCTAGACCTTGAAGGTTTAAAATATACAAGGTTACATTATAATTGGTACACATTCGACAATGCTGACGTGAATAACCTAAAATTATCATAATTTAACAGTTAATTAGCAACAAACATTACAGTAAAGGCGACACGTACACAGCGACGGTGAGAGACGCCCACGTCATACAGATTTATCAACTTTCCATCGACGTAGTCATTGCCCAATAATCATGAATGGAAAATTTTTGTTGAATTTATAATGATGTAACTTTAACATAGTAGGAAAAATGTTAGCCTTGTAACACACATGCCTTAAATTTTTCAGTTATGTACCTATTTACCTAACGTGTCTTTAAGAAATTAATGGTCATTCGCTGCACTTAGTTTAGTGTCGGCAAACTTAGCCCGGAAACACGATATCTCCTTAATATATTTCTCCATAATGTAAGGTGTATGAAGACCATAATGTATTCATATGAACTTCGGTGTATTGTTGTTGTATTTTACTACGAGAATTTTCTGTCAATAACAGGAATTCTCGCAGAATGTTTATATTTGTTTTGTATAGCGAATAGCGAGTGTAATGAGGCTTAAAATTCGGAATATAACTCGTAGACATAGACGTTAATTACGCACTTGTGATTCTAATGTTTTCCTCGTAGCATTGAATTGTTTTACAATAACATAGACTGGTGTCTTATGAGCAAGGAAAATTTTGTGTGGTTCGAAACATGAAGCATGTATTATTTATAAACTCAATTCAATGTCAAAATGATGGAGGAAGAGTCGCAGAGTTTAATGTAAAGAAGTTTAATTTTAAATGTTATCAGGCTACGATTGCGATAGCAGTTTTTTAAGATGGTGCTCGCCGCGCCGTTAGAAGTGGTTCGGGTTCAAACCCCGAACATCGACCGACGCATTTTTTTTCCTAAGGATGCTTTTTTAAACATTAGGTAATTAAATAATGCTTGACAACACGTGTATGTGAAGATGAATTGCAAGAAATTAAATAACAATTAAGCAAAATATAAATTTATTCACGGATCTTGTTTATTACTAACATGTTGTGTGCTATGTCTGAATCAGTTGATCGTTATGAATATTTAATTTATAGTAATCGATACATTAGTTTGTAATTAGTCATTCTTCAATACGTGATTCAAATGTTTATTGTATTGGGCGGCAAATGAATAGTTTTAATTTATTTACCTAATAAGTAGTACCTAGAAGACAGCAGGCATCCGCTGGATTCAGAAGGCTCAGGATCGGTCAGAGTGGCGCAAGTTTGGGGAGGCCTATGTTCAGCAGTGGACCTCCAACGGCTGATGGATGGATGGATGGATGAAGTAAATAATATCATACTGACGAGGAATGTAACTAGTCACGAATATATTTTTACTGTCTTATCAGCATGTTAACAATGCTATCTATTTCCCTACTAATAGTACCTACTTACAATTGGGTAATACGAGGCGATTGTCAGAATAATTGCACCCGTATCTGTAAAGCGAATTGGTGTGATAAAACACGTATCAATGCGTGTGATCAGCTAATGTCGATAAGTTCAGCCATTTCTGCATCACTACGGTTATAGGTGACCCCAAAACAGACATAATGCTAAATGCCAGTCGATAAGCCAACACTCCCCGGGTGCTGTGATAAGGAAGAATACGTATAACAGCCGTTCTGCCGTTCGTGGAACTAGTATTACTATTATAATATGTAGATATCTCCCACGCAACTAATTTGAATGTTAGTATTGTTATGTGATTAAGTTTTTGTGTAAACGCGTCCCATGGTGAACTCGATCTATGTACGAGACCTTGTTTCAAGTTATGGGGCGCGGCGGTAGACTGCAATGTAATCCTACACTTCGTTTGCAGTTTAATTACATAAGTCTAGTCGCTTGTAGTCGGTAGTCGTTAAGGCTATGCGTTAAGGCGTATTCTGTTCATTTTCATTGGACTGTGTCAATTCTTATATTACTAGAATGTCGACATACGCCCGCCATGTCACTGCCATTATTTTTTATCAAATATATTGTACCTATAGTTTACGCCAATGTACGAGGTGAGACACGTTTTATGAAACTTTTTACACTTGTCGAGTTAATAAAATAGTTGTAGATGGTAATTGGTTGTTTCAATTAATTGAATTCCATTAACATTCCGGGCCAATTGGATGACGCGAGACGCGACCGCGTGACTCAGACGTACTCCGAGCCCATAGCGAGCATTAGTGCGGGAGCAAAGAACACACATCCCAAAACTTTGATATTCAAAATTGGTTTTATTGATAAATTTGCAAAATAAAGAGAAATTAATAGTTATTGTACATTGTTTGTCGATTATTGATTGAAAAGATAAAAATATACAAGTTCTTAATTTGCACGATATAATATAAAAATATAATTCAACTCAGATCAAGTCGTTACCAATATCCTTGTGCAGTAAACCTTACATGTTAACAAAAATGATAATTGAGGAAACTTCTAATACCGTAACAATATTTGAACACCTATATAATCATTACTTTAACAAAGTCGACAAGTAGCAACACAATGTTGGTATATTTAAATGAGCCAGTTATAATTAAACTTTAATTCATTTACAATAACGATATTTTTTAAAGTATTTTTTTTTATTTAATAGTAAGGGGTTACAGTCTGACAAGTGACGCCTGCGGTGTTTACAACAGTGCAGAACGTCACAATAAATCACACTGCTCTATGGTGGGGTTTGATCACCTAAGGCTCACTAATATTTGTTCAAAGAATACCGAATCCTGAAAAGTGTTGCGTTACCAACTTTCCTTCGATACATTTGAATTATATAACAAGACAATAATATATCTGAAAAAATTTAATGTATTCTTAATTATTAAACATTATACACTGGTTCAGGCCTGCTGGCATAAATCCAGGCCTCCGCAGCCTGCACTAACCTCTCATACTAATTGTTCAGAAGTTAAAGCCTACAGTGGAACTATTACTTGCACAGCTAAGTTCAGACAGTGTCATAACATTCATAAACGAGAACAGATCCACACCATAAAATATCTTTAACAACTATAATATTATATACTTGTGCATAATATTTATGACAATAATTATGTCAATGTGCAACTTGAAGATAACCAACAAAACAATATAGGCAGGAGTATAGGACATGAACATTGACTGATAAATACTTTGTCAACTGACGGAAAGGAACATACATAAAACAGCTAAGCTAAGTTTTCTAGTTATTTTCCAAGAGACATCCATCTTAGTATTTGTAATATTGAAATTGAATTGTGTTATTGAATTCCACAATTTTTTGTGAGAGAACAGATAAGAATAAATACTATGCAAACAAAATAATTATTGATAAGAAATGCATTTATTCTTCTTAAATAACATTCAGCATAAAAAGCACTGTTATTATGCTACCTGCTATTGTGCTAAATTTATTATTTATTAGATAAAAAAAGCTATTTTGTTTACTACTCAATACTTGGGCTCTCATATGATTTCATACAACAAATCCTAAATGCGGTGCGTTCAGTACTGACATATGTGCCATCAGTTTTAATAACATTAGCCCAGCATGATCTGTTATTATTATTATTATACTAAAAGCACTTTGAGATAAACCAGTGAATATATGGAAAATTTGTCATTAATACTATAAGAAATCAAAGCTACAATTATCATACATACACATAATATAACATCATATACATACAGATAAACAGATATACATGAAAACAATGTTTCTCTCGAATAACAGAACACCATAGGGCTCTGATTCTCCAAATAAACTAACATGTAAATTGATACTTTGCAATTATTTATACAAGTGCTAAAAATGGAAGTAAAGAAAGCCTGCCAACAACTGTATCCATAATATTGTCAGTGGCACAGGACTGTCTGAATTTAGCTCAGGTAATATCATTCAACGTAACACTGTGTATTTTGGAGTAACTCTATAATAAAAATATTGTTATGAATAAAGTTGTCCAAAATTTAGATCTACTAATTATTTACATTATATTTTTTTAACTTTAATAGTTTTTTTCATTTATTTACCATTTAATAGTTTGGAAAAAACACCCTAAGGAAGGTTCTAGGAGAACATCTCCAAATCTAAGGCTTCATCTAGGTATATAAAGTTCTGATTCACTATCATAATAATTAACTTCTGAACAAAGCAGCATCCACACAACACAATGGAATTTCAGAGAGAAATACACAGCATCAATGAAAGTGTCCTCAATTCAAATACTATTATAGTATCTGTACATTGACTGAGGGTTGAAATTTATACAATCGCGGTACGGACCTTCCATAGTTGTGATGTCTGTGGCTTTCCCACTGCACTTACAGCACTGGATCATACACCTCAACAAATGCACATTCTCGAAATGCTAAGTTATTGGATAAGCAACATCGCTCACCCCATCTAGTAAACTTTTGGAACCATCGAGCCGAATCCCGGTACGAGAAGTCTTTCAAATTATTAAATATTTTATACCTAGACGCTTCGGAGGCTCCACCACAATTACAGAAGAATACATCCGTGTCTGATCTTCTTTGGTTTCCTGTTGTCTACCGGGGTCTTCTTGTTGATCTGTCTCACTAGGTCGTAGAATACGTCGTTTACGTTGATTTTGGCCTTGGCGGAGGTCTCCATGAACGCGCAGTTAAAGTGGCGCGCGAGGTTCGTGCCCTGGTCCTTGCCGACCACGCGCTCCGCCTCCAGGTCGCACTTGTTGCCCACCAGCACCATCGGCACGTCGTCCTTGTCCTTCACCCGCAGGATCTGCTCCCGGAGGTCCTGCAGGTCATTGAACGTCGATTGTGCCGTGATCGAATACACTAACACGAAACCTTGCCCGTTCTTCATGTATAAATCTCTCATCGCTGTGAACTGCTCCGTGCCCGCCGTGTCCAAGATCTCCAACATACATTGTTGTCCGTCCACTTCCACTTGTTTCCGATAGCTGTCCTCTATGGTGGGGTCGTATTTCTCCACAAAGATGCCTTGTACGAACTGTACTGTCAGGGCGGACTTTCCCACGCCTCCGCTACCTAACACGACTATTTTGTATTCACGCATTATTAACTATTATGTATAATGTGAACTTATT
Organism: Thymelicus lineola; assembly: GCA_963932265.1. Classification (NCBI taxonomy): domain Eukaryota; kingdom Metazoa; phylum Arthropoda; class Insecta; order Lepidoptera; family Hesperiidae; genus Thymelicus; species Thymelicus lineola. The sequence continues at coordinate 2,664,634 of OZ010689.1, read as the reverse complement.
CACTGAAATGAAATATTAAACTGCTAAAAAGCACATTAACTATTAAGTTCTTGCAAAAAAAACTTTTAACAAGTCAAACCGCCATGACACCGTTAACAGGGCGATGGCTCACTTTAGTTTAGTTTAGTTCACTTACCACAGACTACATAGGTATATTGAAATAAGTTTTTATACTGTGTACGGTGTACTGTCATGGATATATTACTCTATCTGGATCACTAACATTGTAGAGGTACCTGAAGATCGATAACGACATATCAGAAGGACCATTTTTGTATTATGTCCATGTTATCTATAGTCCCAGGATATACCATTCAATTGTGATTTTTTTATAATGATATAAAAACATCTAAGATTAATTACATGTATTATAGATGTACCGTAATTGTGTACCTTAATTTTCGATTTACTCTTAAGCTAACACGCATTACGATTTTTTACCGCGCGATTTTTTTCTGACAATTTTTAAATCGCGTACGATTTTTTTTTCGCAAGTGCGTGCAGCTTCATACAATTTCCATATCTCACAGGATTTTGCGGAAAAAATCGCGCGGTGAAAAATCGTAATCCGTGTTAAGCCTTAATGTAATAAATTAAATTCGGTAATTTTGAAGAAATTCTAATAAATTGTATTATTTCAATATTATAATTCTTACCACCAGAAAAATTGCCAGTAGAATACATTTTGAAGAACCATACCAAAACAGGACACAATTCTTCTAAGTGTGGACACCCTATGTGAGGACTAAAGTGAATGACTTTCTAAGTGAAGGACAACCTCAATCTGGACTGTGATTGGTCGAATAGTCCTTCGTATATGACGTCATGGATCTTCAGGTACCTCTACATAGTCAGTGACCCAGATAGAGTATATATCCATGTGTACAGCATAGAATGAGTCACAGATTAAAAACCGTTTAATAAGCTGCATTCGTCCATAGATCGTCTCCGTCTCATCAGAGTTTCAAAACTTTCAAAAATACCACTGCTAAAGATAAAATATTGGATTAATATTAGCAAATACTTATTACCTGTAAAATAAATTTAGATTTTTCGGATGGCAGTCACCCAATATGAGTTGGTCATAGATACAGGAAGTATCTTCCAACATTCGGAAGATATTGACAGCCAGAATGTATTAATTTTACCGGTACTGACTTGAGTACCGGTATCTACTGTTTGCTTGGTTCTTATTATACTTCTGTCTATGGATCAACGAATCATAAATTATTTATGCAGTAGAGTTTTATTTTACGAAGAGTTCCATATAATACCACCGTATAAAAGCGGAGGGAAAACTTAAAAGAAATGCGTTCCACCGGGACTTTATATGCTTTGACAAATAGAGTGTTGCTATCTATTGCAGAAATTAGGGTAACTCAATGATAAAAGAGGTAGATGGGTTACTAGCGCGCCGACGGCGAAGAGCGAAAGAGTAGTCAATTGACCACGCTTGCTCGCATTACTCGCAGTCGCTCTCTCAATACTCTGTCGATACGCACGCTTTTATTTTTGTCAGAAGTGCTGGAGATTTGACATACAGCGTTAAAATGCCTTCGTGTGTTATGCGTAAATGCACTAATTACTTACGTAAAAAAAAATAAAATTCATGGAATAACATACCACAAGTAAGGAATCATGATTTATTGCATTTTATTTCATTTCAATAATTCTCTAACAAAATAAGTATGGCGGCATGACAGCGCGCCAGCTTGGCGCCAGCCGAACGTAAGGTACTTGTGACGCGAGCGACAAACACTAGCTGTCTTTTTCACTATTATGGTTTTAGTAATTCTATCCCTTTTACATAATTTAACAAGCGCTGATTGGTCGCAGTGTGTCGTAGCTGTTTTGGGAACAGATTTTTCATTTGATTTTTAAGGGCATAACGTATCTTTAATAAACATCATTGGGGTAACTACAGTCCGTTCACAGTTATTTTACCTCTGATAAGCTGTCATTGTACCTCCCACTAGATTGGCATTACCTGCTGTCAAGTGACAGTGTTGCAAAAGTTCCCGATTTTTCGGGAGATCTACTGATTTTGGTTAATATAATATTGAAAATTAAAATAGAAAATAGTGTTCTAAATACGAAAAACAAAAGAAATTGAGTCTCTCAATGAAAATACAGAAGAATTTTGGGCAAACGTAAGTATATTATAGCATAAAACGTGGTGATGGCTCACGCAATCGTGTTCTAATATTTTTTTCAACTGAATCAATAATAGGTCTATTACACACAAGAAATTAAAAAACACCAAAAACCCGACTGCGTATAAAACATGTGCGACATATTGAGGATAAGTTTTGTAAAATAGACGGAAGCTTAGACGCGGAACCGTCAGTATTACTGCTAACCGTCAGTGCCATTGATGAGTGGTTGATTTGATTTGACATTGATAAACTTCAATGATAATAAATTATAATAATTATGTAAATGTCATAAATAATGTCCGTAAACTGACTTTGAGAGAGAGTACTGGAACTAATTTTATTTTCAGTAATCAGCTGGACACTTTTTCAACTGACCTCTCAAGATGGCTCACCTTTCCTCTATACTCCATGTTCTGTACTGTGCTACGGAGCTTCCTTAATGATTCGATGCCAGCTAAAATCAATAAAGATAAGTTGTATTAAAAAAAATGTACAATAAAATTTTTATTAAGAGACATGCAATAAGAATTATAGGTAACTTGATTTCAAAAGTCTCCCTAAAATATTATCTTTTTATATAGATAATACCTCAGGGTAATCTATACTAATATATAAAGAGGAAACATTTGATTGTTTGCATTGAATAGGCTCCGAAACTACCGAACCGATTTGAAAAATTCTTTCGCTGTTGGGAAGCTACATTATCCCCGGGTGACATAGGCTATATTATATTTTTTTTTTACTATTTTTCCCGAAGCGAAGCGACGGCGATTTCCTAGTACATAATATCGATAATAACGTCGAATTAAGGATTCGACTTTAGTGCGTTTCACGTAAGAGTTCTTTTGTGGTTCCCCTCGCTGCCATACTGTTAGTATGTATGATGGTGAAGGAAACTCTTACATGACACGCAGTCTTCTGAATTCCAAAACATGCAAGTAAATTCCATACCAGCCAGAGTTTAATCTTGACGGTAATTACATCGTAATCGTGTAGAGTATTATGCCCGTTTGGTTAGCTACTGTATGAAATATATAATTATTGACGTGATAACGTCTATTAAATTAAAACAATGAACGCCGGGTGCACGCACGAAAAAGCATGACTCATTTGTCGCGTTCCGCGAGCGAGCGAACGATGGAGAAAGCGCCATCTATGAACAAAACTATATACACAATTAAGTCAGAAGGAACTTGCTGAAAAAATAGTTTAGTTCAGGAGTTCTAGATGGCGTTGTAGTATAAAGATAAAAGTTTCTAATTATAAGTTAATTTCCAGAGATAATATTCCCTTCATAACTTTAAATAATGGAATATTTTGATAATTGTTTAGGAATATATTCGAGCACTACTTCATCGATGTTTTGTCATGACGTTGTCACGTTAAACTACCATCCGTCAACCGACTTTACAGACAACCATTTTTTTATTTTTATCTTATTATGTAAGGATATTGATAGTACCAATGCGGGTTCAAAACAAGATAGAGAGGTGGCGCTAATTTTTGATTGTATGGAGAACATTTTTTTTTGCAAAATATTCCCAGTCTGCCAGCAATAATGCTAGTACCCGCATCCTTTTCAAGTTCCGTCAGTTTTCTTCTCTGTATTAAACTTCAGTCAATTTTCCGATGCCTGAACCACATTTTGTGCTTGGACACTCATTTTGTCATACCGTTAAATAAGTTTAAAAATAACTTTAATCTTTACTGGCTTTCTTCTTTCTTTCCATCGATTCATTACTTACTTTACTTTAGCGTAATTTAGGTTGTTAGATTTAATTTTTACGTGACGAATTCCTTTTTCCTTTTCGGATTGTTTATTTACCGATACCTAGTTGTACGTATGTATAAAATATCTTATGTAATCCGTTAACAACATGAAACGTACATAATTCAATATACGCGTTGTCATTCGTCAGTTTGATGAGCTGACTGAAGGTTTCTCAAGTTAGGTGTAATGAGTTAACTTTGTAAGTAGGTACGTCGCGAATATTAAATGTATGGATGTTGGAGGAAACTAATGGAGGCACGTGACGTTAACATACGAGTGTACGGTGCGTAAAGATTGCTTCTTCAAGTCGTCACTATATTCAAACGAGTTGAAGTTTACTTGCTTCCAATATAGCTTGTAATGTAACCTAGTTGGTGACTTTGCCTGCGAAGCAAGGGGTCCCGGAGTGTCCCGGACTCGATTCCGGGCCGGAGCAAATATTAAAATGTGATAGATAACTATATTTTGTACTGGGGTCATGGGTGTTATACTGCCGTCCTCAAGCTAAAAGGCGGCTAAATGACATCTGGCCAATTTTTACTTTTTAATGCCATTATATAATGTTTTGAAATCTCTATCGATCTGTCTAGGAACGGTTATTGTATCTTTCACCGTTTCGAAAATAAATTTATTAAAAAGGTGGTTATTTACAAAATAAAATATATTAACAGCACTAAAAAGCGGTTAATTAACAATTCTAGACTAAAAGGTCACTAAAGTACTTTAACGTTTGGATCAATTCGACATTTTCACGGTCAATGCCAAGCTTAAAAACGGTTATTATTTTGTACTACACTAAAAGGCGGTCAAAGTTCCTTATCCGCTATATAATTAAGGTTTTTAGAATTTAATGATTATCACATACTTAACTAAAAGGCGGTCATACGTCAATGCCTAGCTACAAGACAGTTAAAAACTTTTAACCGCTTTTAAGCATTGGATTGTTACCATGTTTCTAACATAATAGCTTCTATAGAAAGCCATGTTAGTCCGCATGCATAGTAAAGAAGAATATTTTTTCTTTGCTTTAGAAAGAAAGAAAGAAAGAAAGAAACATTTATTTCGTCATGAAAATAACATGGTACATGGGTTACAAGGTTAAAACGGTGAAAGAAAAAAGTACTAACAGAATGTAACCCTACTATAATATTGCGTGACATGAAACCTAAAAAATTTTAGCGGGTACCATGTCACCTGACGAAAAAGGACTACCCTCAGCCTGTGCCATGGAGCGGCTAGGAACCACGGCTGCTGGTTTACAGTGTAGTCCCCTTTTTCGTGTAGTTTCATATGTGGCGTCAATCTTATTAATATTATATTAGAAGCAGGACAATCCAAAGTTGAAGATAATTTACAACTTAATTATTTAATATATTCAATTTTATGTGTATATGATTAAATAATACTTATTAGGGATATAAAATTATAAAGTGGGAAATAAATAATTATACAAACTATAAAACATACAGGACTTATACTATAAACCATGATAGAGAGGAGGAATAAACTACCATACATATTATACATATTATAAATGAGGCCCCAAAGTGAAAAGGTGCATTTGCCGGGTAAGCTACTGAGAGTAATTATTTAAGTGCCACAGTAAACAGCAATAAACAATTTATAGTGTGTAAATATGCGTGTATGTGAATGCGCGCGCGCGCGCGCGCGTGTGTGTGTGTATGTGTGTGTGTGTATGTGTGTGTGTGTATGTGTGTGTGTGTATGTGTGTGTGTGTGTATGCGTGTGTGTGAGAGAGTGTGTCTGTGTGAGTGTGTCTGTGTGCGTGGGTGCGTCTGTGTGCGTGGGTGCGGGTATGTGTGTGTGGGTGTGTGCGGGTGTGAGTGTGTATGTAACAGTGTGTGCTTCATGCTTCCAATTTCTGATAATTAAGGAGATGCATTTTATACGCATCTTTAAAACTGCTTACTGATTTTAGATTGCGGATGGGTGGAGGCAGGTCATTCCAGCACTTGGTGGCACTAAATTTGTAACTGCCACGAAAAGCTACAGAGCAACTAGATGGGAACGTAAGACGACTAACATATGGATTACTGGACCATTGCAGTTTATCGTATAGATAAGGTGGCGACTTATTTTTAATAATTCCAAAGAGCAGCGAAGCAAAGTGGAGTTGTCTGCAATATTTCATTTTAAGTGAATTTGCTTTATTAATGTACGAAGTAACGTGAGTTCTAGGCGGAATGTTGTAGCAGAACCTTGCACACGCATTCTGTACCCGCTGGATAAGACCCTGTGTACGTTTTAAGAGCCTAGGGCCTATCACACAGTCAGCGTAATTGAGCTTAGATAGTACCAGCGCGTCACAAAGCCTAACCCGCAGGGTGGTATCGATATAGTTCCTGATCCTATACAAAACTTTTAGTCTATAAAAACAATTTCGCACTATATTAGCTACATGAGATTCGAAACGTAACTTCTCATCCATCAGTACGCCTAGATTTCGTGCTTGGGAAACACGTTCTATCTGCTCGCCGTTTATATGTATATATGGTAGATTTGCAGAAATATTATTAATTTGTTTCTTGCTCCCAAATATAATATATTTCGTCTTGCTAGGGTTAGGGACAAGTGCGTTACTCTGTGACCAGTTGTAAATACGCTGTAGATCGGCATTAAGACATTCAACAGCTGTCTTAGTTTCTGACGCCTTAAAAGATATATACACTTGCAGATCATCCGCGTAAAGATGATATTTACAGTATTTTATATTTTTAATGATATCTGCAATATAAAGAATAAAAAGTAGTGGACCAAGAATAGAACCCTGTGCAACCCCCCTTTTGATTAACTTCCTCGCTGAGCTTTGGCTTAATCCGCGATCGTTTTGCTCCAAGACTACACACTGCGATCGGTACTGAAAATAGCTTTCAAACCATTTAACTGCTTCTACACTGAGACCGTAATAGGAAAGCTTGGATAATAGGAGGGATATATTAATAGAATCAAATGCCCGGGTGTAATCAAGAAGTACCAGAATAGTACTTTCCGATACATTCTGGGCTGTAAGGATATCATCCACCACATCCATCAAAGCAGTTACAGTGCTTCGCGATTTCCTAAATCCAGACTGATTCATGGGTAAGATGTTGTTCAACTCTATATAAGTCTGCAGCTGATTACATGCAAGCTTTTCTAATATTTTTGATACGTTAGGAAGTATGCTGATAGGTCTTAGGTCTTTTAGTTCCGTGGGATTACTTATCTTTGGCAGTGGCTTGACGACGGCATGTTGCCACATACTTGGAAATGTGTTTGTTTGGAAAGAACAATTAATGATAGATGTTATAGTTTCTAAAGAGTCGGGCAACGTCAATAGTAGCATATCCAGGGAAATACCGTCCGCACCAACAGCATTCGATTTTAATGTTCTAATAACTTTATATACGTCTGCAGCGGATACACATTGAAAATTGAATGATGCAGAGCAGTATCTATGGAATTCATAGAATGTTATAATGGACAGAGGAATGACAGCGTTACCCGGTACGTTCAAAAAATGCTCATTTATTTTATTTGCGTCACTGAGGCTTGCTGGAAGTAACAGGTCGTTTTTAGGTTTAAAGCTGATGTGATCCTTAAGGTGTTTCCACATGACATTCGGTTTGCCAATGTTATTCATAATATAAAATTTAAAATACGCCTTCTTTTCTGCATATAAAGCTGATGTAACCATGCTTTTGAGATCTTTATATAAAGCTTTATGAGCATCAGAGCCTGACTTTCGGGCTCGATTGTGAGCCTCGTTTCGCTTCCTCATCATAACCCTCACTGTGTAGGTCACCCACGGATGCTGACGATCTTTAATACAGATAGTTTTATACGGAGCATGTAAATCAAATAAATATATAACATTATTAGTGAACTGGGCAGTCATATCGTTGACATCGGACATTTGCTGAATTACCTGCCAATCCACCGATGATAGATCCTTATTAAACTGCGCTATATCAATATTCTTAAAAGGTCTATATGTTATAAATTTCGGAGAATTACGGTTTTTAAGGACGTTAAGCTGACATGTCACAAACGAGTGACTGCCCAAATCCGCAATATAACTAACTTTAACCTGGGTTATTGGGGCATCGGAACAAATCAGATCAAGAAGAGTCGCACTATGGTCGGTAAAATGCGTAGGTTCATTTATGTATTGGCGCAATTTATTAATGTGTAAAAATTCCAAAATGTGTTTTGTATTAATATGATTACCGTTAAGTTAGTCTACATTAAAATCTCCCATTAAAATTGTATACTTGTGTAATGCAAAAGATGACAGTGAGTCTGTAAGGGCATCAGTGAATATTTGTAACGAGAGCCATGGCGGCCGATAAGCAGTACCAATCAATACAGATTGACCACTCACACTAACACTCAACCACATCTGCTCAACAAGTTGTGTGAGTGGGTGAGGCAAGACTCGTACGCGCAGCCCCTTACGTAATAAAAAGCCGACCCCACCCCCGCGGGCGCGCACGTCGGCTGGCCGCGGTACGTGGAGCAGTCGGTAGCCCTCCACGTGAGGAGCGCGACACTCCTCTCCTTGTCTGAGCCAGGTTTCGTTTAGAGCTAATACATCTACGGCGTGATCTAGCATGGCTGCCATGAACTCATCGTGCTTAGTTCCTAATGACCCCGGATTGAAGAAACCAAATTTCATGGACTTTGACCTAATCAATTAAAAAGAAAATGGGACTACAGAAATGCGTCTCACAGTAGGTACACTGGAGTATACCAATTGTCATGGCGCGTTTCATCGTGCTATAATTTATTTTACTGTTTCTATTGGTTGAGAATAACATATATTGGCGATTTTTTTGATACAGATTAAAATAAAACAACAATGGAATAATACAACAAGGGGAGACAACCGGGAATGGATTAAAATTATATATTTTTTTATTAGTATAAAATAATGACATAAACATACAAATTAAGAATAATATATTTTTGTACAATTTAAAAATTACAAAATAATTAGATCTGTAAGATGCTTGTAAATAGTAAAATAGATAATAGTACATATAGTAATTAATGTTAATTTTTAAAAATTGTATAGTAAAATATATCAAATACGTAGGATTGTTCTGCTTAAACAATTGACACTCTAAACAAAGTATACTTATTATTAAATTGAACACCATAGATGTATAAAATAGAAATAACATTGGTAGAAGACAAACTATATAAATTTTCTGAAAAACATTGTATAAAAAGGTTAATATGAAATAAAAGGTCTTTTTATTTATCCTGGGACGCCGATGAAAAAATTTTATCAATGTCGGTGTCACTTCGAACGCGGAGTACCGGGGATCCAGGTTCCCGTCTAACAAAAATACGACCATTTCTGGTCCAGACGTATCGAAACGACCTTGACTTGGCCTCCTGACGTGCCCGGCGGAAGAGTTGTCGGTTATACCAGGTGAGCCTCTCATTTATATAAAAACGGCGCGGTTGTGACGCCGCGACGATCCCGCTCGTGTCGACCTCCCGGCGGACGCGCGCGGCGCAGAGCAGGTCGTCGCGCAGGGCCCGCCGCGCCAGCCGCACCACCAGGGCGCGCGGCGGCGGCCCCCCCGCACCGTCACTGCCCGGGCCGCGCCGCTTGCCGCTCCGTTCAGCGTACACGATCTCATGCTGTTGGATAGATACACCTACTTTTTGACCAATCGCAGTGACCAGATGGATGGGGTTTTCATTAGCGGTTTCCTCTACTCCTGTGATTTCCACGTCGGTCAGATACGCTTCTTGGTCATGGTCGTTGAGACGGCTTTCGAGTTCTGATGCTATTCGAAAACTTGAATCCGCGGCGTTGATCTTGCTCTCGGCTTCGGTCAGGCGCTTAACGATATTGTTTACCTTGCCCTCGACCGTTGTGAGTCTGTTATTCATTTCGGCCACAGTAGAATTAAGGGTTAACATCTCCTTTCTAAAGCTTGTCATTTCACGGCGATGGCTTGAAAGTTCTTCAATTAAAGTCGTGAGTTGTGTCCGTATCAGCTTGAGTTCCTCGGTCATGTTTACGTTACCTGCAGGAGGCAAAACGTTATCGTCCGTGTCTGGACTCCCTGAGCTGGATGACTGCGGCGTCACTGTATGCTTCGACTTGCAGTTATTGCAGTGCCAATTAACAGGGAGACGAGTATCGGCTTTTATTTTGGCGCATTGGCGATGGAAAGAGAGCCCACACAGGTTACATTTAGCACCATCCGTAGACAAAAATTTCCCACAGGAACCGCATTTCTGTGCCATCTTTCTGGTAAGATAACGTTCCCTTTAATTTACAGCAAACGGAAAACAATACTCAGCGATCCAATAATATGGAGTATGCGAGCGTAATGTCGGTAGGTAAACAAAATAGCTGAGCGTTGCACTGTTGTAAATTATCAAAACACTTATAAAACTGTATACACTGAGTTAATTATTATTTTATTTTACACAAACACAACTTTACTGTCCAAATAGGGTATTCTACTATGTTTGAAAAAGTACTTCAAAATATTGATTTTCCTAATAAAAAGCCACAAAAAAATATATTTCGGCAAAATGAACACGCTTTCTTGCCATAAAATTAAATTAAATTTTAAACCTTTTTTATTCCCGCGAAAACGCTGTCATCGTTTTGGTGACGTAATAGTGGTAAAAACAACAATCGTCTATGGACGACCGGCACACGTAGCATAGCTGTTTACACTGAACTGACAGTCACAGAGTACTTTATCACTATGCTGACAGTTTCTTATTGCCTGTATGACGTCACACCGTGGCTGCTCGTGTTTTAGGTCACGTGATATAAAGATTAAAAACTACGACTTTTAATTTTAATATAATAAAATAATAATGTGCTTTTATGACTCAAAATCAAAATATTTAAGTATATTTCTACAAAAATTTTAATTTTTATCAAATTTCATAATTTATTTTTCACTAACGAAAGTACCCTATTGCACAACTAAAAAGCGGTTAAATCGCAACACTTCGCTATAAAGCGGCTATTTAGGCCCGCTCGCCTCAATACAGCTGTTTTGACATTCAGGGTGTATAAGGCTTCCCGCCCACGTCCGATAATCGGTGACCGATTTTTGTACCGACTGTCGGTGAGTCAGTTTTATTTCTGACCGACTTTTTGTAGGACGTGTGCGTTGCACCATTGCTATCAGTACGTTCTATTTTTCTCCTACAAAAAATCGGTCACCGATTATCGGACGTGGGCGGGAAGCCTAAGGCGAACTTTAATTTTGTAAGCTGGTGGTGTACCTAATTTATAAAAGGAATATAATTAAAGCATAATACAATGTAAAATAATAATGTTTGATCGGAACATTTATACATAACACCATCTAGTCCCAAACTAAGCTGAAGAGTTTGTTTGTTTGGTTATGGTATAGACATCTGACGCGAGGTGGTTAAAAAAAATGTACTGGACAAGTTGGCCCATAACTTTCAAAACATGTATATTAAATGCTGATTCTAAAAAAGTAAAATTGAGGCTACCTTAATACGGGATTTTTTAAGTTATAGCCATTTTAATGTCAAAGGGGTGAATTTAAAGCAAATTTTGATGAACGTATTTAGAAGGAAGAATTCCTGGACGTATTATTTGTAGAGGTCGACCTCAAACAGATAAGGTTAGATAAGGTTCTAGCCAGCGTTCAAGAAAATCCTTCTACAAGTGTACCTAGGCCAAATTTCTCTGAGATTGGGTGTCGCTAAAACTTCTGTACACACAATTTTAAAACGAAATAGTTTGTACTCGGTGCCGTCGACTTTATTCACCTGAGTTAATTCACCCAGGTGTTTTAAGTCTACTTTTAGTGTACTTTATTCACCTATGCACCCAGGTGATTTAAATCTACTTATCGAGGTGAATTGATATACGTAGACTTAATTCACCTATCATTTTAGTCAATGCAATTAGTGATCTTGGAATGCTATTCCGATTCAATTTTATATAACAATCGATGTTGTTTATGAAGAAGTTTTAATCGACAATATACACTATTCTTTGATTTATTAGATAACATAATATGTTATTACATACGTATATTTATTATATATTATACGTTTATAATAATAGCAGAGATGTGCAAAATAGTTTATAAAATGTATTTAAGTAGTAAATGAAAATACTTTTCATTTTTTCCATTTCAAATTCAAAATTATTTCAAAAATTCATAGATTTAATAAAAAAAATATAGGTGTACTACGAGTGATGATTTTAGTTCATGTAAAGAATCCCATGATTTGTAATAATAAAATTAAAATTACAGTATTCTACTTGTATTATTAGATACACTTGTGTTATAACTTGCCGCATTTTATTTTCTCAATTTCACATGGAAAAAATCGGTCTGAATAATGTTCGTTATGTAAGCCATTAACTCGAGCAATAACGATATTGATAAATGTCAGAGCTAAGACACATCGCTTCACTAGTGATAAGAAAATGAAAGTTCTATGAAGTAATACATTTTTTTGTTTATGTTTGCTTGTCAATAATTATCGAGTATCATAGGCATGCATGTGTCAAAAGTGAAATGCCAAATTGCAAAGAGTATAGGTAGACTACAGGCGATATTAGTTGACTTAATTTAACTATGCAACTAGATGAACTAATTTGTTTTTGGTACTTGAGAATAATTATAATTATCTAATACTAAACTTACAGTTTTATAAAATGACAACTAGAAGGGAAACGTAAGGTTTAAGGTTATAAGGTGTTTTATTCACAACCTACCTATTGATACAACATAGGAGATCCCGTGGGAGATTATTTTTTAATGATATAAATTTTTTCCAAAAAAAACCGACTTCAAATGAAGTACATCCTTTCCAGTAAAAAAAAGAATAATTGAAATCGGTTGGTGTGATATTGAGTTATTCGTCCATATGTTGCGCACATACTTAATGCAAAGACTTATATAGTTTTCTCATGGATGCCATTGTCAGATCTCATTTAAATTTAAGTGGGACCATATGACAAGCACCAGCTTTCGATTAAAAAAAGAATCATCGAAATCGATTGGCGTGATATTGAGTTATTCGTCTATTTGTCGTGTACATACTTAATGTAAATTTAAGACTTATATGGTTTTCTCATGGATGTCATTATCAGATCTCGCTAAAATTTAAGTGGGACCACATGACAAGCACCAGCTTTCGATTAAAAAAAGAATCATCCAAATCGGTTCACCCAGTCGAAAGTTCTGAGGTAACAAACATAAAAAATACAGTCGAATTGAGAACCTCCTTTTTTTGAAGTCGGTTAAAAAGAAAAATAAATTACATAACGATTTATATTTCAACAAAATAACAAAATGTAACGGAAAATAATTAAATTAAGCACGAAACGCAACGGTGGAGAGATCTGATCGCGACGACGATTCTTTTGAGTCGTATCAGCTCCAGACCTTGTCCCCCTGCTGAGGTTTTCATAGCAGCTCGTAGCTAAGAGCCGGTCCTTGGATAATATAATTCTAAATGTCATAATTTCATGATTATGCCTTCACCTAACAAGACTTTTAGCTATCCTATTTTGTAAGTTTAATAAAATTTTACATCTCTTCACATCTATCCAACAAACTATATCTACAATTTATGATCGTAGCAATTGCGGGCTCCAGTCTATATATAGATCTCCGAAGATCTTCATCAGATCCGAATATGTAAAGAACTTAAAATAAAAAAATATATTAGAAAGATTCAGTGTTAAACTAAAATATTTTTAATAAGGTGAGTTAAGTTTACTAATACACCTCGGCAGTAGGCTCGTGTAACTTGCCTTAATCACCTAGGTGAATTTAGGTCTACCGATTTAGTATACTTAATTCACCTCGATAAGTAGATTTAAATCACCTGGGTGCATAGGTGAATAAAGTACACTAAAAGTAGACTTAAGACACCTGGGTGAATTAACTCAGGTGAATAAAGTCGACGGCACCTTTGTACTCATACACGGAATACAGAGACTATTCCGTGACTCATACTGATTACAAAAAGTACAATCGTTGTTGCCTGCTGATTATGAGTGCCGAGTTTTGCACGGAAATATTGCGCAAATGACGAGATGATCCTGGATTTTTCAATTCACGATAATTAGTTAATCCACATATGACAAGAGAGCATCGATTTCAACATCAATTTAATATTAATTTATGGGTAGGCATCAATAATCGCAAAGAGATCGGTCCTTTTGAGCTACCAACACACAATAAATAAGTTACACTGAATAAATGAGTTTTTAGTAAAATTAACAATTTATCTTGTAATAAGCGAAAGTACTGGTTACTAAAACATTTAAAAGGATGAGCCCAACGCAGTAAACTATTCAATAACTTTGGCTTCAAATTCACCCCTTTGACAATAAAATGGCTATAACTTAAAAAAAATCTCATTAAGGTAGCCTCAATTTCCTTTTTAGAATCTACATATAACAGAAATTTTTTTTAAGTTATGGACCATACTCATCCAGTACATTTTTTTTCAACCATCTCGCGTCAAAGTTGTGTAGAAGAAAATCCAAAACAAAAATATCCAAAGTAGACGCTATTTTCTCTGGATTTCCTGATAATTTCAACTAAATTGCAAACTGACAATTATAAAGAAACTCTCTGAGAGTTCCTAGAAAAAAAAAATCAAAATATCTGCTCAATTGTGGATTCAACAGGAAAAAGTAGGGTAAAGGAGCCGAATTTTCAAAATTTTAAATAATGGTCAATATCTCGAAAACGGTTTCACTTTTATTACAGTATTTTTTTGCCATATGATAGGGCAAGCTATCTACCATTTTCGGTTAAACCATTACTTACGGGGCTACGAGGAAAACGATTTAGATTTTTTTATTTAACTTTATATACTAAGATTTCCTTAGCTGATAAATTTAAAAAAATGACGTGCATAAGTTTATCAGTGATACCTATATGAATAAATTCTTTTGAATTTTGAATTTCTTCATTTGATATGTCATTTTTGTTTATTCTTGTTCGGAACCGAGTCCAATATTTGTTGTTTAGTGTCTCGTAAGTGAAATGTGTGATGCTAAAACCTTACACATAAGTAAGTTTCTATTTACGTGTTTTTACAAAGAGATTTTATTACAATACATGACTTTTTCTTATTTTAAACTTTGTTTGTATTTGTAGTTTTCGTCAATTTTGTAGGATTCACAAAAAATCAATGATGATTATACAAGACTAAAAAGCAGTAACAAAAAAATGTTAGTAATTTAACCGCTTTTAAGTGATGCAAATTTATATTAAAGAGTAGTCCCGATACAATGGGAGAAAAGTTAACCAACACTTACTTGTCTATAAGGCGGCAATATGCCTTTAGCTGTTTTATAGTTATGGAGAAGATCAATAAAAAAGCATTATGTTCTTAATCTAAGAGTTGTTAAAAATTATAACTGCTTTATAGTTATGTAAAGTGAGGAATCCATACCTATAAGGCAGCTAAGAACCTTTAACCGACATTTAGTACTGTGCTGTTGAGAGAATTTTCCTACATTTTCCTAGATTGGAAGGAAAATAAGAAGCTTAATTACCCTAAAATTAATTATTTCACAAAAACAACTTTATTAATATTAAAGTTCAAAAAAATATCTATCCGTTGACATATGACAACATTAACAATTGTTTATAGAATATCACCAGCATCGATTTCAAAATAATCCCGCGTTTTTTAGCTCTGACTCAAAAACTGTTTTTGTCATTTAGCCGCCTTTTAGTCTGAGGACGGCAGTATAGTGATGTGTTATTTGTCTTGTCCAAGTTGTTCATGCCAACCGCGACACAGGGAATCCTAATGCGAGGAGGTGGATAAGTGTGGAAGTGTTTATTTATATTATTTTATGTTGGATTACCACTTATGCCAAGTTAAAAAAAAATATATAAAAAAAGCCTCTTTCTAAAATATTGAACTAGCGTATTTATTTTTGCAAGTGTGTGGATGGTCCCCAAACCTACCCAAGCGTTTGTAAAGACGTGGAGTTTGTGATGGCTTGCCGAGGATGTACAGAGCTATGCTCGATCGCATTAGAAATGAGGATGTCCTCATTCGTCTACACGAACAAGGGTAAACAACATTGCTCAAAGTATTAGCCTTATTATTACAAAGTATTAGAATAAAGTTGGAGAAAAGAGGTCTTCGAGTGGAGACCACGTCTCGAAAGGATTATAGCACGTCCCCTGACTAGGTGGACTGACGACCTGATGAAGATAGCGAGTATACGTTGGATTCAGAAGGCTCAAAACTCAGAAAAGGCCTATGTCTAGCTGTGGACTTATAAAGGCTGGGCCTACTTATGTCTAGCTGTGGACTTATAAAGGCTAGGCCTAGGTCTAGCTGTGGACTTATAAATGCTGATGGATGCATGGATGCAGAGGATTGCCGAACGTGTGATTCCGAACGTTACCAGTCGGATTCAGCCGACTAACGGGCCACTACTGATCTCTTCTTTTGAGAGTCTAGAGTATACTCCACTTTCCACCAGATTGGTAGAGGTTTATCATTTACTTCGAGCAACAGAACTGGTGGGCTGTGGTTTTGTTGAGATCCATGGGCGATGATGATTATTTGCCACCAGTTTGCTCAGCTGCTCGTTTATCGGCAATTCACAAAAAAATTACCTTTTGTTAAAATAATATTTTTTATTGAAAAATTACCTTTTATTATAATTGACGACCCGTGTGACGCAATGGTTACCATGCTGGATTACCAGTGAGGCGGCAGTGTTGCCAAGATTATTCTTGGTATAAAGTAATTTTATTATTAGCTAATAACAAGTAATTATTAGCTTGTCAAGTCATGAGTTGCTAACATTGTGGCTAAATATGTAGCTAGATCTAGCCAAAAAGTGGCTAACTTGGCAACACTGCGAGGCTGAAATTTGAATGATGAGTTTTAATTTCTGTTCTTGGTCTGGATGTGAATATCCTTGTTTTGTGTGTTGTCCATTGCACCCACGACACAGGAAATCCTAGTGTGGGGCTATGAGTGTGAAGCGTTATTTTAATCGTTACTAATAATAAAGAGGAAAGATTTGATTGTTTGCATTGAATAGGCTCCGAAACTACCGAACCGATTTGAAAAATTCTTACACTGTTGGAAAGCTACACTATCCCCGAGTAACATAGGCTATATTATATTTTCAAAAAATTAGGGATCCTTAATAAAACTCCAATAATGTAACCCAAGGTGTAAAAAATAAGAAAACCGAAGCAAAGCGAGGGCGGTTACTCGTATTAATATAAATTCAATGATGAACATAGCGACTATAATTTATAATATTCTAACATCAAATCCGCAGTCTCATTAAAGCAATTGCCTAGCAGGCATATAGTCATTAACAGGCTTGGAGCAAAATAGCGCGTATTTAACAAAGACTCAGCGCGGTAGGCTTTATGTAGATCAGAGGATATGAAAGCTTAGAATGTTTATTTTACGTATACTGCATTTCAAATGCAAATTGGGACATTCAAATTGTTTGTTACTGCGTTATCATATAGTGAAACTATTTCTGATATGTTATATTAAAATTATGTATTATTGGCCAAAAACTTATTACAACTTGTACCGGTCGTGACGTCACCCTCTCAAAACACATAAATAGAGCTGCTGTCACACTAGTAAGTAGGGTTCGAAGTATCGGCCTCTGGTATCGATACCGAGTACTCGTGTGGTATCGACGGGTAAGGTATCGATACCAAGAAAGTATCGGTCCTGAAGTATCGATACTACTCAGTATCGACTATCGAGTACTCGCGAGGATCACAGTCAGATCAGAGCTAAAAAAAAAACATAAACGTGTACTTATGTACGCGCATGAGAAGTTATACTTCTTTGGCATTAAACAAATTCAAAAAACAATATTAAACAAACATTGTTCAAAATACAATATTCAAAAACAGCAATATTAAAAATAAAAATTAATTAATATTTTGAAATAATTTCATTTACGAATCTCTATAGCCAAACTTTATGTGTTAAGCGCCATCTGTGATTAATTTTGTATCTACATACTTATAAAAACACCATCTATGTTCTATTACGAGAACTATTACGATACCATGCCACCTAGAACTAACTTCACGATGTAGAATTTAGGTGTCGATGTGCGCGCGCATCGTAAAAATTCACTCTCATCATTTTTCTCCATCGTGCCAAAAAAAGTATAACTTCAAAAAAAAGGTCGTCGACAGTGTTTCATGTCCCGATTACACTTTCTGTTTAGTCCGAGCGCTAAAACGGGCCACAGTTGATTTTTTTCCATATGAAAATACTGAAAAGTACTCAGTATTTTAAAAGTACTCGATACCGACGTTTCATATGAGTACTTGCGAGTAATTACCCGGTACGAGTATCGAGTACTCAGTATCGAGTATCGCTAACAAAAGTATCGATACCTACTCAGTATCGAAAGTATCGTTCGAACCCTACTAGTAAGTCATTTGCTCGTTGGATTCCGAACAGTGAGGTTGTTGAATTGGTGATCGGCGCAATTTGCAGTAAGTGTTATTATTTTTACACTAGCTCTGTTGTTGATTTATAACGCTTTCTGATCAGTTAAGAGTTGTTTGTGAGTTGTCCATTTAATAATAAATAATTGTTGGATTTGTTAAATCAATTTCTCTTTTTTTTAATTAATTCCACCTCTGGTTGCTAAAAGTATTATTATTACAATATTATAGGCATTCGGTTGCCATAGTATACCTAAGTCGTTATACGCATTATGCTTAGGTCTAAGCATACACGACTATTCGTAGTTTTGCGGCGCGGTGAAACACCGCTGGCGCATAATGTCGCATACAATCATCTCTCTCTCTTTAAGTTGCAATAATAGTCTAACGCCCCAACTCAGAGTCACTAACGGTTACTTTAATTGTTCCTTAGTAAAGAAACACCATCACACCACACAAGACTTGTAAAGAGTCAAAACTTTCTAGGGAGACTCTGGAGTTAATGAGGAAAAGACGAGAAAACACGGTAGCTGAGTCAGGTGGTGAAAGTCCAAATAAACTTATAAAATCATTGATAAGGCGTGACCTCCGCCGCGCGAATACTCGCAGTATTCAAGAAATGATCGAGCGGAATAGGGGATATAAGACCATCACGCAACCATTGGGAAAAAGCCACCTGATGCACTTCGCACTGATCATGGCCGTCTCGTAACCTCAACTTCGGAGATTCTCACTGAGAGTGAAAAGTTCTTTGGTAAGCTGTACTCACCACGTGCGCCTAGGGTTCGAACGATACTTTCGATACTGAGTAGGTATCGATACTTTTGATCACGATACTCGATACTGAGTACTCGATACTCGTACCTGGTAATTACTCGCAAGTACTCATGCGAAACGTCGGTATCGAGTACTTTTAAAATACTGAGTACTTTTCAGTATTTTCATATGGAAAAAGATCAACTGTGGCCCGTGTTAGCGCTCGGACTAAACAGAAAGTGTCATGGGGACATGTCGACGACCTTTTTTTTTTTTTTTTTAGCTCGGATCTGACTGTGATCCTCGCGAGTACTCGATACTCGATACTGAGTAGTATCGATACTTCAAGACCGATACTTTTTTGGTATCGATACCTTACCCGTTGATACCACACGAGTACTCGGTATCGATACCAGAGGCCGATACTTCGAACCCTACGTGCGCCAAAGCCTGAGACCCACGTTGATGACCAAAGAGCTAAGAGCTGAACTGACGCGCCACTATACTGAAGACCTCCCAGACATCGAACTGAGTGAGATAGGCATGGCTCTTGATCAACTGAAAAATAACCGAGCTCCGGGTGAAGACGGAGTTACAACAGAACTTCTAAAAGCAGGGAGATTTCCCATGCTTCGTGAACTACAGAAGCTGTTTAACTCTGTTATTCATAATGGCTGCACACCGGAGGCATGGAGCTGGAGCGTGACGGTGCTGGTTTTCAAAAAAGGTGATAAAACTCTTTTGAAAAACTACAGGCCCATCTCGCTCCTGAGCCATGTATACAAGCTGTTCTCGAGAGTTACTACTAACCGACTCGCTCAGAAACTTGACGATTTTCAACCGCCGGAGCAGGCTGGCTTTCGTAAAGGCTACAGTACCGTGGACCACATTCACACCATACGTCAGGTTATACAAAAGATGGAGGAATATAACCTGCCTCTCTGTCTGGCCTTTGTGGACTATGAAAAAGCCTTCGATACCATCGAAAGTTGGGCTGTTTTGGATTCCTTGCAGAGATGCCGTATTGATTGGCGGTACATACAGGTGATGAAATGTCTATACGATGCCGCAACGATGACCGTCCAAATACGTAACCAGCAGACGAATCCTATCCAATTGCGTCGAGGTGTAAGACAGGACGATGTAATATCGCCAAAACTGTTTACTAACGCGTTGGAGGATATCTTTAAGACATTAAACTGGGAAGGACGGGGCATCAACATAAATGGCGAGTATATTTCTCACCTCCGGTTTGCGGACGATATTGTCATTCTGGCGGAGTCTCTGCAGGATATCGGGGAAATGCTGCAAAGCTTAAATGATGCGTCACGACGTGTGGGTCTTGGTATGAACTTGGATAAGACGAAAGTCATGTTCAACGAGCACGTTCTTCCAAGACCTATATTCGTCGAAAATTCTCAGATTTTGTTGTTCTCAGAGGTTGTTCAGGAATATGTATATCTAGGCCACACAATATCACTTAAGACTACTTAAGGCACTGTGGTATTGTGGACGAGAATACCTGACGAAACTTTCGAAACGCTGCCCAGCCCAAATGAATCCGTCTATCGATTTCTCGATTGAAGTTGTTTTTGCCAGACCTTAGTAGGTCTTCAATCAGTGCGTCTTGCCTGTTATGACGTATGCGGCTGAAACGTGGACTCTGACGTTGGGACTGGTTCACAAGCTAAAGGTAGCTCAGCGGGCTATGGAGCGAGCTATGCTCGGAGTTTCTTTGCGAGATAAAATCCGAAACGAGGAGATCCGGCAAAGAACCAAGGTCACGGACATAGCCCAAAGAATAAGCAAGCTGAAGTGGCAGTGGGCTGGTCACATATGTCGCAGAACCGATGGCCGTTGGGGCAGACGAGTTCTCGAATGGAGACCGCGAACTGGCAGACGCAGCGTGGGCCGTCCACCAGCCCGATGGACCGACGACCTTAAAAGGATGGGCGGTAGCTGTTGGATGAGATCAGCGGAGGACCGTGGGTTGTGGCACACCTTGGGAGAGGCCTATGTCCAGCAGTGGATAGATAAGGGCTGATATGATGATGATGATGAAAGAAACACCATACAAATTCTGTACTAAGGAGCGATTTAAATAACCATTTAGTGACTGAGTTGGAGCGTAAGAGCCCATGACACTAAACCTAGTTCGATAAGACTACCAGATGATATGCATATTTAGAATTAGTCACCTCAAAAATGGGGGTCATGAAATGGCAATACTGCAATGCAAAGAACCTGGAGACGCTATTAATTTTTTTAAATAAAAATATCCGGTTTCTGCTATGATAAGACTACCAAGTTTCATTTGTTCCTCGAAATAGAGGAGGGGTAGGACTATACGATAATGTAGTGCTGTAAGCCTCCCTGATTGGCCTTATCAGTGGCAGCAGCAGCAGCATGATAGCGACGCCTCGCCTAGGTATCTAGTATGATTGACCTACTCACAAAACCAAAGCATATCTGAAAGATCATCAATTTCTGTGTAAAAAACCACTGTATACGTGCTGAATTCTCAATTTCTCAGTTTGACATAATTTATGCTAGTCATGACGAAATTTTTTTAATATCGATGTAAATAAATAGGTATTATAAGTTAATCGTGCTCAAGACTTCATTACCAACTGCTTAAAAAACTGCTTAATATTGCCTATTATAAACAAGCAGACGTTCTCCGTTCACCATTATCAATAAAACAATCTAACATTTTAACAAAAAAATAACCGACTTCAAATGAAGTACATTGTACTTTTAACATGGATACCATTGTCGGATCTCGCTCAAATTTATGTGGGACCACACGACAAGTACCAGCTTTCCATTAAAAAAAGAATCATCCAAATCGGTTCACCCAGTCCAAAGTTCTGAGGTAACAAACATAAAAAAATACAGTCGAATTGAGAACCTCCTCCTTTTTTTGAAGTCGGTTAATAAGTAATATCAGTAACGCCAAAGGCAAAAGCATGAACTATAATGGGAAACCCCATTATAATATTGGAGCTATTATCACATCCTTTCCAACAGTGAAGTGTGAGTTAATGAAAAGAAAGAAAGAACTGGCTCCAATGATATTATAAGTAAAAAAGAGATAGATATGTCACTAGCCCGCCGAAGATAAAGTAATCGTAAGAGCGGTCAATTGACCTCGTCTGCTCGTGGTCGCTATGTCAATCTTGTATTGACAGAGCGACCACGATACGCACGCTTTTGTTGTTGTAGAAGTACTTGAGATTTGACATACAACGTTATAAATGCCTTCGTGTATTCTTGTAGTGTGAGTGGTGTAGTGAAACAAAAGATAAACGCGTATGTGTTGTTGCACTTTCCGGAACAGATTTTTTGGTTGATTTGTAAGGGCATGGGTATGCTTTTTAAATATCATTGACTGGCTCTCAAACCCCCAGCTGGATCACGACGAGTTTGGCGGCTGACTCAAGCAAGGGTGTGGTAACTGGTCGCTATCCAGGCAGACCCCATGGAGTAATAGACAAACAACAACAAAGGTACTGATGAACTATTAAAATTAATATTACCAATATAATCCCTCCGAGGGGCCTAGTACCACCATCAGACTTTAATAATATTTAATAAGCAAAAGCAATGATTTTTAAATAAATACCTATAGATACGTTATGCCCTTACAAATCAACCGAAAAATCTGTTCCGATGTCCGCAAGGCACGCTTTATTGCTTTATCGCACGTCTTTATCGCTCTCGCGTCAAAACTACATCGCTATCTCTTTCTTCACCTGAATAAGAGTTCCCAATTCTGAACTTTTTGAGTCACACAACGCGCGCGCTTATGACATATCTGCCTCTTTCTAATATATAATATCATTGAGCAAAATTATGTTTATCCGAGGTTTATCCTTACAAGTAACACTAATGTACATATTACATCTACATACTAAGTTTGAGCGTGATTAACAATATCTTTTAAGGGAGTCGTGGAACGGAGGATGTTTCAAGCGGGAACAAATATTGTCTTTGTACAAGCTTATTACGAAAAGTAGGTGCGTGAATTAAGAAGTTGGTTGCTTTACGTGCTTATTAACAAATCTTTACTTACTTTGATTGGTGTTACAAAATGTATGGATCGACTGGGACGTCACTGTGTCATTGGCGTATTTGGCGCCATAACGCATGTCAAGTTTAATCCCTAATTAAAGCTACTGAAGAAAATAAATTTAACAAAAAGTTAACGTAACCTAAACAAGGTTCTGCTTATACCATAAAAAACCACACAAGTCCGAGTTAAACTCATTATTTAACCGTTATTTTTCTATTTTATTTATTTTTGTCGTTTTTTAAGACCACAGACTTCTTATTAATTTTTCTGTAATAGATATTGAAGTAAAGAACAATTTTTTGCACTGTCCCGCCCGGGAGGTTCGATTTTCAAAATTGAGCCCCGGTTCTCCTACTCGTACATGGTGTTCGCGGTGTCGGTTCTATACGCTAGTAATAACCCTTCAATGATTCTTTGTATTTTTTTCAAAATTCTAGCGTCAGTAGATTCGGAGTTAAGGGCGGGAATGGTCAACATTTCAACTCATTTGGTCGGGTAGTTTCGGAGTAAATAGGCTGTAAAGGGCGGACAGACATACGAATGATTCTGTAAGGGTTCCGTTTTTCGTTTTTTTCGTACGGAACCCTAAAGGCAAGAAGGTACCTACTTACATCGTTCCTGAAATATACGTTTCCGCAGACAAGTTGAAAGTAGATCATCAGTTACATAGCGCTGCGTCGGCAGCTCGGCAGCTCGGCAACGAAAACCATTTGTATTCGGAACGACGCGACGCAGTTGTCTCGTTACGACGAATATCTAAATTGCGTTCATTTACATTTCGGTTTGTCATCAACCTCCTTACTGTGAAGAAAACATTATGTAAATAAAGAGTTGTAAGCATTGAAGTATTATTACTAGCGTATAGAACCGACACGGCGAACACCATGTATGCTTCAATGCATTGGCGCCACGTGGCTTCAATCTTCAATGGATTCGTTCGATTTTGAAAGGAGGACCGGGGCTCAATTTTGAAAATGGAACCTCCCGGGCGGGACACACATTTTGTCCGAGATGTCTGTTCTGTGACATTATACTTCAATGGTTGTAAGAGATGTTTGGCTGGAGATGATGATTGGCTTCTGTTTTAATTAGGCCCACGACTGACCAATGACCCGTGTGTTATGGTTACCATGGCGGATCCCGTGCCAAGGTCCGATTCACAACGAAGCGGAAATTTTAATGAGTTTGAATTTCTATTCTTGGTGTGTGTGTGTGTTTTTATCTTTGTGTGTTGTCCATGGCAATCATGACACAGGGAATCCTAGTGCGTTATTAATTAGTACTACTATTTTGGAACGAAGTTCCTTATCGCGCGTTGTGAAAGGGGGCTAGACGGAAAATTACGACACTTTTTGATTCTTACGAATGACGACACTTTTTTGAAGTGATTCAGAGAGTTTTACAGAGATGGCGCTGTACAACTTTCTGAATCACTTCAAAAAACAATACTTAAATCGAAAGGAACTTCGTTCCATCCGGGTGTCCCTGGACACCTCTCATGTTTTTGTTTTTATTTCCATGAATGGCCCACTAAACGGGCATGACGGGTATCTCTTCCTCAGGAGGTCTAGAGCATACGGCAATGTGCTGTTCCAGACTCAAGTGCGGATTAGTAGTGGGTAGTGGACAACTTAAGTGTAGGAAGTGGCCTCCGACATGGCTTTTACGACGACGTATGTAATTTTATGACATGGCTTAAAAGTAAATTATTATCTACGGTTTTACGTGGCTGAAGAAAGACAAAAGTCCTCAGGATAGGCTGTTTTACTTTACTAAGGGCCGATTCGAATAATATGTTATTATATTATATTCTTAAAAAAATATTTTTGTTTTATATAACAGTAGGAAATCGCCCTCACTTCGCTTCGGGAAAAATAGTAAAAAAAAAATTAATATAGCCTATGTCATCCGGGGATAGTGTAGCTTCCCAACAGTGAAAGAATTTTTCAAATCGGTTCGGTAGTTTCGGAGCCTATTCAATGCAAACAATCAAATCTTTCCTCTTTATATATTAGTATAGATATAGATATAGATATAGATAAGGGCTAAAATAGATACAATATTTACAAAAAACACGGAAAGATTTTATGTGAATTTAATTTTGCCGGATTATAATTATTCAACCATCAATATGATACATATGTAAAGATGTTAAAATGTAGCAAGTGGCGTTAAAATATAATAATTTCAGATAATGTTGGTGGTATAAAGATTTATTACTGAATTAATGTTTTGTAAAACAAAAAGTTATCTTGCTCTAGAATAATTAGTAATTTTATTTGCAGGATTAGTTATAATTATCAAAGTTTGGTCGAATCTGCCCTGAAAAGCCTGGCGTACTAAACGAGTGGGTTGAACGACTACAACCAACTTTTAATTGAATACTTAAAAATATATAAAGTGGATATATCTAAATGATAATTATTTATATTTAAAATTAAAATTTAGCGAGACATAGGATTCATTCTGGGCGCTGTTTCTGGCAGTAAGTACATACAGCATCCCTCAGCTTGATTTCCAGATATGCGCCAATTTAACCAGTTCACCGCTGGTAGCTGGACTAGAACATTTGAAAGAAAGAAAGAAAAAGCATTTATTCGAAGGAGCAAAGCACAAACAATAAAATCTAATAGTCTCACTCCCTTATTCACAAAAACAAGCAAAGATAAAGGAATTTTTAGTCTTCTACTCATGAAAACAACAAAACTTATAAAAATACATCCATCACCCATAAAAAAAAGTTATTAAACTTTTATGAACAAGGCCATAAGACCCCAAATCTTAAAAAAAAAGAAAAAACAGTAACAAATGATGTCTGCGCTGCAGCAAGGCCTTCGAAATGGTCCAGACTCGGCTTAAGTCGTACGAGACGACACCGATTTTCAGTCTGGCCTGTGTGACAATAGCTCGTTTTGCTCGTTTTCGTTTTCAATTTCATTTTGCCCACTTTTTGCCCACGGCTTTTCCAGCAATATGACCTAAAAACTTGAGTACTTTGCATGTAAAGATTGATATATAATCAATTTCATCACAAGCTCCTCGCAAATATTGAAAGCTCACTCGTTAAAACTTTATTACCTGTGGACATATTTTCACTGCTTGCAGCTAGGGTATCTGATTCAGATTAACGAAAAGCTTTCCAAAGCGGCCTCGTAACACTGAATAGCTGAAAATTATAAAAGTTCGCTGCAGTTTTTAGTTTTAAAATGTTCATTAAATTTTGTTCGTCAATGATTTAAAAGTGGTTAAAGTATCTTACTGGCCAGTGGGAATTATCGTTATATTTAAATTATGAAAAGAAACATTTTTGCTCGTTGCTGTCACAGAAGTAGGTATTACAATGTACAAGTTAACAGTCAAGGTATTTTAACAAAAAATGCTTAATTCTGACGGCTTTGGAGAACAGGGTCACTACTCACTCCCAACTGGGCAAGTTGGGAGTGAGTAGTGACCCTGCTCTCCGAGTCACGGGTCTCTGGGTTGATTATAATAATTATTCACAGCCGATGTATTTTCTGAGATACACATGCTAATTTAACAAGCATACCCAATACAGGTAACAGAGGTGTGGTTGGAAGCCGGAAGGGGGCACGCTCTGAGCGTGTGTGACTTTTTTATTGCTTGATGGTAATTAAGTGGTTACCGTCGTCTATGAACATGAGCAACACGACGAGTTGCCAATGAATCGCTGGCCTTGAAGGAGAACTCTATTACGCCTTCGGGAAATCTCAGAAGGAAGCTCATCCCACAATTTGCATGTGTGTTTTTTTATATATTAAGTATGTATGCATGTGTGCAAAACTAATTTAATTTATTTAATTCACAGGTTTAACTAACATTACAGGTATCCCCAATTCGTTAGTGTGCCTAATTATGTTAAAATTTACATTAAGTACAATTAAAAAAAAAAGTAGGTACATTCAGTCAGCAATCCTTAAATAAAATATTCAATATTAAAATCCATAAAAATAATAATTATACAAGTGCATTAAAATAATAATTATATAACTCATTCATAACAATGTCAGAACCTCTTAAAATAATAACTCAATGTCAACCAATTAAAATAGTAATCGCAATTATAATACAATAAACAATATAATATAACAAAAATAAAAATAAAATCCTCATTCTTAATGTCAAAATAAAATCAAATTAAAAAAACCATAGTTCAATGTCAACTATAAATCTATAAAATAGTATCGTCACAATCACAATATATCACTAGCACGCTAGTTTTTAGCTAGCTGGCATGTGTATCCGAAGCTATTTATGTGGCAGATAAGTGATGTGTAGCTTTTTGCACAGACTTACACGGATCAGTCAAAGCCCTATTCCGCGCGAGTCTGTTTAATACTTGAAGAAGTTTTTCCTTTTAGCACAAGTTTTTCCTTCAGCATGTCAGACTGGGAGTGCAGCAAAACGTTGAAAATCTCCCGAGAGCGGCCACTACGTAATCCTCTTAATTAGCGGTCAGCGTGTTTCTACAAATATTTCCCACTGCCACTGGTGATTAGGTGTTATAAGATGTTCTGAATTGAATATCGAAGGGATCTGGTAGAAAGAGATCGTGTGATTTTAATCTTTACAATTGGTAAAGAAATTCGTAGAGTTGATAAAATAAAGGACAATACAAAGTTACACATCTCTTTGGTATTTTTATCTTTCCATGAAGCCTGCCTGTCTTATTACCAGTACCATCTAGATTCTCAGGTTCTCAAGAGTCAGGTAGGGAGCTAATTCTTTCTTTCTCTTCCTTCTTTCTTGGACAACAACGTATCGGTCATGTCTTTTTACCCGACTGCCAAGAAGAGTTGTTTTCACGCGTATCTTGTATGCATGTATGTATATATGTATGCATGTATGTATGTTTGTATGTTTGTATGTTTCTATGTATGTATGTATGTATGTATGTATGTGTGTTTGTTTGTATGTATGCATTATATCAAAGCGCAGAACGGATTTATATAATTAATATATCGTTGTATTACTATACTATACTATATACTCAAGTGTTCACTTACTTACCTAAGTGAAATTAAAAAAAATCAAATATGGTGGCTGTGAGATGCCGTTATTTTAAGTATTGAAAAATAAAAATTATGATGGACACAAGCAAAGGCTACGCAGGTTTTCGATGCCCTGCGACTACATTATTTAAAAGTACTTTAATCAAAGCTCATCAGGGGTTAATTGGAAGCTCCATGCAGTAGGAATGCGCTGAATGATAAGGGTGCACTCAGGGGCTCGCCCGCAGTAATTAGCGAGGGATTTTTACATTCCATTTCCTGTAATTCATTTCAATTTGTATTTAGAGATTTAGTATAATGTCCGTGCAGATGTGGTCCTTTGAGTGATGTCGTTGCGTAGGATCTAGCTGCGTTTCTCAAATAGGCGGCTCGGTTACATAAAAATATACTGAAAATGAGACAAATCCCGAAGCAACTTGCGTCGCGGTAAAATTAACACGAGTGCAATCCTGCTCATGTGATGAAAAAACGGATTATTTATGGATCAGTAATGGGGGGAACTGTCCAAGATTTTAAGTAATTTTTGGCACACAACATTAGATTTTTTTTTGCGTACATAAAGGGATTATTGTTGGAGGGAAGATTAAAAAGTGTTATGTAACGTAAATAATATCTTAGTTGGTTACAATGGATATCGCATCACCAGTGAAAGAATTTAGTTCACTGCGTTCATTGTGAGAGATAAAATATTTTTTTCCCTTTTACTATTGGGCTTCTGAACTATTTCTGAACCTTAAATAAAAAGTACCTAGAGACAATAACTTGAAACAACATAAAATTCTAAACTTAGGAATTGGTCAATAAATTTTGGCTGTGTAATAAACAATATACATAAACCACGCAACTCCGCTTCAATTTTGACAATTTTTATAAATTTTTTTGAACAATTTTTGATGCTATTACACTAATGACTAATAACATTTGCACACGAAGCTTGCAGATGCATCTCCATAAAAAGAAAGGTGGAAATCAGCGACGCCATGTTAATTGTAAACACGCTGCATTCCCTGTAGAGATTTATTGTGACATCTCGCTGACGAAGTGAAATATAAATATCATCCTGTAGGTAGCTGACGAATTTAAGAGCTCATTCCTGTTAAGTTTGCGGCCTGTGGGTGCGGCCAGAACTTCTATAAATGAAGCAAGAAAGTAATAATATAAGCATTACCCCTTTCGTGCTACGATGAGAACGTCAGCGTTATTTTGATTAAAACTTGGGTACTAGGAAAGTATGTAAACGGCATGAGCCCAGTTTTATTTTGACCACACAAACACAAGAGTAATGTCTCAAATCTGACTGACAGTTTCCGAGATTAATACCAAAGAAACAAAAATACTCTTCAGCTATATTACATTACTAGAAAATCGCCCTCGCTTCGCTTCGGTAAAAGGTAAAAAAAAATATATAATATAGCCTATGTCACCCGGAGATAGTGTAGCTTCCCAACAGTGAAAGAATTTTTCAAATCGGTACGGTACAAACAATCAAATCTTTCCTCTTTATAATATTAGTATAGATTATTAATATTTTACAGATATTTTAGATTACACAGAAATATCCAATTTTGAATGTGGCAACATCGATTAGTCATTTTCGCACGAGACGAATTGGCGCGAAATTTCTCTTTGACAGGTCCGTATTGTAAGTGTAACCTTCGGAACTTGTGAAGCTATATTTTCTGAAACTGTTGAAACCAGCTTGCTGTTTTACAAAGTAAATAAACCAGTTTTGTTTCGATGCAGATCCGATGGGGTAGCTTTTTCTGTAATTTCTTCATTGACTTGTATTTTCCTAATAGAATTTTTAACGCAGTACCTACATTGCTTCTATTGTTATACGCGTAAATGGAACAAAACTGGTCACGTTCAAACCGAACTCACATGGGGAAATATAGCCAGTAATATTTTCCGTTTTCCGTAGAAATTAAAGCTTTTAAGAACTGTTGTTCTTATACCTGAGGCTTTTTTTCGTATTTCTTGTAAGTTTTTAGGCTCAGTTCAATTCAATTTGTACTTTATTAAATAAAGTACAAACTCGGCTCAAAATAATTATATTTAAGGTATATTAAGCATTTTAAATTAAAAACAAAACTTTTGTCATTTAGTTACTTAATTGTATATTTTTGGGTATTTGTTTTATAATTCCTTTCAATTCAAATTCTTTATTTACGATTCTTTTTCAACGTCCGTGTTTTAGCTTTTATTTGGATAGATATAGGTTATTTATATTATTATACCAACCATAAAGATTAAGTGAAGAATAGGGGAACCCAATTTATATTATAAGTTATCGATCATTATTAAGTAAGTACGTATCTTTTTATTATTTTATAGGTACTATATTTACTGATTTAATACAATAACTATTTTCTACAGTATATCTACCAATTTTGAAAGGCGAGAGTATAAACCCCGTTTGTACGAGTAGCGGATGCATTTAATCTGGAACAAATCCGGACGGATGGCGTTCTGGAAGTGCCACCGACAACGTTTTTCTTTCGTCTCCGTCCATCTCCGCTCTAGTGGATACAGGGCTTTAGCAAGAATTTAGTCTTAGCAAGACTACGGAGAGTTCCGACGTAATTACCGAATACACAGTACCGGACTGCACAGTACTGATTAACTGTTAGTTCATTAGTACCGGACTGAGAGATGTCTCGACAGGAATCAAATCTTGTTGAATTAACAAGTTGTCGCAGTATTAATTACGTCGATTGTCTACAATCAATTAATGTAGGCAACATTAAAAACGATAATTTTTTTTCAAAATAATAAATTAAAGATTAGTTACAAAGATTTGTACTAAAATGAACTTAACCATGTACACATTTAGATACATTAAAGTATAATGTCATAGAACAGACATCTCGAACAAAATGTGTGTCCCGCCCGGGATTTTCAAAATTGAGCCCCCTTTCAAAAACAAAACCTTTCAAAATAGAACGAATCCATTGAAGATTGAAGCCATGTGGCGCCAATGCATTGAGACATACATGATGTCCCGGTGTCTGTTTTATACGCTAGTAATAATATAAGTACTTCAATGTTTAGATACAATTTTGTAAAGCTCTTGTAGGTAGTTGAACAAAAAAACAGGCATACTACTAAAAAGACTTAATTAAAATGCATTAAAAACAACACACAATATATTTTTATCTGATGACCTCTATACCTGAAAATGTCATTTTTTATGATTTCTACTGAATGATTTTTTATATCTTTAGCGTATTTTACGACTTTAGCGCTCATGTTTAATACTCATTTAGCGAAAAACTGCAAAATGGTTTTGATGATAAGTCGAATCTGTACAAACCTTATATAACATGTTTTATGTCAGTTTTAGAAGCAAATACTAGCCACGTTCGGTAGGGCTGTGGGGTGGGGACAACGTTAGCAGTTTTAATTAGCATTTTAATTGACCTTACGTGTCCTGTCACACCTCTCACACCACGCTACATGACCCGTCGCGTCCTGATTCACGCCACACATGATAATAATATTACGTAACATTTTTATCTCTAAAATACAGCGGTCTGTCAGCGCGGTGAATTATGAATAGAGTTTACTCTAACATATTTAATGTATTTACACTGTGGTGGAAATATTAGAGGAAAACTTAACTGGTGTGTGTTTTATGTGGTTTTATGTTGACACGGCTTAACGAGAGACATTTAACTACAACAAACGTGATCTCGGAACTGAAGGACGGAAGATATTCGTAAATGTAAATTAAGTCAAAATATATTGGACTCTTGTAGGTTGCAAACCGTTTAATATCGTACACCCTCTCGAAAGCGAAACCAGTAACTTTCTTGAACACTTTCAATTCATAATCTTTTGTTTCTCTCTGCTTCGTTGTCCTCAGGATCTGATTCTGAGGATTCTCAGGATTCTAAGGATTGTGACCACCACTAATCTTCTTGACAGCCTCACGCCATTTGTGTCGGTTTTCAGCGTCCCATAAAGCATCGTGGAAAGTCGTGCCAAGAGATGTCCGGATCTGATCGGACTAACGTATAGGACTTCGTATAATCTTTAAAAGATAAGAATAATTAAAAAGTCATCTATAAACCATACAATTTTCAGTGTCAGCTACCAATCATTCAAGAATAAATTTATCTAGCCGCGTCGTTCCTTGAAATTATTTAGCCTTCCCCAAGGAGCTGCGGTGGGTTAGCCGTCACTACCCGCAGTTACTACCCCGGACACTTGTTAATGAGCTTTTATACAACTATAATTGTACCACTTCCAGAGCTCTGATTGCAGTCTGATAATAATTATTGGCATTCTTTAGTACCCGACTGCCAAGGAAGGGTTATTAGACATTTAATTGCGGTGTAATAAGCTTTTTTCATCTCGAGACTAGGCCAACAGTTTGTTCCTGTATCCTGGTGGTGGTTTTGTTAACTTTGTAATACCATTGTATACTTGTGCCACTTCCAGCGGTGTCATTGCAGTCTAATAATAATATAATCATTGGCGTGCTTTATTAGACTTTTAATTGCGGTCACAGACTTGAAAAAAGAACCAGACGTCACCTTGTCTTATCGAGAGTGACGCCATATGCTTACCATGATTGTGTGCGTAATTTTTAGTGCGGTCCGACCATAGATTACCCCCAACCGATCCGACGCGGTAATGGCGGCCGATTAAATGCGGCGGTGTCAATGTGTGTGTGTGATACTTGTACGAATAGAGGAGTTGGTATTACTATGGGTGCTTCACTGAACTTGTTGCTGACGATCCGTCCGATTTCGTTCTTTTTTCAAGTCTGTGATTGCGATGCATTAAGCTTTGAGCGTATTGTGACTTGGCTACTTTTTGTTGTTGTAGTAACCTGGTGGTGATTTTCTTAACTTTCTCATCATCATGATCAGAATTGATCGGGTTTATCGATTCTTGCTCGACTAGCAACGGCACTACTGTTGTTGTTACGTATGTCTTATGTGATTGTGGCTTGAAGCAGTCAGTAGATATTATGTGCACTTTCTTTTATTTGCGTCTTAATTTATCCCACAACACAGATCTCTTTTTGTAATGTTATGGATGAAAGACAAAGCGTTATCCAAGGGTGGATTAAAAGACTGCAACATTCCTTTGGAAAACTGCTCAACTCCCTCTGCTTGATTTCCTGCAAGTGATAAAAATCGAATATAAAACATTTCACATGACATGTGTTATTAAAAAAAACAATCATGGAATGAAAGGACCACGCACAAAATGTTCTAAAATGGGAGTACCGTGGATTTTCCTCAAACTTAGGATTTAGGCTCTCTGAACGATGCTGATCAAAAGTTCTTATGAGCCCAACTTCATTTAAAGCGATATAAAGGGCCCAGTGGGCTTCGAAGATATGATGTTAAGCCCTAATTCTATCTCCCGTCTTAGAGAAAAAAAAGCGACACATAAATAAGAGAATATATATATTTATTTATACATGATTCTGTATATATATATGAGTATAGATATACATATACATATACATATACATGTATATGTACATATATATATATTAATAAGGGTGAGAGTCTACTCGAGGTTTCTGTGAGGAACTGTGGGTAGTATATATACCAAATGAAGAGAATAATGAAAAATGAGCCAATTCAAGGTTATTATTGCACCAGTAAATCTGGGGCAAGAACCCTTGGATGTTGCGCACATGTTGCCAGTATTATTTGGTTTGGTACCTTGGGTATGCTCAACATCGAAAAAACCTCAAGTATCCAACTCGACTTCTTGATAGCCAGAATAATGCAGCTAATAGGCCTCTTCCTTAGGTGGCTGGAGATGGCCGGTGGACCTTAGCTGGTCGGAATATTTATATCGTGCCTTAGGTGGCTGGATATGCCGGGTTCTAACCTTAGCTGGTCAGAACATTCATGTCTTGACTTAGGACACACGCACACACACACACACACACTGTTCTGACTGTTTCTGAATGTTCTGACCAGACCTTATCAATATATATATATATATATATATACATGAGGATGTGTATGTGTGTCATATAATTATATATGAGTATACATGTATATATACATATATATGTATATATATATATACAGAATACATTCTCTTATTTATGTGTCGCTTTTTTTCTCTAAGACAGTGGGACATAGAATAGGGCTTAACATCATAACTTCGAAGCCCACTGGGCCCTTTAGATCGCTTTAAATGAAGTTGGGCTCATAAGAACTTTTGATCAGCATCATTCAGAGAGCCTAAATCCTAAGTTTGAGAAAAAACCATGGTACTCCCATTTTAGAACATTTTGTGCGTGGTCCTTTCAATGAGTTCATAAAAATTCACAAAGGGCCAAAGGAACTTCAATTAATGATAACATACGCTAGTACCAAAGCACTAAATCGTGCTTAGATATTACTGCAAGGAAAATTACGGTGTCTCTGTGGATTCATTCCGCCTTGCAAGGACTGTGGAATAAACTTGGTACGCTCCAGCGAAATTGGACACTCCGGTGTGTACCTACCTGTCTAATTTCCGGGCTCGTTTCAAGAAATTCCTTGATAACTAACCGACTTTGGCTCGGAAGAGAATCTATGTTAAAGGAATAGTGAAGAGGGTTCGGCTATTTAGAACGGATGTTGTTTTAAAAATATAGTTCGGTATTTTTATAATTCTTGTATAAAATACTAAGAATCAAGATCGAGTTTCGTAACGAGGTATAATAATACCTCGTTCAATATTCCTTGGCTGGCAGATGCATTTTCCTCAAAATTATTAAAAAATTTATGACATTTGGTATTTTTACAAAAAATACACCTGTCAGCTGGGGTTTCCACCAATGTCGTTTTTTTCCTATTTTTATCTAAATGAACGTAAATAAATTAATTGCTATTAATGTACACACTATACAAGTATTTCTTATACCTACCTACCCTGCCCTGAGAGTTTTATTACTTGGGAAGGATCTACACCCTTGCGTATAATTATAATGAATGGATAAAAAAAATCAAAACAGGTGTGGTTGCGGCGTACCTTCGCCTCGAAGTTCCTTATGCTTTTAATTCAAAACTCTTAAGTATATTTATCAAGTTTGCAGCGGACTTGACGCGGCATCCAGTAAACTTGACGGTGTATGGCCACGGTATGGCTATCTGGCTATATAGCTATCTCATGCAAACTAGATGCCGCATCAAGTCAAACTGCAAACTTGACGAGTACACTTGATCGTGTATGGCCAGCTTTAACTACATAATAATAAAGAAGGTACACTTAGATAATGAAAGGTACACTTAATAATAAAATTAAGAAGTAAGGAACACTTAGATCTTCAGTCACTTTATGAAACAAACGAATACAGCTACATAGTCAAACAGGTCTCATCTAATTACATAATGAAATTGGCTGCGTGTAAGAAAAACTAACACGTTTCCGAACCACACAATCTTAACGCAGTGTATCCTGGAATCCGATCCCGGCCGAGTCCCGGGGGAATCGTCGTAATTGTTCCTAGCTAATGTGCCCCGGAAACAGTTCATAATGAAACTGGGCAACTCACTTGTACTGCTGTTTCTTGTCAACTATTGCAGCTAACTTCGCCATGCAATTGTTTTTGTTTACAATTTCACGTCCTTATAAAAAGTTTTATTAATTAACAATTACTATTGTTTGTTGTTATTTTTTCTATTAGATAAGTATATGCTGTGGATATAAGATTTCTATTTGTAATTTGTAAATTGTATCCATTAGTATAATTGGCGAAGCCGTTCTAATGGAATTTAAATAAATAAATAAATCAAGGAAATCAAGGATATTATTAAAAAAATCTTAATTTTAATTTTGAAGTCGATTATTTTTTTAGAAGAATTATTGGTACATTGTTGATTGTTGTCTTGCCCAGGAAAGGACAATTAAATCCCTATAATTATCTAAATAAAATCCACATTCGATTCGATTTGTACCTACTACCATTCTAGGAAACCTTTTTCAAAACTATTAATACTCGGCTCTCGAGTATTCCGAGCATGGACAAATGACAATCGCCAACAGCCATCGTATAATAAAACTGAATGTGCCCCGCGGTTTTACCCGCGTTATTTTTTAGAAAAAACTAACTACTTGAATATATGATATTATATAGCCTTCCTCGATAAATGGACTATCAAACAAAAAATAAATTTCCAATTCGAACCCGATCCAGTATCTCCTGAGTTTAGCGCGTTCAACCAAACGAACTCTTCAGCTTTATAATATTAGTATAGATTTGAAATTATTAATTCTAGATATATGAAAACAATGTGTAAAACTTGATGAATTTGAAACTCCCTTTCTATTTACGAATAACAGGTTTTATTAAGAGTTTATTGAGTGAAATAATATAAAGTTACTTATCAAACCCTTGACAAAAAACCGTCCTAATGTAACTTAATTGTACTGAAAAGATCATAAAAATACTGCGCAATTCACATATAACAGCATTTCTTCTTTATTTTCTATGCGGAAATAGCATTGAGTATTGGAAAAGGGAAAAAACTCATAAACCTTGAACGGAAATCGTAAATTAGCGACTGGGAGAGAAAAACTAGAGAAAAGTAATAACCGATGGAAAAATCTTTAGAGCATAACTACACCACTTTTCAGTATTTTTTATTATGTAAGTTTGATATGCATAGCTCAAAGGCCAATCATATGTGATGTGATCAATTGGGTAAAATTACTTAGGGTGTGGTTCATCTCCCACAAGTTTACTTCATAGCTTGGCGGCTTGTATGGACCCAGTGGTCTATAAGTGGCTCAGAGATGGATGACTGCTAGTAGCAAATATTTTTTGAGCAATCTCAAACATTTTGTTTTATTTTGTAGTTTTTATTTATGTTAATAACTTTTACTAATTTCATTTAGTTACATTAATTTATAACTAAGTTGGTTAAAGAGATAGTTTCAAAAAGTTCATAAATCTTTTAACGTCGACAACTCGGCGTTGTTTAAAGTGAGATGGGTAGTATTCGCTCTCAAATTGATTCAAACTTCTCAATTAAAGTTGTACTTGCGCGCACCCACGAGGCGCCGTTGGCTTTGCAATTCTCTTTGAAATAGAAATTCAAAGAATACGTCGGACACAGATATAAATAAACAAATTGTTATAGACACAACATATGTATATTTATAGTGTGTCTGTTGTTTTTAAGAGGTTGAGGTTGAAGATATTTTATTTCTCAAAAGAACATAGCATTGTTCATTTATATGAGAAAGTATACAATGTAATAATAGTGTCATTTT
The DNA here is from genome assembly GCA_963932265.1 of Thymelicus lineola. Taxonomy (NCBI): domain Eukaryota; kingdom Metazoa; phylum Arthropoda; class Insecta; order Lepidoptera; family Hesperiidae; genus Thymelicus; species Thymelicus lineola. Next base: position 2,627,132 of record OZ010689.1, on the reverse strand, counting down.
AAAATTTGACTCACTTCACGGTGTGTCTGAAGCTCTGAAGTGAAAAAAATACTACCCTGTGTAGTTTAGGTTCGTTTGAATTGTCTTGAGAAATAACTCTAAGGTTATATTCGGGGTCGGATGATGCAGCGATACGATATCGCGCGTTTTTAGTTCTTAAACTTTAATTATCTTGTTGGTGTTAAAGGATCGATCCATCTTTGAGTTTTAGTTAACTTCCTTCGCTACGTGCTCAGTATTCTTTTGTGAAATGGATGAGGACGTTAGGACGTTAGGTCATGTATGGTTGTAGGTTTACACTTTCCCTAACTATGTTTTATTTTAGTTTTTAGGAGTTGTCTTTGGTTTGTCAGATATGAAAATGTGAAACTTTAAATAAAAATGTCAGACAGTAATCGAATCTGAGAGCGATTTCACTACGAAATGCATTACAGACTGTATTTGTATTAAAGACTGTTGTCACAAGCTTGTTCCATTTTCATTTCACGGACAACTTGTTATATTTTCATGGTTTATGATAGCAGTTTGTATCAGAATGTTTTAATTTAAGTAGGTACTTAATGTTCCTTAGTGAGATAATCGTCGCCTGAAGTTTTAGCACTGTAATGTTAAAAGGACGGAACTTTCCACGGAATCTTCAATGGACCCCTCAAAGTTAAGAATACTCAGAGGAGTGGACGAATTAGCTGAATAATTTAGTTTTAAAAAGCTTTAATCCTCCTTTACTTCAAGTTTTTGGGAGTACCGTACTCACATCTATTTTCACTCATTAGTCGCAAATCGCAAAGTCAGACATTAGAGGGAGAGAGGTGCCACTCATGTCTTAAAGTAGGTATATACCATCATACACGTTAACCGCGGATTGTTGCAAAGTGGAAGAAAGTCCTGAGTGTCAGGACAGATAATATAAGATACGAGATTATGATAAAAAATATGATTTTAAAACTAAATCATGAATATTTTAATTTATGGTCTCATCGTCTTTCTTGGATCCATGATCCATATATGGATCTGGATTGAAATATCGGTATAACAATAAACGAATCGTTACATGCGGCGGTGACCGATAGTCAAATTATGGTCGTAGCGCACATATCAACTCGGAAAGGGATCGTCACCGGATCGCCTCGCCGTCAACTTAACGTAAGCGCGTTACCAACCGACCAACAGCTCCAAATCGACTCGGCTACGGCTAGGCGACGCCGCGCTTACGGCTCGAATGACAGCAGTTCGCCGACGCATCGGTAGCCGCGGCGCCGCGGCGCGGGGCGTGCACGAGGAAACGAAAAGTCGAAGGATAGCGTACGGTGAGACGTAAGCGCGGGTACGGCAAGTCGTCCACGCACCGTACCGCGGTTCGTGAGCTTGTCTCGAGACGAGGCGATTACGTTACGAATCCGATAAGTGTGCTTTACAGTAGGGAGTTTCATACAAAGAATACTGACATGCAAGAGTTGATACGTTTACGTTCCGTTTACGAGTTGATATGTGTGTTACGGCCATTAGCCGTCAGATGGCTCGGCTACATTTTTAAAAAAGGAGGAAGTTCTCAATTAAAATGTAATTTTTTGTTTGTTACCTCAGAACATTTATCAACTTATTTGGTTTCTCTTTTTTTATTCGAAACTGTATGCTTCCAGATTGGTGCCATATTGTTTTCATATTTTGCTGATGATGAAATCCATGAGCAATTGAGAGAACTCTTTAAATATTGTGGTGGGTACAAGTATGTATCTCGAGTGCTATTTGTTTGCAGTCACTAATTTTTTTGGTATAATAAAATTCAGATTATTATTCGTTAGCCATTCAATTATTTTTTTATAAAAAAGAAAAAAAGATAAATTTACTTAGATAAAAAGAAGTATTTGAAGCACCAGCGCGATTTTGGGCTATGTGGTGAGGAGGCTTTTTAAATAGGGTCTAGAAGTGGGCTATTTGGCTATGATGACGAAGATTCAGTATTGAATTGTGTGCATTTCTACAATTTTGTTATACTTAGTAAATGTCAAATAGTTTAGTTTCAACTGAAATTGTGGTCAACGGGCTCCTTCGTATTTGACACCGTTATTCAAGGCAATTTACCAAAACACTTCAAGTTTGAGCACGCACCGTGCTATTTCCACTCCACTAGCTGTTTGGACTTAACTAGTAAGTAAGTTTCTCAATATTTCAATTTCAACTTGCTCAATATTTCAATTTGCTTATTATATATATTGAAACACTGAGAAACTTACTTACTAGTCCTGCTGTTCCGCAGGTTATATTAGGGGAGGATTTTAGAGGTAGAATGAATAGGAAGTGAGTGACATACCTTATTTTCTTTAATAACATTGTCAATTACTGTGTTCGCTGAAAGAGATTTCTTATGAAAATAAACGGGATCTATGTCTCTTGAGTTTTCCTATCATGAAGGTATATTCAGATGTAATGGTACCATGTACCGCCAAGACGACGAATAAGTCTATACTCAATCAGCTCCGAATCAAAACTAGACTCTCAACTGTATGCTACCAACGGATACTGGGGTATTTTGGTCACATTGCCCGCCGCCAACCAGACGATCTAGACAATTTGATGGTGGTAGGCAAAGTTGAATGGAAATGGGGTCGTTTCGAAAGAACGAGGTCACTTCAACGGCCGATCACCTAGCCGTTGGAGTGACCAAGTTACCGCACTCACTGGTGTCTCGGTAACATCTGCTCTGAAGAAAGCCGAAGAACGAGGAGAATGGAGCCAAATAATAAAAACTATGAAGGACTTTCATTCTGGACACGACCTTCAGTAATGAAGAATAAGATGCCAGAAGAAGAAGAGAAATGTAATGGTAGTATATTTCCTCAAGTAATATTTAGGAGGTAATTTTTAGATCTTCTAACTTTATGTTAGTTAGAAACTCATCAGGAGCTCAATTTCGAGCTTGACTATGCAGTCGGACCACGTATTCTGTTAGAGTGGACATCATCTGGATTATAATAAAGATCAATTTTCCATAGCAATTTATTTGCAAAGCCGACAATATTTGCAAGAAATGAGAAACTGTTCCGCGTCAGTTGACCGAGATTGCGGTCAGCTGGTCCTTTGTCCTTGGCGTGGCGATCGAGGCAATTTTCCAAAACACTGCAACCTGCTTCGCCGGAAAATGTTTGACTCAGTTCACTAGCAAGTGAGATTGGCTGTAAGTATGTACTTAAGGCACCGATCAGTGTAGTGCTTTATCCAGTGCCGTATAGAAAACCAGGTATTGGGGCAAAATATGACTGAAGAAACAAATACAAATACTACTGCAAAAGTCATATAAAATAATGGTCATATTGTAATCCAACTTGCCTGTATTAGGGCCTTATCATACTGGCGGTTTGCGAGCGTTTTGAAAGCAGAACGGGTGCCCGGGCGCGCAGCGAATACGCCGCGTGTGCGCAGCGAAGACCTCGCGGACGTGAAGCGAATACGCAGCGCTTTCGACGCTTGTGCGTGGCGTGATTGCAATTTACAATACGCTCTCTGAACGCACACAACAAAATGGTGTCCGCGACGAGTTCGCCGCGCGTCCGCGACGTCTTCAACGCTCGCAAACCGCCAGTATGATAAGGCCCTTATACAGATAGGAGTGTTGCAATATCAGATTTTTAGGAGTTTATTAAAATTTGACATGTCTTCATATTTAAGACAATATAGTTTGTCTTAGAGGAAATTTTAGACAACCAAGTATTGAAGTAATCATTACCAATATGACTGAAAATCTTGTGACTGCGACATATGGGGCGTTTTTTGAGGCGTTAGAAGACATTAGGATATGAGGCGATCTTAATATTTTGTCTTGCGACAAATTGGCTATCTTTCGACAAACAAGCATACGAATCACTTGCCAGGCAATGGTCACCGTTACCCGTGGACATGGACTTTGGTAACATCAACAACTTGATGCGTTGCTGACGAATAAGTAGACGGGGGACCCGCTTATTACTCTCTATGACACTACGACAGAAACACGTCAAAAAAAATTTCCTGTTGTTTTTTTAAAAGAAAGCTTGTAAGCTTATCAGGAGAGTAAAAAACCCTACATATGTTGTCTTTGTGTATTGTCTATAGCACCCACGACACAGGGAATACTAGCAAGTTACTCTATGAATCCTAGTGTGGGGCTATGAGTGTGAAGCGTTATTATTATTATTATCTATACTATAATAAAACTCAAAGGGCAAATTTTCTGTACATTGAATATTTTTAAAAACTTTCGATTAGGGGGCACTTCAATAACGTGTTAGAGCACAAAAACATTTTTTTTAGAATTATTGTCTGTCTGTCTGTTTGTCTGTCCGGGCATCACATGAAAACCCCTAAATAGATTTTGATGAAAATTGGTAAAATTGTAACTAATATTCCGGGTCATATTTTAGGATACTTTTTATCCCGGAAAATTAAAAGGTTTCCCTGGGAAACGCGATGAAAGTGTGTATGGAAAATTATACATCAACCGATTTGCTTCAAATTTGCAACAAATGTTCCTTGCTTAAATGATGAAACATGTGTATTACAGTTTTTCAAAATTTTGCAAGACAAAGAAAAAAAATACAAATTAATGTGAATATTGCTTATTTTTCAAACATCTATTTTTTATTTGGTTATTAAGAGCATATTGTTTGCGTATCTAAGTCCTCCAATATAATTTCAGCATTTTATAAACACCTTGGAAGTGATAGAAAAACGCAAATTAAGTCTGTATGAGTAAACGATATCCAACAAATAATCGTTTACTATCTTAGCCACTAGATGGCTCTGTATTTGTTGATTCACGCTGACGACTCTGTGATTTCGAAATAACTGAATTTTTCATGTTGTAAATCGTTACTTGCACAATATTAAAACGTAAAAATGAGCTTTTTTAATTTTTGTTTGTCTGTTTGTTTATCTTCATTAATCTCTGAAGCCACTGAACTGATTTCAACAGGACTTTACTACGATATCGAGTCTTCAACTTAAATTATGGGCAATTTTTTAGGGTTCCATAACAAAGCGAGAATATAAAATATGAGTTAATTTGTTTTAAGCATACAAAAACCTTTTCTTCACACAAATTATGGCATTACACATTTCTTAGTTTTTTTTATATATTTTGCTAGGCCAAAGCGTGGTATTGAAGTACTTATTTTTTACTTTACAATAATTCAAATACACATAAATAAAATTAAAGTGTCTGTCTGTGATTTCTAAATAAATTATTTTTCAAGTTGTAAATCTATACTTGCACGATACCAAAACCGAAAAACGAGTTTTTCAAATTAAAGAATAAGGTTTTCCACTTAAGGGTTCCTTGGGGATATGCTATGAAAGTTTGTATGGGAAAATAAAAAATGAGTCAATTTGTTTTAAACTTACAAAAACCTTTTCTTCACATAATATAATAAGGCATACATATGCATTTCTTAGTTTATTTCTATTTTGCAAGATGGAGCTTGAATATGGCATTGAAATATTTTTTTTTTACTTAATATCTATTTTATAATAACTTTGTTTTTTAAACATGAATTGTCTATTTATGGCTTGCAACGTAAATTTAGCATTTTTTATATTTCATCCTGGAAGGGGTTGAAAATCGTAATTCAGTTGTACGAACAGTTGACATTGAACAAATTGAATAATCTATCATCCATCCATCCATCAGCCCTTGGAGGTCCACTGCTGGACATAGGCCTCCCCTAACTTGCACCACTCTGACCGGTCCTGAGCCTTCTGAATCCAGATAATCTATACTATAATAAAAGTTGTTAATTAGTAGGTATGTTTTATGGAAATAGCCGGCAAACAAGCTGACGATCCACCTGATGGTAACTGGATATCGTCGCCCATGGACATCAGCAACACCAAAGGCATCACTGATGCGTTGCCGGCTAAGAAAGAGAGAAGAAAAAGAAAGAAAGAACTTGCTCTCAAGTCCCCAGCCGGAACACGAGTCGTTTGGCGGCTGACTTATGCTCAAGGGTGGTAGCTATCCAGACGAACCCCATCGAGAAATAATAATAGTAATAATGGTATTATGTAATGTACAAATAAAATCAATAATACCAATATAATCCCTCGAGGGGCCTTACCACCAGCGGGCTGGATTTAGTCGCCTCTTACGACACCCATCCAGCGTGGGATTGGGGTTAGTATTCTAAGCCGCCCTAATACGGCTAAAATGTAATCTTACATTAAAAACAAAATAACTGTAACACAATTGTTTGGTAATACGGGATGTAAGGCTAAGGGCTAAAACTAGAGGTTATAATTTTGTATGAATCTTCGTCGTCTTAAAACTAAGAAATATAAAAATTCATATGTAAGCTTATAGCCAAAAACAAAAATTAACTGTGAAATTTTTTTTGGGAAATTCATCTCACTTAGAAACTTCATCATTTTAAAACACAAATGTGAAAACATACCGCCATATTAGCTTTTCGTTACAAACAAAAATTAACTATAAAATATTTTTTTTGATTCATCTGCTAAGGGCTAGAGGATGAAAGTTTGTATGGGTTAGGAGAAAATCATTTTCATTTGACTTCAAATTTTTCTTAGATTTTTTATGATTAGCAATTATTAAATTTCAAAGAAAGGAAAAATGTTTTTTGTTACTTTTTTATCTAAATAGCCGGCAAACGAACAGATGAGTCACCTCATAGTAAGTGGTCACTTTCGACAATGTACATTAGCAGCGCTAAAGGAATCACTGATTCGTTGCTGCCCAAAAAAGAAAAGGAAGGTACGTTTTTGTGTATTCTGTAAAATGACAATGTAAATTTAAAAAAAACTCTCAGGCCCTGACTTAGATAAACCTCTAAACTCTAAAAAATTCAACTATTTTGGGACCATTCATATGGATGGGTCATTAATGGTTCACTATTGAGCATGGCTCTCTTCTCTTGAGGAGGCCTAGAGTATACTCCACCACTTTGCTCCAGTGCGGATTGGTGGAGGGATTAGAGACCAACCCAAGTGTCGGAAGTAATTGCGCCGGGCGAGGGCCTCCGACATGTCATAACGACTGTTATCTTACGACAATAACCAGACCAACAGCATTATGTGCTCTCCGGAACACGGAGAAATCGAGAATTTTTTGCCACTAGCGGTCACCTATCCAACTACCGATCGCGCTCGATTACTATTAGGACCAACACAAGCCACGGCGTCCGGGCTATGAGCTTCTCCCAATGGATAATTAATGGGTTCTAACATGTCACTTATGCTGTAATTTTAACACGAGAATATCAGATCGTAGTTATCATTTTATTGTTTTAGCAATTTTAGAGTGCATGATACAACACTAAAGATTTGTTTAATATGTCACTCATTTACATAATACATTAGGTATACTAACTAAGTGTAGGTGTAAAAGCTTCAACCCAAAATGGGCTAATACAAGGCACGGATCTTCTCTCCTCATAGTCCGGACAAGTTTGTTCTTAATTTACGAAAAACATGTTTTATAATGAAGGCATCTTTATTTTCAGCGTACGAAGTCGCGGGTAACAGCTAGTCTATTATAATTATTATCCTTAAGGTAATTCACAACACAGGTTTAATCATGTATTGTACTAAATTTCTTTCTGCAGTTGACGTAGACAAGCTTAATGAAAAATTTTCAAAGGTCTATTGAAATTGACATCGATATTAATACACAAGAATTTATCCATTGTGCAATGTTAAATTAGCATTTCAATATCAAACTTGTTCGTGAAGTTGAAAAAGATCTTAAGACGAAGTTTTTGAACAGCCAGAATGTTAATTATGAGAGGGCTTTGTTCTTTACTCAGTCTTCGTTATACCTTCACATATCTTACTGCGAACGGACAGAGAGACGTTTACGTAGTTTAGAAGGTGATTTTTTTTTAGAAAACTAATTTGAATATGACATGAAATAATATGAAAATTGTAACTCAAAACTGTTTATTTTTTATATAGGTATCTCATGTTTTTTTATATAGGTAACGCCTTCTGAAAGTCAAACTATAGGATATCTACCTGCCCCCCATGGTCAAGTCTGGAAGAGATAAAATCAACGATTGTAAGAAGGTTGGTGTTGACTGATCTTTTTGTCTAAATCCATGTTGCTCATTACAAAAGTATTCTACCTGTTTGTAAATCTTAGTGTAAAGAGTGCGTTCAAAGATTTTCACTAAGTTAGAGAGTATAGCTATTGAGCAATATTCTTCAACACTAAATTTCTTGGAGCTTTTTGGAATAGGAGTGACTCTAGACAGCTCCCATTGAGCAGGGTAGTGTCCCGTCTTAAGCGTTTCATTGAATAGGTGGCAAAGTGGCTTAATTATACAATCCTTACATTCTTTGACAGGCCAAAGAGGATTAGCATCAGGTCGGATTGTAATACTTATTTTAAGGTTTCGGATATCCTCTGCAAAGTCTCAACTATAATTTCGTTGATCTCAACATATCTATTTAAGTTGAGTCTAGGTAATTCTGACAGAAACACACTGGAGAAAAAGTTTGCGAAACTTTGAGCAGTTTTATCTCGACTCACAGTGTTACCTTTGTACTCTATATTAGACTCAAAGCCACCCTTGGATCGAATGCTTGAGATGTACGGCGAGAACTGAAGAGGGTTTGATTTAATGTTCCATTGAAAGAAATGTAAAAAGTGAATGCTTGTGAAATCCGTACCTTTAGAGCACTCTGCCCCTAAATTAGAAAAACAATATAATCACCTTCTGATTTTTATATTTTCGAGTCTCAGTTTATTTCGTAACTATGTACCTAATTATGTCCCATATGTCTAATTAGGATTCATTAGTTAAAAATAGAGATTTTTACCTAGATTTGTAGAAGTTAATTCATAAATCGCTTGTAAAAAGACCAAAAATAGCCATAGACGGCCCGTGCTAGTCAGCTTTTGACTAGCCCATGAATAGAAATCATATATTTACTCGTCTCGTACTAGTTTTCCATAGAACGCAGGCTAACTTAAAATCACACTCTTGTTTGGAGCAAACTCGGCAGTATTCCGGTATTATGCCGAGTGTGGGCCATTCATACATTCAATGTAAATTCCATACCAGACGAATTTTAATGAGGGCACATTCTAACAAGTACTGTTTGCTTAGGACTTCGTTATGGTATCCTATTTTGAATACCAAAAATCCCTTAGTGGATAACAGGCAAAAATAGTTGGACTTATTCAATTTGGAAAACCGCACCCGTATCCATGTTGCTGACAATGCTTTCTACATCCGAAAATACTAACGCCAAAAGACAATATTTATTGGGGATACAAACAAGCTTTTGTAATATTTTGTTGAACAAATATGGAGCAATTAGATCCATTCAAATTTTGGCAATGAATGAAAATCAGATTCAAATACCTGTACGAATATTGTACGTATGATAATGTTACCGCGTTATATAGTAAATAATGAAACTCATACCCAGCAGGAATATTTAAGGAATGAAAGAGTTATGACAGAAATCTTTCAGTCAGCATTTCCTAAGATTTAATTGAAACCACACCTTATCAAATGTACCACTGTCTTATCCGAAACATATTCCAGCAAATAAAGACAGATTCTGAATTTAAAAATTCAAATCTGGATAAACAACGTTCTAAATTATATTTACATTTGTACCTCAAATATTCAAATGTCGGACACATGGTTGGAACGCAGCCAGAGCCGTTAGAATGCGACTAAAAATATTGTATTATTTACGTTTTTGTTTCGCAAATATTTAATGTAATTTGGTAACTTCAAAAACCCCAAGAAAAGTCAAAGTCCCGAAGAAACTTCAATAAAAAACATTAATAAACATTATCAAAAATATTCGTTTTAGAATGAATTAAGTGTATAATAGTATTAGCAACAACCATTTATTTACTTTGTGATATTATGCGGCATAGAATACTGATTCTAATCCTGAATAATTACTGGTATTATTTAGGACTAGGCTTATATTATTCTATTCAATTCCGAGTAGGCTTAAACTTGGCTAGCTTCATCCAACCCTTCCACCCACAAGTTTCAAAAAGTACTTCATCACCCATAATGGTCTGCCTTTGTGATCAGCAAAATGTCATAGATGCTCTTTGTATTAATGACCAAAATTAGGCTAGCTATCATCTACTCATTTGAAGATTATTGACAATTATATATACCTAGTAGGTATTTAAGTAAAAACCTATTCCACCAAAAACATAAATGTAAAAAAGGAGAGCCAAGTTCAATACAAAATTTATGCTTGGCTGCGGGCTTCGCCGCAAAAAGAATGAAGATCTAAATGAGTGCCAAGTTCTATGCAAAATCTAAATATGTATTTATAGACACACACTACACACACTAGCGCCATTTAGAAATGGCCATTATTGGAACCTCTATTTTTTGTAAACAGCTGAAAACTTTTTCAACTTCCCCTTCATATGAGATGGCCCTCGTTCTACCTCAATACTCTATGCGCTGAAGTATCTCATATTGAGTCTCGCGTGCACAGAGGCCTTAGTGCGAGTTTTACGTGACATAACAGGCTCACAATTTAAATGCGAGTTCGCTAAGATTTGTATGGGACCGAAGCTGTTCTTGTCACTGCCGCTAGATGGCTCTGCTTCGGTCCCATACAAATTTTGTATGGGGACACCAATTTTTTTCGACTTTTTTTAATTTTTTGATTTTTTCCTACGCTTACACACAATTACCGAGCTGGATTCCAAATTTCATCCTTCTAGGTTATCTGGAAGTAGGTTAGATTTAGGTACTATATGTCAGTCAGTCAGTGCTAAAATTTACGACTTTTTGACCTTCATATCTTTGTAACCGTTTGAGCTAGCTTAATGAAATTTGGTCTTCTACATGTCCATATGGATATAATTAAACACACGTAGTTTTATGTGTTTACGTTAAAGAGATTTTGAGTTATAAAAGGGTCAAAAGTGGCACCAAGTGGTTCGTGTAATATTACACTCGGCGCTGGCTAGCCAGTTCCTTTGCTTGAACTTGGCTTGACACGCTGCCGCGTGTCTAGATGTCGAAATTTATCTTAATTTCCCTTAATTGCGCTGGAAAGAGCAATGAAATGTAAACTAATTACGTTTTCATTTCTCGGGCTTCTACACTACAATGCTTTTAAAACGTCGGATAATTGCGCTCAGGAAAATATAATTTGAATCTTTAATTTTTAGCTTTATCGTGGATTAAAATACTAGGTCATTGGTTTCAGTAAGTATAAAATAATGTGCTAATTGGGCTGGAAATTTCTTATCCACTCGAAGTACATTGGTAGCTTACTGCTATTAAGGAGGTCTAGAGTACCTTTCGCCTTACTGTTCCAGAGCAGATTTGGTTTTCGTGTTCCCATATACTCTTAGGAAGCCTGTTAAAAAACAGATAGTAACACAACTGCTTCTGCTCGTAGCTGTAACAACTGGTAAGGCAAAGGCAACTAATTCCGAGGTATTATGAAAAACGGCGTTTTCAAGCAATTTACAATTTCTTTTTTGGACGGACGGATGGATGGACGGATAGACGGACGGATGGACGGACAGACGGATGAACGTGTAGGACGAAAGTGTAAGGGTTCCGATCTTACGTGTGACATACAGTGCGATATCGCCACCAATTAACACTATTGGATAAAGTTGTCCTAGTACTAGTCCTAGTACTTTACTTTCAAATTTTGCCATCCAGTTAGACACCGGGCATCCAGTAGGTGAAATGATAGCGACTTTAAGCGAGTGTCATCACACGAGATTGCAATCAGTCGGAGTCAGTCCGCAATACGATTTACAGAATGGCTATAGGTTAAAATTGGAATTGGCTTAGCCTAGTACTTGTTACTATTTTTGCAGTTTGCTTGTTCTTATTTTTGCAGTGTGGCATACATTCGTATTATCACAAAAATACTACTACTACAGCCTTTGTCTATAACAGTCAATTCAATCAGCGTTTAGTGGATCGCACCTCTTTTCATGACTATGTAGACCAAGGTAGGACCGCAATGATGACAGGAGAGTGTAGACTGCGCTGGTCTGGGAGTGATTTTCTGTTTCCTGCCCGATAGTAGTCTGAGCCAGTTTTTTTGTGACTATATTTCACAAAAATATGTAAATACATCACGCAAGTACATATCGTTTTGGGAACTGTCACTGCGAAATTGATTTATCTATCCGTTTTCATCAATCGGGAAGAAATTAAAATCGACAAACCGAATAGAGAAATTGAAATTCACGAGTTTCTATACTGTGTACAAAAATGACTACTTAGGTCACGGATAAACGTGATCTAATTGTAAGTGCGTATGTAGGTCACAGTGTGTTATAAAGTATATTATTGTATGAAGTCTAATGCCCCGTTTAGATGCGCGCGCGAGCCACGAGACTTTCCGCGAGACCCACGCGAGCCCGAGTGTGTAAACAGCGCGCTCGCGCGCGCGTCTCCTGGGTCGCAGGGCTCGCGTCGGGAGTGGTTTTTTGGGCGCGTGCCAAAGGGGCTCGCGCGAGCTTCATTCAACAACGGCAACTAGCGCCATACGTACCTGTTCTATTGGAGTCGTATTTTTCGAAATCGTATTAACTTCTATGCAAAATTATATGAAATAATAAAGTAAGGTACTGAATGATAATAATAATGAACCTTAAAGTACTAATAATAAAATTTCCTATATTGAAACTAATATTATAAAGAAGAAAATTTTGGTGTTTTGTTAGTTTGTTTGTAATAAATAAACTAAAAAACTACTGGAAATATTTCAAAAATAGGATGCTCTTTTATTTTAAAAATAAGAATCTGTACGCAAACCGAACAGACACTGAAAAAAAGAACAGAAATTAAAACTCATCATTCTAATTTCTGCTCCATTTTAGTTAAAAAAAAATATTTAGTTGCTTATCGTACTAAAAAAAACCTAATTTACAGAAATCAACCCGTAGTACAATCTACATTGAGTATTTTGCCTATAAATCATGGTAGAAAGTTTTCATTTACTGGATGACGATGTATTACGTCAACGTGTTCCATCCTTGAACGTTAGAACGCATCTGAACTGAACGCCGCGCTCGTCTAAACACAAGATAGCGCTCGCGCGCGCAGGGGGCGTGGCTTACGGACGAGCCACGGGATGGTCCGCGAGCCGCGCGTGTAAATGAGCGGTAAGAAATACCGCGGGTTTCAATAAATTAATTGTCCTAGCTCTTTTGTCATAACCAGTAGCTGTCTCATGTTATTTTACGTTGTTAATTATTATTATTCTCTATTTATTATTTATTTTTAATTATTATTATTAATTTACTAAGATTTATCGCTTACAAATTATAAATATTTTTGTAGTTAAGTAAACCTGGAATTCTAAATATTATGAAATTTTAATGGCTCTTAAAGTCCGATTTACACATAATAAGTAAAGTAATAACTAAATTTTAACTAAAGGAGAATGCCCATAGCCAGTACTCTTAAAAAAATAATTGTGTCACAATCATTTTTGGACAAAAAATTTAATTAAAATATTTCAGGTATTTTACCCTATTTCCTAAAAATCCTTATTGGGAATAATTTTCTCAAATTAATAAGTAACTTTACTTCCGTTTTACAAAAGAAAATAATTGGGCCATTTATGTTTGGATAAGGGCCAATCAGGAATCTTTTAAGATCCTTCGGCCCAATAGGTTGCATTGATTCGATTATAATTATGATACAACAGTTATAGTATAATATCTCCATGACAACAACCTAGATGACGTAAGGGGACTGTCAAATGAATTAGAAAATTATTATAATCAGCCAGTGTTCTGTGATTATAATACATTACAAACTACATGGTGTTTGGGAACTGTCAAATGAATTTGAAACTTAAAAAAGATCGATATTACATACGCAATCGACTTTAATACGCCAGCATAGAGTCCATATTACTCTGAGTTTACTATAACCTAAATAAAAATTAATTTTGTTTTAAATCTCTTATTTCCTAATATTATCATTGACTAAAGTTAGTATGTGTAATTTATTAAGATAACATAATCAAATAAAGGTATTTTTATCAAGACATAAAAATGTTAAAGTCAGTACATTTCTCCATACTAAATGGGCATTCTCCTTTTAAGTAAATAAAATTAATACGTGTAAACAGACAATTTAGTAACTTATTACTTAAAATTTAGTTATCTACTTAACTACTTAATACGTGTAAATCGGACTTTAGATATTAAGTAAGAATCCAAAACAGTTACATTTTGTAGCTATTGCCGTAAGAAAATAGTCATAAAGAGCTTGTATAAAATAAATACGCTTTAGAGCCCTAAGTAAGTAAACTTAACGATTTCATTTTTCACAGCGAAGTGAACTACTAAGTAACCTTCCTTTGGTTATAAAATCATTATAAAATTCCAGAATTTATTACCTCTCCTTACGGAACTAGTCGAAGTGGGGAATTACGGAATAAAAAGCTGCACTTATAGAGAGCTTGTAAAAAACAATTCGAGTAAAATTTTATTTACATTTCATATTTAGAAACTCTTTTATGTTTTTTTTTTAATCTTTACTTCACCTTTTCACATTGTAATATTTTTGCTTTACCTTATGTAGGTACGCCTGTATCCAATTTATATTCTTGGTAAACAGCAATAGAAAGAAAACTCTTTCTACTACTGGGTTGTCTTGAAGAAATCGCTTCAAAGCAGTATGGTCGACCATTGTTTTGTATTCTTTTCTTATGCTCTTATGCATATTATTCTATGATGTAAAAACAATAAAATGTTAAATAAATAAATAAGTATTGTGTGTGTGTGTATGTGTGTGTATGTGTGTGTGTGTGTGTGTGTGTATGTGTGTGTGTGTGTGTGTGTGTTAGATAATCCTAACTACTACCTAATGGTGTTATTAAAATTCATGGAAGTTGGTGGTCACGTACCATCAGATGGTTCGTTAGCTTGTTACTTGCCTAATTAATTATGTTTCGATAGTTACAAATTATTTACCTAAGCAAAGTGAAGTCACAAGCAAGCAAGTGAAGTGATCTTTCCACATCCACCCAGGGTTGACTGGTGGACAATGCCATTAGGCATAAAGTTTGCCCTTTGTTCATCCTTTTCTATAAGGTGACATAAATTTTAAATAAATAAATAAGTCAGGTTGTGAAGCTAATAAAAATGTTTTCGCAGTATTTCATTCATAAATATATTTTAAAACGGGTAGCGTTTTGGAAAATGTCGTCCATCAGCTCTCGTAAATCTAATCCGTGCGACGTGCTGGTTTCCAGTTTCAATCTACGAGCCTTTATTTTTATGATTGAAATGAAATAGAGCCTTTTAGCGTGCTAACTGTATTGGGAAACAAGTTTTAAAGGATTAAAGAGTACCAATTAATATAACGTAGTGTAGTAACATACTCGAACATCTAACAAAGCAGCATGGCGTTTAAGCTCACTCGTTGCAAATAAATTTTGTTGTGATTTTCAATTTATTCATGCTAATTAAGAACTAGTTTGGATATTACGAGTAGTAGAGGTGTATTACTTAGAAAACTTTTGTCTATTTTTCAAGACACGCACTTGTTCACACACGTTAAAAAAACGATATGAGATAGCAATATGTCAAGTTTACTGGATGCCGTATCAAGTCCGCTGTAAACTTGACAAGTATACTTGATCGTGTATGGCCAGCCTTAAGGTCGTAGCTGACTTATACGACACCGCTCCCATCCAACCGAAGTATGAGAATTCAAATATAAACTTAAAATCGTGCTCTGTAGGTACAACTATTGAGTGGCAAGGTTGCGGTTAGCTTGCTTCCCGCGCGCGGCCTGCTAATTTTTGTTGTTACTGTAAAGTGCACCTACAGAGCACGATTTTAAGTTTATATTTGAATTCTCATACTTCGGTTGGATGGGAGCGGTGTCGTATAAGTCAGCTACGACCTTTACACTCCCATGTGTTCATTCATACACGATTCCATGTGTATTTTAAAGGTTGTTCGGAAAGACACACAAACCACACATTATGTGCACACAAACCTACTCGTATTATCCCATACTTTCTGGATAAGTTAGTAGTTAAAGAATATCAATTAACACTATAAAATGCTGTAACGTTCTGATAGTTACTAGGCACCTGACTTGAGCATTATGGATGAAATAAAATATTGCGAAGAGCGGCAAAACAAATAAAAACAGACATCACTAAAACAAACCATTCGAACGAAAACATTACTGTCACATGAATTTCAAATTCAATACTAACATAACATAAACTCTGTTTCTGCTATGAACTCACTAACCCTGTTCACCTTTAGAACTTCGCTTCTAAGGAACTGTTGTAACTTGCAACAACATTGATAAATCAATATTCCATAAAATTAAATTATATTAGTATTAAAAATTTAATTTGAATAAATCAAAACGTTATCGTTACAAACTTTGTTGAGGAATACAGCAAATGGTTGTAAAGGCTTAATGCGGGGTCCGAAATGGCTCTCATCGCGATTTCAGGGGTCATTCTAGATTTTATTACAACATTTGTAAGGCCGAAGTAAGTACAATGAAGTCATGTCAGTAGTACAATTTTATGTTAGTAATTTACTATTGGCAATCATTTGAAATGGCATGAATGGTAATGAAAGGCAATAAGATGAAACAAAAATAATTTTACCGTAACTTTTTTATTATTAGGTTACATATTACTATGATATATATTACATATTACTATGATATCCGGAACCACAATCGTTAACTTATAAGTGCGATTTTGATGTGAAAAATGTGTGGTATGATAAGATATTGAAATTATTCTCGTTATAAGCATTCTCTGATTTGCAAGTGGCATAAATAAACATGAACATTACAGGTCTAAGGTCATAAACGCCCAAGATCAATACATGAAAGAACCTTTTATACTCGTATTTATAGTAATAATCATTGAATATATCAACCATTTGAGTGACTTCATATTCACACAATACATTTGAACTCTCGAGACGTGTATACTTGGTGGCGATTACATATTAACAGACAATGATACACGTATTTCAATTAATTTCATGCCTTAGATACAGATTTAGGAAAGTGCGACGGGGAAATTAATCTTTAATCACCTCGAACTAAGAGTGATCTATTCGTATATACCCTTGTCGTGCAGTAACTTGCTTGAAATTGCTACTGTGTGTACTGTGTGCTGTTATATGTTAGATATAATGCAACTAGAAGCGTTACAAGTTATGAAAGATAATAGCTTTTTTTCCAAAAGCAAGACAGAATATATAAAGCTGGCTACATACGATCAAGTGTACTTGTTAAGTTTTCCGTTTGACTTGATGCGGCATCCAGTTTGCATGAGATAGCTATATGGCCCGATAGCCATACCGTGGCCATATACCGTCAAGTTTACTGGATGCCGTGTATAGTCCGCTGCAAAGTTGACAAATATATTTGATCGTTTTTTAAATCAATAACTTGAGTAAAGTGAGTATGGTTTGGGTTTGGAGTGTTTGTGAGTAGATACATATGAGTAGGTCATTGCTCGTGACGGCATATTGAATAAGCAGTTTTTTTATATTTACAAGTTACTGCCAGACTTCTATTCCACCTTCTCAGTATCGGTTCCATGTTGAAAGGAATAGGTTAGCACAGGGACTTCCAACTTCTTAATCTTTGCATTTAAAAAGCATGAAGAAAACCTTCCAAAACCGTCCTAATTATGAAGGAAATAACTATTTCTTGCAGCTAATGGAATTAATTAAGAAAGTACCTATTAGTAGTTATAAGAGTATTTGCAAAAAATACCAGATTTCTGACCTGACCGTAGACTTGATGCCTGAATTGCGGCCGTGTTATGATTGTTCATATTTGGATCCCGATATGCACCATAAAATTCCTATAGCATGGTATGGACCCTTTTTGACGTGCTGTCAAAATATAAAGTACAATGTTATCTCACTCGCTGCAGCCTATAACATGCACGTGATCTCATGCTCTATGACTAGAACACCTCGTGCGGAACACTGTATCTTATCCATAATACTGAAGCGCTGAACATCTGCCATTCGTCTCTCTATCTTACACACTCAAGTCGTCATCTTGTTGTCACATGTTGCTTGTCGTCATCGCCTTGTTGCCGTCACTTGTCGTCGTCACATCTTGTCATCGTCACGTCTTGTCATCGTCACTGATCGCCATCACTCGTCGTAAGCACTTTCCGCCGCTGAAGCCTATTCATAGGTTTTCTTAGTTTATTTTTTGTTAAGTTTTATGATGTTTATGGTCTTTTTTTTCTCTTTCTTGACCAGCAATGCATCAGTGATGCCTTTGGTGTTGCTGATGTCCATGGGTGACGATAACCACTTACCATCAGGTGGAACGACAGCTCATTTGCCGGGTATTTCCATAAATGATCGTGTTCATTATTTCGGTTTTTCTGTTGCCGGATTTTATACATAGTCTATGGTCTTGTACCACTAAATGTAGTTTTTAATCACTTAACTTCGGGTTTTATAAGCCATGGACATCAATGTAACTTTTTAAGTATGTTTTTTTCTTAGTATAAGTATATTGTTTTATTTCATTTATTCCCGAATCTACAGCAAATTGAAGCAAAGCTCCACTTTTACGGGTGACTAACCGCAGTAAAACGGACGTTTAAATGCCTTCGAGTTTTATTATTGGGTAATAACAAAATGTAACGAGTCAGATACGATCAGAGTTTTATTCGTAATTTTACATTGAATCAAGTACAACAACTCAATAAGTATTTCATATTTTTATTGTTGTGGAATCAACTAACAAATATATTAACAGTAGTGATATGAATAGATATCTATATCTAAGAAAAGACGTTACATTTCTTGTTAGTGCAGTCGACACAAAAACAAAAACACACGAAATCGAAAGAATAATATAAAATAACTTTTTAGAAATGTTGTACAAAGTCCAATCTTTTACGATTGAAGTTCAAGAATAGAAGGTGATAACAAATAGCAAAAGGTTCTTGAATCGTAATCATGCTTCAATGATAGAAACGTCCTATCGTAGCCAATACTTTCATGAAGCTTGGGACAGGTATAAAAATACCGACCAATCTATTCATCTTCAGTATCTTTATTTGATTTAGCGCGCATAAAGTTTGAAGAAGGATTTTAAAATTTTGATAAAATAAAAAATAAAATAACCCTCATAGCCTCACACTAGGATTCCCTGTGTCGTAGGTGCCATGGACAACACACAAAGACAATAGACAAACGCCCAGACCAAGAATTCAAACTCATCATTTAAATTTCCGCCTAGTTGGGAATCAAACCCAGGACCCTTGGCGCAGCAATACGGCATGGTAACCATTGCGTCACACGGGTCATCCCCCGTTATAAAAAATAATAACATTAGTACTCAAGGACTTCTCAAGAAGTCGTAAGTAAGTGTAAGTAAACTCTTTTATGTCAATAGCATACGAACGAGGTGATAGTCACATGAGGATATGGATTATTACGACCATGAATAACTGTTACATCAAAGCCATTATTAAAACGTTACCAGATGGAATCGACGTGAAATCTGATTGATTGGTCGGATGATAAAAGTTAGGTATATTAAGATGGGAAAAATCGTACCAACGCGCATGAATTTTGTCAAGGGTATACTAAAATCCGCAAAAGGTCCAGGTGTAGTCCAAATATGTAGTACATTTCCTTTAATTAAATTCTTTATTAAAAAATAACTTTATTTTAATAAAGTAAATAATGATGCCATGTAGCCATGCTGTTTGCTAACTGTGAGTAGGGAAAAAAATCTCCTTGGGAGTTTCTTGCTGGTTCTTCTTTCGAGTCCACTTACAGCAGGGATTTCTTGAATCTGACACCATAATTGCAATAGTATAAATTTTATTATCACAGTTACTACTATTTCTACAAACTACGCTACGCTACGTGCTACGAGCTACGAGCTACGCCGTAGCAATGAGCACTATGAATAATAATTCTCTAAGCATCATCTCGATTAATTTATTATTGTATTTCAATGGATGGGAAATAAAGAGATGAATATCATGGTGAGTGATCATTTTTGTATACATACATCCGTAACCTCCTTGTCACTGACGAGTTATTAATTATAATCAAAATTTTACCAAAAAAATTAACTGACTTCGAAACCACACAGACATGGTATCTAAACATGAGAGTGGAACATAAATTATCAAAATATCCTTAAGTATTAGGTATACTTATTTGAGGAAGAGCAGAAAGAAAAGAGAGTAAAAAAATTCATACCCACGTTACCTGTAGGAGAGGTAATCTAATTTTTGTTTCAAAATTTTAAGAAAGACTGCAGTTTTGATAAATATTTATATCCATTCCAAATTACAGCTTCCTAGCTAATCCTAAAAAGCCGGTACAACTTTGCTGTGTTCAAAAACTGTATTTTTTAGTTAGAGTACGAATAAAAAACACACCTCGATAAATAACTCTTTTCGCGAATTCCCAAAACCCAACATCAGCATGTTTTTGCTAGA
Organism: Thymelicus lineola; assembly: GCA_963932265.1. Classification (NCBI taxonomy): domain Eukaryota; kingdom Metazoa; phylum Arthropoda; class Insecta; order Lepidoptera; family Hesperiidae; genus Thymelicus; species Thymelicus lineola. The sequence goes on along the minus strand of OZ010689.1, from coordinate 2,606,672 downwards.
ACAGAGTTCATTCGGACACGGACAATTGGTTCCGTTGTCCTCCTCGCTATCAGGGCGAACACTCAAAACAGTTCACCGGAAAATGAACCTACTGTAATGCGATTCGAGACGATTTCACTCGAAATAATCGCACGTTCAGATTTTCCATCAACCGTTTGGTTAACCTAACGTAAAATAGGCTTTTGTTTCATATCGCAGCGAATGGGTCTTGCCTCACTTTTCAGCGTTGAATTGGTTACAAACGTTGCAAACATTAGGGCTTCTATCCACGTAAACGCACATCATATGCACGCTATTGTCAGTTGCTTGCTTGCTTGCACCTTGCATAGTAAAAGTACGAAATCTCTTATTTCTCTGTCTCTCTTTATTGCCTTACTTATGGGGTTAATGTTTGAGGTGCTTAGATCATGCTTAAGTCACAGTTGACCTCCCTACTCGAGACAGACCCTGGCCAAGTCCTTCAATTGGAGGTCACTTAGATCCAAATGACACATGAAACTAAGAGGTTATTGGATTATGATTTAGCTCTAAATCATAAAACAGCTTTCTTTCATGTTTCAAAGATAGGAATGAATTAAAACACATTTATCGACTAAAGCGCAAACAACTTAGCTATAAAAATATTATCGAGTATTAGAAGTTAAACAAGATTGCAACTTAATCACAGTAACAAAGACAATTCCACGTAGTGTGAACAACGTTCCCCCACACCCATGAATTACTGGACAGTAATTACCTTAAAGCCACTAATAATACACTAATTTGTTTACCCTCAATGGAAATGGCATTACAAATAGTCGAAACGGCTGTGCAATTCTATTTCTGGTTGGTTCAAAATTGTAGTGTAGCAACTCAAACAAGACTAATTAAATTGGTCACTAATAATAATAGATGGGGAAGCGGGAAAGTACAAGTTAAATGTTACTATTTCATACTAATTTCTGACCACAGGTTTACCCATGGTAGTTTGGTTAAATAAAACGAATCACTAACATATAAACACAACCAGGATAATATCAATTTTTATTACATTGCAACATGCAATATGGTAGACGTCCAAGTCCAGTTATTATGGAGAAAATAGGACCTCATATTTAGCAGCAATTATCATAAAACATAAGCCTTTTAGCAGCATCAATCAGGACGTCGAGTTGCGATAGTAAATAAAATTACCTAGAAAATAACGGCTTGTTCCCACAACAATGGAACTCCGGACCGTGGTTATAGAGGATCCGTTATTATTATATTTTCACATTGGCACCATAGATACAAAATACATAATCTTATAGTTACCATAGATATATTTTACTTACGTTAGTAGGATACTGGCGAATATTCTTAAGGTGCTATTCACACAGGGACGGATCTGTGTTATGAATTGACAAAAATGACAATATTTCGCTCCACCCTATTTCCTAAATTGACAATGCATTATTTGTCCATATTTGCTTGCCAATAATTGTTGAAAATCGTTACCGTGCATGTATTAAAAGTAAAATTGAAAAGAAAAACAGGATTGGATGGATTTGAACATGTATCAATGTCAATACGTCACATGAATTTTTTTTTCTTGATGTGAAAACTTATTTAGGCCCATTGGGTATTTTTGAGATGAATGAAACCATACAGTTCTCGACCAATCAGATTTTAATCAACACCTACCTGTGGCGCCATCTCTGAGAGAAGTACAGAACTATAGTTGCTTAATTTACAGCTCGTATCAAGATTGTAGTTTACATATACTTTATGAGGCGTTGGCAGCCATTTACTAAAAATGTAATGAATAAAAAAACACTTCATTTAAAAGTATTTCCTGCACAATAAAATATTTCCCGATAATTCACAAAATACACAAGTTAATGTTCAAGTTTTCACTTTTGTTGGCATTTCCGGAGTACCTTTTTTATGCCTTAAGCAGGTAAACGAGCTGACGGGTCACCTGATGGTAAGTGATCATCACCGCCCATAGACATTAGCATAATGCGTTGCCAGCCTCGAAGAATATTATATACCCGCTTCTTGAAGGGCCCCATGTCATAGCTTAGTGGGAATATCGATGCAGGAAGTTCGTTCCACAGTTTGCACGTGCGTGGTAGGAAATTACGTGAAAACTGAACCGTGAACGAATGCCAGGTATTCAGGTGGTATCGATGGAACCTGGTACACCGTGATGCGCAGTGAAGGAAATCAACCGAAGGTATTTAACCAAACAGTTCTTCAGAACATTCCCCGTTGTTAAGACGGTAGAATACGCATAGGAAGCCAACTCAACTCAAGCGATTCTATTCCGTCTGTCAGCTTGAGATCGTCGACAAGACAAACAAGATTAATCAAATTGGCTCGTCGTTGGATTCGGTCAAACGTGTCTCTCTCAACGTGTCTTTGAGCAGTACTCCATGTGTGGTCGAATTTGTACCTTATAGAACATCAACGACTAGAATAGACGAGAATACTGCTTAGCTCTATTTAGCTATGATTTAGCTGAAATGTGTTTCCGTTTTAATAAATATTTATTAAATTGAATTGTTAAACGAAAGTGTCGTGTAGTGGGAAGTGGAAACGTGCCGTGCCGCGGACAGGAAGGCCGTCACGTCAATTTGCATTTAACGAGCGGGCTTCTGTTTAAACATATTTTATGTTCACAGGTAATTGTAATCCGTTCGGCATTTTATAGTTCAGATTTTACATTACTAGTTGGACATTACAGACTGTTTTGTTACCTATGTAATATTAGCAGGATAGAAGAAAGGAAGAAGATACGAGTAGATAATAAGCGTTCCTACTGCTTTTAATAATGACATTTTTTTATGGAAATAACCGCCAAACGAGCTGACGATCCACCTGATGGTAAGTGACTATCGTCGCCCATGACATCAGCAACACCAAAGGCATCACAAATGCGCTGCCGGCCAAAAAAGAGAGAAGAAAAAGAAAGAAAGAACTGGATCTTAAGCTCCAAGCCGGAACACGATGAGTCGTTTGGCGGCTGACTCGTGCTCAAGGGTGGTAGCTATCCAGGTGAACCCCATGGAGAAATAATAATAATAATGTTATTAATTAACAATTAAAATCAATTACATGTACAAATTAACTGTTTATACTGTGAGAGCTACAATGCATCTTCGCTGCACTAATCCTAGCGAGTAATTGTCTCTAATGCCGTCAATCGTCCCTACTCTGTATTGAACACAATGTAATTAAGAGAACTAAGCGTGTACAGGCTTGGATTATGCGACCTACGGTTTTAAGCGTAATGTCATATAGAACGAGTAAATAGCCACCAAATAAGCAGACAGGATACTTGATGAAGGTCATGGCCGTTTAGGACACCAGTAACATCAAAGAATTCACAGATTTTGTTATGGAAATATCCAGTAAATGAGCTGACGATCCACCTGATAGTAAATATGGCTATCGTCGCCTAAGAACATCAGCAACACCGAAGGCATCACTGATGTGTTGTCGGCCAAGAAAGAAAGAAGAAAAAGAAAAAAGAACTGGCTCTCAAGCACCCAGCCGGAACACGACGAGTCATTTGGCGCCTGACTCATGCTCAAGGTAGCTATCCAGGCGAAATCTATGGAGAAATAATAATAGTAATAATGGTATTAATTAACAATTAAAATCAATATTACCAATATAATCCCTCCGAGGCGGATTTATATCTTATTGATATCACCAGTGGGCTGGATTTAGTCGCCTCTTACGACACCCATCTGACGTTGGATTGGGGTTAGTATTCTAAGCCGCCCCAATACGGCTAAAATGAGAGTAGAAAGAAAGAAAGAATGTATTTGTTGAGAACTTTCAGCTTCTTTAACAAGTATTATTAGAAGTAGTGCTATTTTAGATAAGTTTATGATACTGGGCAGAAAAGGCAATTTTTGTTGCTGATTAAGTTATGAATTATTTTCTTCGGTTATATTAAATTAATTATTGAAAAAAGTGTACAATTATCGATAACTGATAAGCAACATAATATTAATAACGCTGTAATGTTACGTTGTTTTCAGAAGCCAGTTTATATTCTTTTTTGCGACGTTCACATCTAGACAACATGATGTCAGTTTACTTAAACGTTGTTATTGGTTGAATAATGTACTGTTTTCCATGACCAGAATAAGTAATTTTCCTTTTATATTTTATCGGAAGTGTGTCAATAGCGCGACGTCTCGTGTCCATTACCCCGGTATAACATTACACTTTTTCCAGAGTGCTGTTGATTGTGTTGCTGTTTACCAAAATGTGTATAAAATAACAACAGCCCATTAGAGCAGAGGCATTATAGCTATAAGTTAGGAGGTCTAAGGGTGATATCTATAAAGCGCACTTGAACTTGGACTTTGTGCAGACAAGAGTCGAATGTACTAGGTGGCTGGTATTTTATTAGTACGAAAATATTTTAAAGTCAAGTAAAACATTAAAAAGAGATATCAGGATTGATTTAGGACCATTATTTGTTCAGATATTTGATAACTAAATATTATATTATAAAAAAGCGATAGGTAAGATTTTGGCTTCATCGCCATTTACCATCGGATGGGATTACATTAAATTATCGTAAAAAATAAAAATGAAGTGATGAATCTGCTACGTGAAGTAAGTTTCCTCTTCCCTTGTCGCCCCGCATTCAACAATCATGCAAGTAAGACAATTACTACTACTGAGAGTTGTTTCCTTTTAATAAGACTACTGAAGTTGTAAATGAATAAATAATTTTCATTTGCACTATCTACTTGAGACGTTCTTCACTAGATCTAGAAAGTTCTAGACGTTTTAATGAAATAAGTTAGTTTTAATGAAATCAAAGCAATATTGTTGAACGAAAAGTTTTTAGTGGAGGTGTTGTTTTTTATACTAATATTTATTACTTGATAAGTCTTGTTGGTTCGACAAAACACAAAAGTAATACCAGAAAGATTTTATTACACTACAATAATATTTCCAACACTGTCTAAACACTAGTAAGCAAACATCCATCACTCACTTGTAGATCTTAGATATCTCTGCTCGTATAAATAAATAAAAATGGTGGAAATAAAGAAATGTTTTTACCCAATATTTTTTCAAACCTTTTTCGCTATTGCTAGAATTTTTTTATGGAAATAGTAAGTGGCTATCGCCGCCCATGAACATCAGCAACACCAAAGGTATCACTGATGCGTTGCCGGGAAAGAAAGAAAGAACTGACGAGAGCTTGAGCGAGGGTGCTTGAGAAAGCCCCCAGTTGGAATACGACCAGTCGTTTGGCGGCTGAAGGGTGCTCAAGGTTGGTAGCTATCCAGGCGAACCCCTGAAGAAATAACAATAGTAATAATGGTATTAATTAACAATTAAAATCTAAACTACCTTAGTCTCTGTTTTACTACCACCATATCTATTTTATCATCAGGCGGGATTGTTATCTAGCATAACTTATTTTATATCAATCAACCTAAAAAACAGATAGACAAGCAGATAAATCAACTGATAATAATTGAACACAGTCTATGAACATCAGGAATCACCATCAGGAATCGCTGGGTATCGACTTCACTGATGCTTTGCCGGCAAAATGGATGCAGGAGACTCATTATTTACAGCTGTCCAAGAAACACGTAAAAAGGTCATAAAGTTACGTACCTATATTATACATAGGTGTTAAAAGTAAAATTCATTTGCTTTAGATTAGGAAAACATCGTGACACACCAATTAATCTCCATAATGTTCTCAAAAGTGTGCCAAGACTGCGAACCAGTAGCTGGCACGGTCAGAGACTAGGTGGCCAACATCTAAGTTAACTAGATTGGTTGAAAAAACGAAAGGCTTTGACTTTTCTTACATAACTTTACTATTAGAGGACACGTCAAGAAACCGTTATGAATTGATTTAATGGCAAGGAAAGACAATAACTCATACAGCAGATTCAGTTATTCGTTCCAAAATATTATAGTACATCTTTGTTTTCTTCTCTAAGTCGGTTTAGCTTTTTAAAAATATAATGAATTAAACTTTACTTAAAACAAGATTCAAAGTTATCAGAACAAGGCTTCCTCAAAATACAAATTTAAAGTACCGCATAGCCAATAGGGCTTATTCTCTTAACTCGCTAAACTTTAAACTCCCTAACTTTGCTTTTAATGAATCAATCAGGTTTTAACGAAACAATGTATTGGTATTGGCTCGTATACTGGCAATACTAGTATACAAATCGACAGATTTAGTCAATTAAGAACTTTACTTTGTCATGTTAATCTATATTTATTCGAAATAGATTTGTTTTAATGAATATTAGTAATAAATAAGGAGTAAAAACATAACTTTTATTTACAGATAGAGACATGAGGTGCTTTGAGACACCAATAAAGTTGTTATAACAATTAAAAGTAGTATATTATAATACGGTGATATGACAGCATTGTCACAACTCATACAAAACTGTGCGTTCTATCTGCTTTTTTGTAACAGTTGTATTTAGTTAATTTTTAATGAAAGATTGGATGGATGCAATAATGTAATGGATGGTGAGACCTGCGTTTGTTATTCGGTGATGAAAAGCGAATGATACATACTTTAAAACGGTTTCCCTTGCAATAAAAACCCAATCTTATTTCGTCTTCCTTCTGACGGATATAACATACCAAACTCAATGGTAAGTATTAAGTTTGCTAACAACGCATTCCGGTACAACACGGTAACTAATTCATTTATCAATGTCGGAGGAAAATGTTAACCGATAGAAAATAGTTTCAGGTGTTCAACGAAACGCGGGGATTTGAAGGAAATCTTTGAGGAATGGCGCGGAGAAATTGTGCCATCTGTACAGCTTTGGTAAGTTTTTTTAGGTTGGTATTAAAATTAGAGTGTAAGCACTTTATGATTATCATCATCATAATAAAGTAATGGTGATAAAGTTTTCATTAAAATAAAAACATGTACGGGTTAAAATAAAACTTGGGACACCGATATTTCGTCAAGTTCTTACTGCTGCAAAAACATTTATTATAAGTATAATGTAAGAATATTGCCTGTTTGTATTGCAGTGTTAACTTGAGGAAATAAAATTTTATTCTATTCTATTCTATTCGATAGATAGAAAGAAAGAAAGAAACATTTCGTCATGAAAATAACATGGTACCTACAAGGGGTACAAGGTTAGAACATATTTTATGTAGATAGGATAAGATAGGACACTTAAAAAACAGAGTACCTAAATTTTATACCGTTTTAGGTATAATGTTTGCCAAAACAAATCTACCTCCGATCTACCATAAAGTAAGTGACAACCGTCGCACATAGATATATGCGACACCAAGGCATCATATTTTCTTGGACAAGCAAGGAAGAAGAGAGAAAAAAACCGGGCAAGTTCGTGTCAGGCCACGCGCAATGTAGGGTTTCGAAGTAGTAAGTTTATCGACTTTTACTTATTAACTACTTACGTTAACACAGCTGTGATAGTTTTCCTTGTAAGTCTTCAAATAACCTATTTTTGAGAATATTTTCACTTGTCAAACTCCAACCGTTTAGCTAGCAGGGGGGGGGGACATTTGACTCTAACCAAAATTAGCACTTTAAAGCAAAATATTTAAAATAAATGGACCCCTAATTCCAAAAATCGTCTTAGAAGACCGATTATGTTTTTAAAATACCGTTTCAACGATACCCTACACTATAGGGTATGCGACGAATAAAAAACTGTATTTTTAAGAAAGAAAGAAAGAAACATTTATTTCGCCATGGAAAATAACATGGTACAAGGTTATAAAAAATGTGTGACATGATACATATATTTAGTGGGTAGTTGGGTACCATGTAACCTGGCGAAAAAGGACTACCCTCAGCCTGTGCCATGGAACGGCTAGGAACCACGGCTGCTGGTTTACAGTGTAGTCCCCTTTTTCGCGTAGTTCCACAAGTGGTGTCTACCCTATTAATATTGTATATTAATATTAATTTAAAAGCAGAACAATCCAATGTTGAAGACAATTTACAACTGTATTATTTACCAATTTCATGTGTTGAATATACTTATTAGGGATATGATATTATAAAGTGGATAATAAATAATTATACAAACTATATAACATATATAACTTATAATATAAACTATGATAGAGAGGAGAAGAAACTACATTACAAAGAATAATATATATAATGTATATTGTTAGATAAAAATAAAATTCTTAAGTAAATGCATAGGTGTGCGGTAAATGAAGCCCCAACGTGAACAAAAAGATGCATTTGCCGGGTAAGCTACTAATTGAGTATAATAATTTAAGTGCCACAGTAAACAGTGACAAACATAATTTATAGTGCGTAAATATGTGTGTGTTGTGTGTGTGTGTGTGTGTGTGTGTGTTGCGTGTTGCGTGCGTGTGTGTGTGTGTTGCGTGCGTGTATGTGTGTGTGTTTCGCGTTTTTCAATATTTTACGTGTTATGTTCTACGATTCTGGAGTTTTAATAAATATATATTATATATTATCCATACAAAATTATACTTTTCAAGCAATAAAGGTCTCGGCGCTTTTCTTCGGACAGATGGACGGACATGACGAAACTATAAGGGTTCCGATTTTACTTCAGAACCCCAAAAATAAATAGAAAAATATAAAGATTGTAATTATTATATGTTTAAGTAAGGTATCATGTATTTTTTCCTGTTTATAAGCTGAAATATTTATTATTTTCTTATTTTGCCTTACACTTGTGGCAATTTAATTACTCAGTGTTCTTAAGGAATTTTATAGGTCAAAGGCTACGTAGAAAAGACTTCTGTTATACTGCTGTGCGACTGACAGCTCCTAGGGTTCATTCCATATTACGAGACGCCTCAATTAATTAAGAGGGTTCTGTAAGGCAATTCCGCTTCACGATACTTCTTTACATTAATGATGAGATAGCTGACGCAGTAAAGATATTTCAATGAAGAAGTTCCAAGCTAAATAAATGAAAGACAAGAAATGTGAAACTGGTGAAATCGAGGTCAAACATAGCCCATGAAACTGAATCGGAGTGAAAAATCACAAACAGAATAGACAGATAGAGCCCTATAAACAGGCGTTTCTATAATCTGCCTATGAGTAGTCTCTGCTTAAGTAGGTAAGAAGCCAAAGTTCCCAATAACAACGCTGTAATGTTGATTCTTTAACAATATCTAGCAAACTTGAGGATTAGGTGTAGATAGGATATTGAGAACAGTCCTTATTATTAGTCACCTCGTCTGTTATCAGTGCTTTCCATAAATAGTATTCCTTTTGAAGGGACATACAATGAATATTAGAAGTCACTATGTGTATTGTATTGCTCAGGCAATCTACGCAACTGGGTCAAAATAACATTGGCACTTTTTTTTACTACTTGAATTATTTACTTAAAATTATGATATATATTTTGTTTGTATATCCATCGAAGGTAACGGTCCAAACTTAGGTAATTAGAACCGGTGTTTCAAAACATAATGGCGCCTCACTCAACACTGAATAGCAATAATTCAAAGCGCAAATTCTACTCGCGATCGTTAACTCTCAATACGTTTCCAGTTTTCAATCTGGTGGAAGTTTGAGCAACGTTCGGTAATTCCACCTGTCTTCGGCCTAAACAGACTTTAATGGGCGCCGGCGTGCTACAACCAAATTCCGATGAATCTCCGAAGTTTTTAGGAGTTTCTTGGTGCGGGACATACGGGGTTATATTGTAACGTATAAATCAATATGTAAAATTTTAACCCATCAGGATAATATGTACAGATGGCGACAGCGATATGGCAATTTTCCCGTGACGCGATACTCCACCTAAGTGATGAAATAAATTTTAGGCACCTATGCAAAGAATGGATATGAAATTAACAAGTTAATCATGGCTTTGTTTGCCAAATTGTTATAATTATTTTTGAATTTCTGCTCATGAGTATCATTGTATTTTTTCAAGCGTTAGAATACAAAGCCTATTGTAGAGCGATTTATTTTGGTGCCTTTTAAGCTATCGTAAGACTGTTTCTGATTTGTTGTTAAGTATACTTACTACTTATGTCAATATTGAATTTCTTTAGGAACACCATCCTAACAGGGCTCAGGTGTTAGACAAGGTTATCATTTTAAGTCTCGCCTTATAATAAGAACATTGTTTGTCTAAAATTTGTACAGTAATAAAAAAGTGTGACTTTGATAGATAATATTTTATTCGCCATAATTTAAAGTAGTAGGATAGAAATGAAAACATTTATTTCTGTGGCCATTACACACACTAACATAGGAAGATAACAAAAAACTTGCCTAAAATGTAACCTATCTTACTTCCTTTCTTTACTTCTTGTTTGACCAAATGGATGTCCGTATGCTCACAACCTCTAGGCGGTTTGAAAGCATTAGTTCGGAAAGATTTTAATATTAATTTGCACGGAAAATTGGCCGCGTTCTTTCTGGGCGCGCTGATAAATTGTTATTAGATTACAGGCTTCCGGCCTGATCTCATGGCGTCACTTTCGCTATTGGAAAAGTAAGATTAGATTCTTTATGTTTTTCTTGAGATATTATGATATACCTTTGGGAGTTTAAAGATTATTCTTATTTACTTATTACTTATTTTCGGAAAGCCTGGGGATTTGGAACTTATTATTCAAAATGGATACAAAGACGTAGTCCTTAAGTTCCAGGTCAAGCATGCACGTCATTGTCAAAGTGATGTGTTGCTAGCCAAGAAAGAAAGAGAAAGAAAGAACTAGCTCTCAAGCTCCCAGCCAGAATATGACGAGTTGATTGGCAGAGTCCAGTCGCCTGAATCAATCAACAGACTGGTAGCTCTCCAGACGGACCCCACGGGGAAATAATTATAGGTATTAATGAATTATTAGGTATAATGGTATTAATATCCTATTTACATAATAAGTAATTCGACATGTAATGTTTCTCATTATTAACAATATTATAATACGATTTGTAAATTAAGTCGAAAAAGACAGACAACAACGGTATTTACTCAATTTTAGGGAAAATGAAACATGGCTCCTCCGATGACGGCCATTTTACGCACCATTGAATCCAATTCGACTGTTATTCCGAAATAATTGGGGATCTCGACTGTACTGATGGACGATTCTTCATTATTTAACTGTATTATGGACTTATTTTGTCTGGTGTTTGGTGTTTCTAAAAAACAAAAATATATATATATATATATATATATAATATATAATATATATATATAATAAAATTATAGGTAAGTGCTAAGAAAGTATGATTTGTCTACTTAATGTAATCAATTCTAAGTTGTTTGATTGGTGATAGGTTATGCCTGTTAATAAACTGCATGAATCATAACTGAATTTAAAAAAATCACAATCCAAATCTACTCATATATTTGAGGTATGCTACCCAACCAGACATATAAAAAACTCAACCAAGATACCCGTGCCCAGTAGCGGGCCATTAATGGGTTAAAGCCATTTCTCCCAAGCAACCGTGACCTTTAACGGAAGCAATCTCACACTTTTGTTTCGTTTTTTATACAGCAGGGGTACCACAAGACCTTACGTGGATGAACCACTGCAAACTCCTTACTCTCATAGCTAAGTAACGTACAACAGTACAGCTCAAAAGTGCTGTATATATTTTGGTGTTTGCCTTTACAAATGACTGAAGATTCCCGGCAACCCCCAGCGCGCCGCGGCATTTAATCACCTTCGTGCTTTCCCCGACTAATTGTGTGGTTTCCGGCAAATTATTATTGTGTGGTCGTGTAGTGGTTGCTTGTTCCGACTGAGATGAACGCTTCTGCATCTGTTTAAAATTAAATAAGTCAGCTGTTATGTTTATAAAAGACGAATTAGAGCATTAATAGTAAAGGAGAACCCCAGTTTCCATAGAAACTCAGGCCTAAGTAGACAAGACTGGAAATTGGCTGTTAATTAGATTATTGCAAAAAGATCAATTTCTCCAATATTCACGGCTGCCAGCAATGGCCAACTAAGGAAATCCTAGAATGAATCACCTTAATTATAGGTTATGATTATGTCATACTCGTGTCACAGTGCTATATTTTAATATGTATGTTACACTTACGTTGGCGGGTGTCTATTATAATATCTACTACTTCAATGGTTTTCACCCAAAACGAATGTCATAAAAAGGTTGTATAATAAAAGCTATTGCATATTTCAAGAGATTTTATTAGTTATCATTATAATATATTAATATTTCGTGTAGTTGTGCAGGAGGCGTTATATTTCGTTAGTACCTTGCCCAATCAAGATACCATAATATACTCATTGTAAGTATGGCCACAGCAACTTCCTGATCTTCTAAAGATGTATAGGGTACGTTATCCAGTGTTCAGGACTTATTCTGAACCTTTGTCAGTCACAAAACAGGCGATTAAGGAGTCGTCCATATTCATATAGTATTGGTTTGCAAGAAATTGTAGCGAAACTGCGAAACACATTCACCAAAACACAAGTACGAAAGCGAATACAATAGAAAATTAAAATCACTGTGTACGTGTCGATGAGTTTCAATAGTAAATAGGACTCCAAATACGCTGAAAATATTTGATAGTAAAAATATACAAGAACACGCGTAGAAAGATGAAAGATCGATGACAAATATGACAATACAGTGGTGTTATTTATAAATACTATGGTTACCAAAATGACATTATTAGGGATTACATCATCATTGTTGTCAATCGATTAATCGATGTCAAAATATTCGAAATGTAATTTAATAAAATTAGCGTAACGATTGAATGGTAATTATAATATATTACATAGTTTTGATTTATATGGAATACGAAAATATGTAAAAAAATAAATTAATATTATAATTATAATCACTAAATAATACATAAAATATATTATTATGTTCCATCAATCGATCATTATCAATCGATTCAATCGATTATAAAATCGTATGTAATGAGGTAAATACTGTGAAAACTTTTTTGCATTATTTTGTTCATTTGGCAAGAGCAGCTGAAGCTAAGATTTAAATATGTTTATCTTATAAATAAGACGAATTTTTTGGTATATAGTTTACTCTTGTCTAGTCCGATGTTCTAGCACAGATTACATATGGTTCGAGGCCGAAAATTGGGGATCTCCAAAAATGCGCTAGATTTAGACCCTGTTTGTCATGGGTGGGCCATGGCTAAAATTAACGTAGACTAGAGTTGTTTTATTTCTTGTTTTCTGTGTTAAAGTAGCAATAGTTTTTAGGTAAACGCGTTACGCCAGCTAGAAAGAAAAAGAACGAATGAATTTTTTACCCGACAAGTGAGGAGACATAAATCGTCTGACCCGTTTTCGAGATGTTTGTACTGCCGAGCTTAATTTGAAAATCCTTTGCGAGTTGATTAAATTCATAAAAAATATTATTGTTAAGGCGGCACTGTGACACTTACAAAACGGTCTGCCTTAACTATAATGGTGTCCTTATTAAAATTTTGTAAGAAATTTTCTTCCGTTTTCGCTTCTTGTAAATTTTGTCAAGTAGAAGGAACTTCATAATTTCTCGGTTTATCTCGATTGGATCGTTCGTCGAGTTTTATGATTCAGAAATCTTATCCAAGGTTCGTTTTAATAAAAAAACTATTTTTCCTATGAGGTCAATGACAACGTAGTTATCGTAGTTGAAAATGAATAACTATTTTAAATGAAAATGAATAAATAAATGAGTGGATTAATGGGAATCCCATTCATCACGTTATATGAAATAATAATATTAAAAATATATTTATTTATTTATTTATTTTCACAAAATATTCCAAGTTTGTTGGAAATTTTATATAATATTATTTATTTATTATTTATTGAAAACATAACATTAGTAATGGAACAAAAGGCAAACCTATACTATGAAGATTTTCTGGCAATAAAACTTAGAGAAAAGATGATTTATAATTTAATATTTTTGAATTTGAAATTATAATTGGAACGGATTTAATTCGTGGCAGCTGAGAAAGCAACCAAGAAAACAATTTTAAATAATTTATCGCGGAATTTTTCATGTGAAACATCTATAGGCGCGCCTTGGCAGTAAAACCAACTCGTACGCCGTGACGGGAAACAGCATGACCATGCCATGCTGTGATGCACTCTCTACGCCACCGCTCTCGACTGCCTCGTGTGTGCATGCACGTATATTATATATACCGACGCACGCTTGAAAGGAAAAATTAACTAAGCGACATTGAGCTAACTTTACAGGAGAGCAGTTTAAAGTTGGAATTTTTAGAAAATATCATAGAGTTGTAATTCTCCTACCGACGTTATTCTTACTGTTTTGGAATCCTTATTTTATCATGTATATTGTGGCATATACAACAACTTTTCTAAAATTCAACTTTAAACTGCTCTCCTACAAAGTTAGCTCAATGTCGCTTAGTCAATTTTTCCTTTCAAACGTCAATACGTAATACGTTGCTGCTTCTCTGTGTAAGCTGCGATTACGCATCCACCACTCACTCCATTAGGAGGTCGTACACAATCAGGTGTACTTGATCAAATGTCAAGCGGACTTGACGCGGCATCCAGAATACTTGATCGTGTATGGCCACGGTATAGCTATCGGCCATATAGCTCATGCACACTGGATGGCGCGTCAAGTCATACTACAAAGACGTGTATGGCCTCCATAACGTTTCCGTATTTGAAGATAGAAACGTAATATTGTATTTATTTTCTTCATTTCACTTCATATTTCGTATTAGTTATTTATAAATTATAAATTTCACTTTATAGTTGTCTCACATCTGCCGGGCGATCCCGCGACGGCCTACTTTTCATACCTCAAACAGTTGAAAGATCTGAAACAACTGAGGTGAGGAGAATTGAAGATAGGTCGAGGATGGAGGTCGTAACGATTTCTGCCGCTTCCTTTTTGCCTACGAGGCCCTGTTGGCGTTGTTAATGTCCATGGTCGATGGTAACCACTTATGACTAAGTATATAAAGCGAAATAACTTAGTAAAAGTTTATTTACACTCTTTTTAAAGTCACATTACGTTCAGACGGTCATAAAGTTAATAAGTTAATTTATTATTCTGCTTTGTTTTGGGGCTTACAGAACGTAAATACAAGTCCCTCCAGCGTTTGCGATATAAACTGCCGTCTAAAACGTAGAGACATAAAAACAGTGACTTATCAGATTTATTGAACCCTGGTAGCTATCTGCGGGCCACGGGATATAAAATGCGATTGGCGGGCCAGACTAAACCCGTAAAATTTATGGCAATCATAAGAAGAGCGGAGTCGAGTACACTTATTTTATCTTGAGTTTGCTTACTTTGAATGATAAGGACTAAGTATTGTCTTTAAATCATAAGGATTAAGTAGTTGCTACTGTTTTTATTAAAAAATATACTTACATCTATACATCACCTGAATTAAGGTAGGATATTTTCTTAGCTGGCTGGCTACCATTCTGATCGATCGTCGAAGGTTTTAGTGTTTTGATTGTAGTATCGAAGATCTAATAATGGGGGTTCTCGAGCGTCTTTTTTGCCCGCAATTGGATGACGTCTTTCGTGAGACTGATATGAACGAGTATCGGTAACCATTTACCATCGGCTGACTCGTCTGTGCGTTCGTCGGCTATTTATATTTATAAAGTAGGTATTATTAAATGAAATAGTTTAAATCTATAATAATAAGTAGACATACTCATATTTGCCAGAGAGGGATAACTAAGGCAACTTAGCAGGAACCGTCCGAAAATAATACTGTCTGAAAATACTGTTCGTATTCCGGCTGGAGGCTTGAGAGCCAGTTCTTTTTTACTTTTTCTTTTTCTTTCATGGCCGGCAACGCATCAGTGATGCCTTTGGTGTTGCTGATGTCCATGGGCGACGATAGCCATTTACCATCAGGTGGATTGTCAGCTCGCTTGCCGGATATTTCCATAAAAATAATACCCACTAGCGGTCGCCTTGCATCACTTCAGACGTCACAAGCTGTCGAGCCATAAGCACAAAAAATATTTTCTTCTAACAGAATTCAGCAAAATAACGACATACTTAAAATAACCTACAAAATTTTATTATTTGTCCCATAGAATAGAATAGAATAGAATACTCTTTATTGTACACACCAAATAGGTTACATTAGAACTTAATATAAATAGCATGTAGTACAAAAGGCGGTCTTATCGCTATAGAGCGATCTCTTCCAGACAACCTTATTTCAGGCCAAGCAATAAAAAATTAATCAAGCTATAACCAGGAATAAGAAAACTCATTGGTAACTATCTACCTCGGTACCTGCTTCATTTTGGCATTTCATTACAGTTTTAACTTACATTTCAAGGGTCGATCCAGCCCTTACATCAAGAAATAAGGTTTCAATTTATTTGTGAACTTTTTACATATATTAATCCCTTCATTTGCATGCGGTAGAATGGGATGGAAAACTGTTTTGCGGTTCCATAGAAAATGTTGTGAACCTCAAGGCAGCTTTGATAAGCGCGTTATTGTAAAAGTTACCTACTCGAAGTAAAAGTTCACTTAACAATAGTAACCTTTCTTAACGGGTCTCTTCACAAAATTAAGGTCGCGAGTTAATTAAGTGACTTTATTTGACCAAGAAGAAGTCTAAAATAATATTAAAAATATTTTCATGTCTAATATCTTCAAGAGTTACAGCTAGGTTCCTCACCCACCGTACTCACCGGACCTTGCTCCAACGATTTCTATTTCTTTCAAAGTTTAGACAATTTTTAAATGGGAAAAAGTTCAACACCCGAAAGGCAGTACAAAACGCTTTCGCTGAGTTCATCGCTTTCCGTCCGGCAGACTACTATATGTAGTATAGGGATAAACAAACTACCATCAAAATGGCAAAATTGCATAGATAATTTGGGCCAGTATTTTGAATAGCTAAAATAAAAAAAAATTATATCATAAAATTTTCATATAAATTTCCAATTTCATAGGTAAAGACCTAATAATAAAATAGCTACGTTTCTGAAAGTACATTCTCTATCTTTCTTTCGTCGGCCAGCCTTTTACCCTAATCTATTAGGCCAGTAATAATATGGTAATATGGACCAGTCCTTTATTTGTATTGTTGCCACGTTATCAGTGTCTACGACTACAAATACATTGCAGGGATCTCTTATTAGTCTGTAGACTACAAGGTCACGAGGCAACAGCTGTAAAGAATTTCCTGTATATTTTTTATGAAAATCTTCTATCTATACCCTATAAGGCTACAGAAAATAATTATCAACTTTATCAACATCGGTACTACGTAACGTAATGGAAGAAATTTATTTTTAAACATATGAGAAACTTATATTATTAAAAAAATAATCCTCACTTGGCTACCATGGTCTTTTCGCGTCACATCGCGTCGTGAGGAAACCCGAAACATTGGAGGTCTATTCCAAATGGTGAGATTGTGATGATGATGATCAGTCCATCCATCCATCCATCCATCAGCCCTTGGAGGTCCACTGCTGGACATAGACCTCCCCTAACTTGCGCCACTCTGACCGGTCCTGAGCCTTCTGAATCCAGCGGATGCCCGCTGTCTTCTTCAGGTCGTCGGTCCATCTTGTCGGGGGGCGCCCTGTACTCCGCTTTCCGAGACGCGGGCGCCATTCGAGGATCTTTCTTCCCCAACGGTTATCGGTCCTTCGCACTATGTGGCCAGCCCATTGCCACTTCAGCCGGCTAATTCGTTGAGCTGTGTCGGTTACCCTTGTTCGTCTACGGATCTCCTCGTTTCTGATACGATCACGTTGAGAAATACCGAGCATAGCCCTCTCCATAGCCCGCTGTGCTACCTTGAGCTTGTGGATTAGGCCAATAGTGAAGCACCACGTCTCGGATCCGTATGTCATCACTGGCATCACACACTGCTCGAACACCTTCGACTTCAGGCACTGAGGTAGTGTTTTGGACGACAAGATATGACGCAGTTTCCCGAACGCAGCCCATCCGAGTTGGATTCTACGAGTGCCTTCTTTCTCGAAGTTGGACTTACCCATCTGGATCACTTGTCCCAGGTAATTGTATTCGTCTACAACTTCGAGAGCAGCGCCGTCAACAACAACCGGTACGGGTGTAACATGGACATTCGACATGATTTTCGTCTTGTCCATGTTCATCTTAAGACCCACCCGTTGTGAGGCGCTGTTCAAGTCCCCGAGCATTGTACCTAGTTCCTCCAGGGATCCTGCCAGGATGACTATATCATCGGCATATCGCAGGTGTGTGATGTATTCGCCATTGATGTTAATGCCACGTCGTTTCCACTCCATCAGCTTGAACACGTCTTCCAATGCAGCGGTGAACAGTTTTGGGGATATAACGTCCCCTTGCCTGACACCTCTCTGCAATTGGATGGGGTTCGTGGCTGTGTCGTGTACTTTGACGGACATGGTGGCTGATGAGTATAAATACTTCAACACCTCGATATACCGGTAGTCGATCCGGCACCGCTGAAGAGAATTTAGTACTGCCCAGGTCTCGATAGAATCAATGATGACCAGTAGTTGAATGACCAGTAGAATGATGATCAGTAGTTCAGTTAAACTCCAAATCAAATTCCACATTTTGTATTTCAGAAGTTTCCATTCTATACGGAACTCCGCGCAACTTCGATCGACGCTTTCCCAGTTTTTCATTTTAACAAATGGACTTTTTTATTAGGAAACTTCCCTTTCAATTCCAATATTTAAACGTCTTCACTGGCACACTTATTGAATTCTTACGCTGTTATGTTGGTACGTGCGCGGCTAGTGTTGTTCTTCGCGTCTTAGTGTTATGTCGCTGTTGTTTTGACCTGGATTCCTGAAGCGAGTCATATGAATTTAGTGGACACGATAGGGATTCAGTTGTCTAGTTATCTTTCGCGACTTATGGACAAAATAGATTTGTTGAAATCCGTGTATAAAATAGCAATCCAAATAATATGTTTGTTTTACTATCTTTTACATTTAAATATTACGTCATTTCAAATTCAACTTTCTTTATGGAATCATGGTAATTGTAGGTCAGATATAAGTCAAAATAGTGTCTATAATTATATTCGGATATCCTATCGAACAGCATTTATTTAGGGACAGTGATCTACAGATTCGTTTAACAAATTACCTTCAGTCCACTGTAATTCAGTAATTGCTTATTCACAGTTAAATAAAGCGAATAGAAAATTAACTAGAAAAAAAAACATGAGAGGTGTCAAGGGACACCCGGATCGAACGAAGTTCCTTTCGATTAAGTATTGTTTTGTTGTACAGCGCCATCTCTGTAAAACTTAATTAATCACTTCAAAAAAAGTGTCGTCATTCGTAAAATCAAAAAGTGTCGTAATTTTCCATCTAGCCCCCTTTCACAAAGCGCGATAAGGAACTTCGTTCCAAAAATAAGGATGCTTCAGTCAACGCGACCCTAAAGTGTGATTTAAAATGAAAATTCATTTTACTTTTATAAATTTCACACAGCACTTCCCCTGGCAAGGTATAATTGATAGTCTGGCCGCAAAAACTTTGCTAATTACTTTAGTTCTTATTGACATAGCTTGAGTTGAAGCAACACAACCGTTCTCACTACAGCTGGCTGTTTAATGTTTCTCCTTAATAATTTATGAGGAAACGGGTTAATTACTTTTCTGCGTTTTTATTTCATTCGCCTTTTACTGCGGAGGGCAAAAAGCTGTTTGTTAAGCCGTGGCTTTTGAGGACAACCGTAGATTTCTTCCTAAATGCTGCAGGAATTAGAAATATTATTTCAGATATCAATCAAGATATTAATACGATATATTCACGAAGATAAAAAACTTATTTTCGTGCAGATGAATTTATAAGAATTCTGAAGTCAAACAAAGACGATAGTTGAATTAGAATTCCTTATACCTAAAGACATAGAATGTAGAACAATAGACAAATAACCTATTTAGTTTTGCAAACGAACGTTGAAGAAAGAAGAAACGAACAAAGACTTTAGGTTCCCGGTGCGAACTAAGATAATTATATTGGTGAAGACTAGTTAAATTCTGTTCCAGAAATGAATGACGTAATCATTTGGTTTTACATTTTGATCTTATACTGTTTATAGGCATTGTGACGTCGACATGACTCAATTTGGCACCCTCTTTAAGACATAAAGTCATAAATAAAATAAACGTTTTAAAATATCTACAAGTTTTTTAAAATTATCATTGTTAAAAATGTAGCTGTTTTGTTACTCAATGAAGAGATTTTCCGTATGTATCCATATCTTTATTCGCGGCAGTTTGGTAAGGATGGAGCCTAAAAAGAGCTCATAAATTAAAATTTCATTTGTTAACCGTTGAAGAGTTCCCTCTTTTGGAACCAATCCTTAGCATAATATCAGATCATGCTTTTTTTATAGCCTCAGGGGCTGACGAAAAAGCAGACGGGCTATCTGATGTTAAGTGGTCACTGTCGCCTATGGACATGAGCAATAAAAGAGGAATCGCCAGTGCACCGCCGTGGAAGCTCGTTCCACAGCTTGCACGTGAGTGGCAAATAAGATAATGAGAATCGAACCGTCTGTACAATCAGTGTGGATGAATCTTCAATCATCGGCGAGTGGTGCAATGATGGAAAGCTGAAATAGGCATAAAGTCGAACAATTCCTCGGAGCACTCACCGTTGTAAGGTCGGTAGAATACACTTATCATAAAAATGGATTGGAACTAAAACAATCTATCTTGAACTCCATAGGATAGTTGAAAGTAGTTTTAATTTTATATTTTTTCAAGATTTAGTCCACACATACATACCTCCTCATTAGCGAACAACGCAAGATACTAACAGCTAGTATAACATGGGTATCAAAATATGGAAGGGCTTACTTAGCAAATTTTTGTTAAATATACAACTTTTAAAGCGAGATTTTAACGCCAGTGTAGTTAGGTTTTAGTTTTTAAACATTATCTTGTATGTTAAGATACTTATAGAATTGTAGCGATGTCTTTATTTAAGATTCAATCGATTACGACGATTATGATTACGAATGATTTATTTATCCTTTAGAATATAGTGGTTTACTATTAATTTTCTAGTAGTTTAGTTACACTAGCCCCTAGTGTTATAATTATCACTCCTGTCTGTGAACAGTTTCCTACTTCCTCACTAACTTGCGCTAATAGCTTACATAGTTTAACTGCATCGTAATCAAAAGTTGATGTCGCTGAGGGAACAAGAATTGAAACCGCGTATGCAAGTTTCCCTCATTACTAAACTCTCAGTACGTTCTGAAATAATTATTTTGACATACCTTTGTGTAAGTTTATGTAAAAGGTTTTAATGCTTCACATCTAAGTCTAAAATTTAGTTTTCACACATTTTGATTGCAAATCAGTCAGTTTTTGACGTAAAACTTCTTTAGGCGCGACTTGAGAGTAACTCTGATTATTTTTCGGACTAAGAAGTATTCGAACGGAAGTATTCGGATGGAAATGAACGCTCTATAGTCTAGTCTGTTGGCGTCGTTTTTAAAAACAGAACTTACTATAGAATGTTGTGTTATAGGTGTATTATATTTTATGTGATACATATAATGCATTTTTAACCTCCGAAGCAAAAACGAGGGGTTTTTACTCAATTCAGCGAACATATCTCGGAAATATTTAAATTATAATATTATGCTTTCTAGAGAACTCTCTGAGCTTCAGACGTTTATCAGCGAACGACAGGAAATTGTAAATTGAGCAGCAACGAAGAAGTTACCGTAGATTTTTTGTTTTGTTCCTTGTATAAATACTTTTGTTGTATTTTAAAATTAAATGTGATTTTTTTACGTAGTAAATAGCTTATGTAATTGCATAATTATGTATATTGTGTATATTTAAATTGACCATTAGCCGGCCTCAAGAGACATGATTAAATGATCATCGTTGCCTATATATGTAAATTAACTTACCGAGGAATTTTTTAGCCAAACCAATCGCGATATATTTTTTAGTTTAATAAAATACTTTTCTGTTTTCATTTTTTAAACTGATGGGTCGCTTCTAGTTCGGATCTTTATCATGTAATTTTCAATTGTAGCGACGGTGAACTAGTAGGTACTTAAGGCGCCGGCCACACAGAACAGACGCAAGACACGGACCCGTCGCAGTCGCGGTCGCGCGCGTACAGAAACGACGGGCGTCCCGTCTTTTCTGTATGTTTTACGTCGCGACGGCTGCATACATTTTGTATGAAAGTAGATTAAACGGGCGCCGCGACTGCGACGGGTCCGTGTCTTGCGTCTTTTCTGTGTGGCCGGCGCCTAAGAGCGCCAGTTTTTCTCATTATATTTTTTATTTTAGTAGCCGAAAAAAGTGGCAGCTTTACCCACTGGCACTTGGCATAATTACCCACTTGACACACACCTACACACACACACACATACACTCACACACACACACACACAAGACTAAGCACAGCTCCCTATAAATACTTTTATTTATACATTGTTACCTTAAATCTGTCCGCGGGAGGGCGTTGGTGATCTGTAACTCAGGTTCTTTGGATACCTACTACAGGCACTAAGCTCTCACAATCTTTTAAGTGTAAAGTATTTATTTTGTAAGTAATTAAAGTCTGCAATAATCAATAAAAAGATCATGTTGTGAGAGCAAATAAAGTTTTTTTTATTATTATTTTTATCATTACGTTTAGTGGCGATAATCAATTAATATCTGATGCTAGTCTCAAAAACTTTGGAGTGTGTATAGACAAAGTATAAAAACATTCTAAACATGACTGGAATTTAGACCGCAAACGAATATACTAATAGATGTACTCGTTAACGAAACGATGTTTAAAGTCAGATGTTTATTGTACAAAAGGAAAAGATACATCACTGGCTATTCCACACGCGTTGCGCCCACGTTCCAAGTAGTAGAATCCTTTGTCTCCCCATTCCACGCCCCAGGAATTCTTTATAATCCAATATGGAATGCTCTCCT
Source organism: Thymelicus lineola (assembly GCA_963932265.1). Classification (NCBI taxonomy): domain Eukaryota; kingdom Metazoa; phylum Arthropoda; class Insecta; order Lepidoptera; family Hesperiidae; genus Thymelicus; species Thymelicus lineola. The sequence goes on along the minus strand of OZ010689.1, from coordinate 2,583,774 downwards.
TTCCATCTTCAGAGACTGAAACACAACATTTTATATCATAATACCCATTTTTTAACTAGTTCTTTAATGTTTATTAATTAGGGCTGTAAAGTAGTTAGTACAGAATTATCTTAGAGATTATAACTTTTTTTATTCTTCACCATTTATAACTTAACTATTAATATCCGGATGACCGAGCTTAGCTCGGTTTAGTATTGCTTAACAACGCCATCTGCTTTAGCTTTAGTGTAGCTACTCGCCAATAGATGTCAGGAAGAGTCTATTGTAGCCGTTTTTCATTGCCTGAAAACACGAATAAAATGACATTTTCTAAAAATGATTCCTAGCTAGATCGATTTATCGCCCCCGAAACCCCCTACCTACATACTAAATTTCATGAAAATCGATGGAGCCGATTCCGAGATTCCAATTATATATATACAAGAATTGCTCGTTTAAAGATATAAGAATACTTAGAGGTGCAAGCTTGGGCACCTTATTTATAAGCATTACTTGTCCAACACTACGTATATTTACGAAAGCGCAAGGTTACTTGAAGTTTCTTTCTTTTCTTCGCAGTAGAATTAAAAGATAAGATGATTTTAGTTCTGCCTATGCCTAATAATCTAAGTTCTACTATCAGATACTATAATATGTAGATGATTACAAGTCAACACTCTTTACCTGATAATACCTAGGTGAAGTTCTCATGACATAAAATTGTAATTATTAAATACCGTATACGTTGTAGCCGACGATCAGGATGGCGTGATTCAAATCGTCTGGTGGACATGTTTCTTTTGTTGGTTGGTCAATTCCATTTGTGTATTTCATCATAGACGCAGAATTAATGCCTGAAATCAACATAAATATAGCAATTTATTGATAAGTTATATTATACAGTTAACCTATAAACAAGAAAGTGAAATAAAAACTCCATAAGTTATGATATAAAGATTCCAATTCTAAAGAGTACGAGTATAATCCCAACTACGGATAAGACCAATCTAATTTGTCATCAATCGTCCAAATGAATCAAGCTATAAATTGGAAGCTAGCCCGGCAGATATCACGTGAAGGTAAAAATGACACTAATAATGTTACAATTTTTTTTTTATAGAAATAGCCAAATAATGAGCTGATGATCCACCTGATAGTAAGTTGCTATCGCCACTCATGGACATCAGCGCTACCAAAGATATCATTGATGCATTGTCAGCCAAGAAAGAGAAAATAATAACAAACGAACAGGCTCTTATACCCCTAGGCTAAATATTTTCTGGCTAATGAACCTGAAGAAGAGACCCAAACTGTGGGACAATTATGTGTTTTAATTTTGATGATAATATTTTATTTTAGGTTTTACCAGCTGACACAGGTCCGTAATGAAAAATGCTTCTTGCAATGTCATCCTCATTTGGAAAGACTCTTCTGTAACCCACAACGGGTACGACAGGTGGTTGTCCTGGCCACCTACATGCCATTTTAGCTGCTGAATATTCATAATAGTCTTCATTTAAGAGCACACCTCCTAAGTCACTTACTATATGTCTGAAACAGAGCGTACCGTTTATAAAGAGCAACCACGGGTAGAAGTCAATTAACTCTTGGGTTCAAGTCAACCAGAATTATTAGCAGTTTAATATTATTTTTAACAAGAGTCAATGAATGTAGCCCCCTTTATGGTTTTCTTTGGTCTTTATGGTGTTTGTTAGTGACGGCAGTGATCAGAAACAAATGGTTTTATGAGAGGTTTTAACTGTCTTGTTAGTTATAAGCATCGATTATGAGCTAAATATAGTTAGAAAATTGTTTCAGCACTTTCTTCTTGGCCTCTGACCCGTCAGTGATGCCCCTGGTTATACCAAATGAGGTTCCCCTGAGATAACAGAAACATTAATACGAACAAGAGCAATCCTATTTGCGAAACAAAGAGAAAAATATACTTACGAAAATGTTTTAAGTATAGATTGACTCTTACAACCTGGACTAGTGTTATCACAATCTATCAGAAATTGCTCTGACAGATTAATTTTTAGACCCTTGTAGATTTTTATATGACTTTCTATGCTTGCTGAAAAATATATAGAAGTTCGTAAAGCATTTACTAAACTTGCCTAGCAGTAGTACTAGCTAGTAAAAAACCTAAACTTATCAAAAAAATTAAGCTTAATTCTTGGAACTTTCTTAGTACATAGTAGACAAAGTACTATGTACTCAGAAAGTTACGCCAAAAATGTCATCTTCCAACTACTATAAAGCACTAATTGTATGGAAATTGTGTTTCAGCGGATTGGTCTGAATTTTTGGTATGTTGTAGCCCTAACCGTACTGATCAAAAGTCTCAATAGGCACGACCCCCCCCCCCAAATGCGTATTTTATCCTTCAGGGGGCACTTTCCCCCCAAAGTCTATTTATTCGATTTCAGCGGATTGGTCTGAATTTTTGGTATGTTGTAGCCCTAAACGTACTGATCAAAAGTCCCAATGGGTACAACCACCCAAATGCGTATTTTGTCCTCTGAAATCAAATAAATAGACTATGGGGGGGGGGGGGGAAGGGGTTAGGGCCCCCTGAAGGAGAACACACGCAATATGGGGGGTCGTGCCCATTGGGACTCGTTGGCATGATTACCAAACAACATACTAACAATTCAGAATGATTCCGCTGAAATGGAATAAATAGACTTTGGGGGGAAGTGCCCCCTGGAGGACAAAACACGAATTTCGGGTGGTCGTGCCCATTGGGACTTTTGATCAGTACGGTTAGGGCTACAGCATACCAAAAATTCAGACCAATCCGCTGAAACACAATTTCCTTACAATTAGTGCGGGGTCCTTTGAAACCTAATTAAAAAGAAAACCCGCCTGCCATAAAAAAAGCTATTATGAAATATTTCAATTTCGTGATAGCTTTTTTGAAATTCTTATAGTGAGCTCTTTAATTTGATACCCATATTATATTATTCGATTTATTTCTATATTTTTATATCATATTTCAAACAATGGCATCTCACAGCCACCATATTTGTTTTTTTTAATGTCACTATCTTAGAACACTTGGGTTATCAAGAAGAATCTAACGCTATCTTAATTATATAAATCCGTTCAACATTTTGGAAGACATGAGATAATGAATAATATTACACGCATACATATAAACATACAAAATATAAAGATACAAGAAAAACCCTTCCTGGCAGACGGTAAGAACTCATTCATTATTATTTAAATAAACAAAAGCATACGCAGGGAGATTTCAACAGCGAATGAATATTGAAAAATGGAATAAGCCATTCTAGCGAAACGAAAGCTCTTTCAATTTCGATACAATGGTTGTTCCTTCAGCATTAAGGCACTTGTTGCACTATGATTACGAATAAGTGGTGTAGCCACTTAGTGGGGAGTTAAGGAGCATATTAACGGTCGGTTTCGAGAGGGTATGAGCAACTTCGGCATACTTATTGCTTGCGTTGGGAAGAGAGAAGTAAATTCAGTATGAAAAGTTTGTTTTTGGTTTATTTATCTTCTACAACATTGTGTAAGGAAAGAATAATAATAAACCTATATAGTATAGTATAATTGGGCCAAAATTTTTATAATATATTTTTTGGAATCTTAATGTGGGTTTTGATATCGATATAAAAGCCAAAATAGAGTGGAAACTTTTATTAAAACCAAGGAAAATCGCTTATTATGTCCTCCGAATCGTGGAAGTGCTTTAAATTGTTGGCACTAGCCGTCACATGGGATTAATTATAGTTAATTAACCAAATTAACATAAGCCTCTCGGAAATGTTTTCAGTATAAATCTTTTATCCGTTGTTCGTGAGACTCACAACACTTGATGTGCAATTAAAGTGATTAAAAGTTTTCGTAGCACGTATGAATATGAGGCTTTTTGAGTTGAAAGGTAGGTCAGTTTCGTGAAGATATTATTAAATTTTAGGCCATTAATTATTACGTACCTACAATGAAAAATTATGATGTAAAGAGGTTTTTTGTCGATTTTAAATGTATAGAAATATTGTCAGTGACTAGATTTCTAGTCTTCTTCGGTATTAAAGATGTGATAAAGATAACAAAAGAGCTTGCAGTGCATTCCCTATATTGGTCACAGATGCGTTGCAACGCTGAGGTGTGATCTTCTTGAGTTAATGTGACCGGCAACTCTTAAGATGGAACGCAGTTACTTAAGACTATTGACACTGCAGAAACAGGCTCTGCGGTGGCCACCTGGGGCCAATCGAATAGAGGTTTCTCTATAGAACACAGGGTTCCACCTATGACTTATGAAGGTGTACCTTACCAACAGTGCTAAAGGCCCAGCAGGCGTTGCAGTCTAGCTGATTCTTGACCGGGGATACCATGTCCCGATCTCGCCAGTCCCAATAGGTCGGAGGTGGGCTATTGTTTACTGCTATGGCCTTTCCACGTTTCAAGTATTTTGTTGCATTACGATGAAGCAACCTGTGTGGAGAGAAAAATAAATAATCTAACATTTTAACAAAAAATTAACCGAGTTAAAATGAAGTACATTGTACTTTTGACATGGATACCATTGTTAGATCTCGCTCAAATTTATGTGGGACTACGCGACAAGCACCAGCTTGCGATTAAAAAAAGAATCATCTAAATCGGTTCACCCAGTCCAAAGTTCTGAGGTAACAAACATAAAAAAAATACAGTCGAATTGAGAACCTCCTCCTTTTTTTGAAGTCGGTTAAAAAAATATTGAGCACAACATTTCAATTTTTAAATTTAGTTTTAGACCTCATACTATAATTCCCAATGTTATGGGGAAATGATAAGATTATTCAGCCTAAATATTCTCTTTAGGATTTTTGCCCCTCATCAGCTCTGGCTAGGTGGCTGAGTAGTGACTGGTTCTATAAAATATATCTATGCCACTTATTGTTAAATTCGATCTGATATGATGATGATTTAACATACAATTGGTTGTAATTGTGCAATAAAATGTAGGTATTAATGAAAAATAGATGTTGCTTATCTTTTTTAAAATTATATTGCGCACAGTTCTGTAAACAAGAACCCAATATATTTAGAATTTTATAAAACTCTCCATTGCAACTTTGCTCAGTATTTCCAAAACGAAGTAATTGACTGGCAAACCCATGAAGGGTTCAAGTTAGTTCAAGCGCACAAAAAGAAACATATTTTTTGCCTAGAACTCCTCCTCACTTATCCACCCTGCTCGATAGAAGCCGTTAGCAATTCGTTAGGTTACCAGAAACTTTTTGGTTTTTCAGACCAACTATTACGTCGTCAGCAAAACGAAGTAAGTTGCAAAGCACGTACTTCCCCGAACATTCGCCGTATAAAAATACGATAATAAACACACAGGCGCTCCTCGACATTGCCACGCCGTGCGAACGATCGGAAAATAATTCTCGAGAACGAATTTCGCATTTAAAGGAGCAACTTTATAACTCTTCGCTGGCATTCCAACGATGTCGTGTTTACGATGTTTTTTATCGCAATTTTTATTTAAGGCCTTCCATTTCGTGTTTGACATCGCTTATATAAACTGGATCGTACAAAGATACTTTATGTTTGTTTATTATAATTTTAGGTTCTCGCTCTAGTTCGTCTGAAAATTGTGTTCATGTGTAACAGAAATGAACCTTGTATCTAGGGGGGAAATTTATTATATTATAAAACAATAATTACTTATTGCCAAAGACAGTTAGGACTAGCTTGTTTTATGGTGTAAAGGATGCCTTCTATTTTGAGTCTAACCCAGCCTCCCCGGCACGTGGTGCACTGTGGTGAACAAAAGACGAAACATCAGGGTTCTCTGTTTAAAATCCCTGGGTTTGGGGTTTGGGTGGTAACCCAATAAGTTTATAGTAATCTGGAGGCTACTCTTCTCCAAATATATCTGACGACCCGTGTGGCGCAATGGTTACCATGCCGGATCGCCGCGCCAAGGGTCCTGGGTTCGATTCCCAGCGAGGCGGAAATTTGAATGATGAGTTTGAATTTCTGTTCTTGGTCTGGGTGTGAATGTTCTTGTCTTGTGTGTTGTCCATGGCACCCACGACACAGGGAATCCTAGTGTGGGGCTATGAGTGTGAAGCGTTATTTATTTAGTTATTTTATTTATTATATAATAGATTTGCTTTTTTGTTCCATCCAAATTAATTCCGAAGGTAGTCACTGCAATTTGGTAAGGTTTTTCTCTGCTAGTCTATCTACAATTTTTCTTTTGTTTTTATACGTGAAAAATGTATTGTCAAGAGAATGTCTTTTCACTCGTTGGTAAATATTAACCGGCGATAAGATCGGTTGAGGATGGATATACGAGTATATGGATCTTCCCATGACACCCATGGATCCATTCTAATGTTTATGATAAGAATGAACAATATATCAGAATGATAATAAATAAGGAGAAAGATAAGAATCAACTTAAAAGTGTTATAAAAAAACTACTGAATTTGCATTTTGATGCTATGAATAATTTGTTATAATAATGGTCAATAATTTATAATTAAATAATTTTTACTCCTAAATTGTTTTAGAACTGAGGTTTGTTAGTCAAATCAGTACTTGTTTTGACGTGGCCATAATGGCGACAACGTGAGAGGCGCATTGTTGTGATATGGTAAGGATATAATTCCCTGTTCGATTAGAGCATGGCAATAAATATTATAAAAAAAATTATATCATAATATATAACTAGGAGTAATTATACTTCGTTTATGTCCCTAGTTCGCAGATACATTTCCTTCTTAATGTTAAAAATTATTTCGGCTTAATGAAAAATGTATCAGTCAGCTGGGCCTCTTGAGAGAAGAGATTGCTTTTTAAAAATGTACTGTTGTTACTGCCGACATTATTATTTTAAATGAGATAATGTAAGAGTAGAGTGACAACTGAAACATATTTTTTTAGGTGGAGTCCCGTTAGATATAAACCTTGGAACTATGTTTTATATCACAACAATTGATGTGCTCCTACTCCTTATAAAGCTCTTTCATTTTGTTAAGGGTTTTTATTTTATTTTATAATTATTATAATTTACCTGGAAAAATCATATTTAGGCAATTTATTCATTTTCATTCAATTAATTCATTACAATAGTAATTATAACTAAAATAATTCCAATAAATATGTTTTGATATGTAAATCTCAAGATAAAAAAATTATGTTAGTTAATTTTACTTTTACTCTTAAGTATTTATTTTTATTTTATATAGTGTAAAAATTAAGTTTATCAATATTTGAATGTAATTACCGTGTTCAATATTTAAAAATAAAAGAATGTTTGTTAATAGGATAAAATATCATTTAGCATTTATTCGTAATATAAAACAATATTTGAATTACAAATTCCAATATGCGTTTAACCTAGCCAGTGGAGTTATCAAAGTAATTTATAACATTAATATATGAATACTGATAATAATAAAAGCATTGTCCGTCCAATCCACGTAATTTCCGATATGGTTTCAGCGGTACTGTGAACGGAAATTCAAAAATTTACCTCTTTCAATGCAGGTAAAACGTGAATATTATCATATTAATATTGTACCTTCTTTAACAAGAAACCCCTGTACAAAGTTCAATGCTTCTACACTATTTAGGCTTTATGTGATGGTATAATATTAGACAGTAATAGTAAAAGATTGAGGAGAGATAGCCTGACGATGCGAACATTGATCGTACACCCCTCCTACGTTGCGAAGTTCAAATTGTGATATTCAAAGATGAGACCAGGCTTGAAAATAATTATATTACTTGCTTCGTTGAAAATTATATTGAACTGTAATTCAAGATTTATAGATTCTAACCTTTACTTAGCCTTTCCTCCCTCGCCCTCTCCCTCTTCCTCTCTCTCTCCCTCTCCCTTACATTAAGCTTAAGTTTTGCCGGGAGTAGAAAATAATTAAAGTACTAATATCGCTACTAAAAAATAGGGATTGGTGGTAAAAGTGTGAAAATTTAGGGTTGTATTTTTAAACCCGAATCATAAAAAAATGAATAAAAAATAATGTCCAAAAAATAACATATAATAATTGACACTAAAATGGCTATAACTTTAAAAAATCACCTATTAAGGTAGCCTCAATTTTATTTTTTTAGAATCTGCATTTAACAGAAAAGTTTTTTAAGTTCTGGACCATACTTGTCCACTACATTTTTTTGCGTCAAAGGTGTGTAGAACAAAATCCAAAATAAAAATATCCAAACTAGGCGCTATTTTCTCTGGGTTTCCTGAAAATTTCAACTAAATTGCAAACTGACAATTATAAAGAAACTCTCTGAGAGTTCCTAGAAGAAAGAAATATCAAAATATCTGCTCATTTGTGGACTCAACAGGAAAAAGTAAGGAGAAGAAGCCCAATTTTCTTAAAAAAATGGTCAATATGTCGAAAATGGTGACCCTTTTAGTAAGGTAATTTTTTGCAATATGATAGGGCAACCTTCAAGCTATGTACCATCTCTGGTTGGTCCACTACTTACGAGACACCCTGTATATTAGATTTTATATTATAATTATATTTTTCAAAAGCTAGAAGGTCATTAGATAATAAGATACTGTGTACTTGATAGTAAACGGACCCTTGTTATGTACAAATATCTATTGACGAGAATAGTACATTCAATAGCATCAAAGCGAATTAACTCATAACAGTATAAATTACGGCTGAATATTGATCACAGGGTGGGAGTCACTAGTGTGAATAAATAAATGAAATCAGTAGGTCGATCACGAATATTTGCGAAAAAGTATTCGTATCGTTAACGTAAGCAATTTGTATGACATTTTGCAAATTTTGCCCCTATCGTGCGTAAATGGTACTAAAATCGGCATCACGAATATTTGCGTCACAACTTGCGTATCGCCGCGTAACGCTGCGTAAACTGCGTAACGCTACGTGAGAATTTTGTATGGAAAACGGTGGAAAACGGCAGCACGAATATTTTTTTGACATACGGACGCTAGCTGGCTATCGTCATCTTACGAATGTTTTTTCACGGAGAATTGTTGCGTGAGAAAACTTTCGTATCACTTTTAAGCAGTGAATTTCAGTGTTTTAATTGTTTTTAAAACTATATTGAAGTAAAAATGCAAGAAAAACGTATAATTCAACGTATCACATTTTATTATTACCTATTATTATTTTACTATCACGCAGCGGAGTAATAAAATATAGAGTAGTTTCTAAGGGAAAAATATTTGTTTATATGAAAATAAGCTTAACATTGTGTGAGTAATCCAATTACTAAAATAATAATAATATATTAATATGTTGTCATATGATGATTGTCTTATTTAATTTGGTCCCAGCCAAACAAATTGCAAAGCAGATTATAATCACTAATTTGCTAAGTGCAATGAAATAGTATTTAAAATTGATATCTTCTTAGCAAGGCAGGTTTTAAAATCTAGTGCAATTAACTTAATCGTCTTTAAAATCAAACCAAAGAATTATCCTCAAAGTCAAGCTTGTGTGCATACCTGCTACTTAAGTGAAGTGAGAAATAGGTTTATGCGAAATAAAAATGCATTTCCTAATTAATAATTCTTCCATTAGTATCACAACATAATATTAGTTTTCTTTTATTAGTAAAATACCTAGAAACGACTAAAATATACACCATATAGGTAATTAAATAACACATAATACTTGAGGCGCCAAATAAAAGAAGATAATAAATAATTATATCTTTATTTCAGGCAACGAGGTCATAAATAAATACCTTACAAAATGCAGGCTAACATACTTAAACTACTATTACACGTCTTTTGTAACTAAATCACTCATTTTATCACTGTTATTATTATTATTATATCACTATAACTTCAGGAATGTAGACAAGAGCTCCGTTGTAAAGCACAAAATAAATACTATATAATAGGTTGAAGTTCACTGCATTACGCGAATCCAACTTATGGTGGAGTAACAACCGGTACTTCGTCTTCTTCACCAACTACTCCACGACATTGGAGACCTTCGCGATGTAATGGAGATGAAGTCGAGAAACTTTGTATATCATAAAGGTCATTGGGTCATTGTATAAATGTATATACAAATAAGTCCTCAATAATATATGGGTACTTTTCCATAAACGCCGCAATCACTATTAAGTATTACATTGTGAATTTTGTTATTTACTTTAGTTTATATAAAATTATAAAATTCACAAAATATTAGTTTGACAACAATTAACAAACGCAGTACGGCAGACCGCTAAGGGCGCCAAACCACAGGCTAGGTAGGGACACAGAGTACTTAAACGGTAGAGATTCACCTTGACAATGTACGCGTTCGAATACCAAGGTCAAAGAGACACGAAAATATTTTTATTTTTGTAAAATATATCATTAAGTACCTAAATGTTTCTTAATGTAAGGTTTATTTTTATTGAAAAGTTAATACAAGCTGTATTAACTGTGTTAAAAGTGTGATTTCATAGTTTTAATGAAATTTTTTTGCATAATTATTGTTTTTTCAATTTACATGTAACTTTTGAACGCACCATTCATTCGTTCATTAATTCACTTGGACCCCTCTCTTATTTACGATAGGATGACGTCACTTGCGTTGAACTTGCGAGTTGACGCTAGCGTAACGCAAGTAACTCGTGATGCCAACTAACGTCTACGTAAACTTCGTATCGTCAATTCGATACGGTGACGCTACGAATGTTTTAAAAACTCGTGATCGAGGTACAGTTCATTTTGTGTTCTCGTTAATGGGTCCTATAATTTGCGTCAACTTACAAGCCGAGCGTACTTAGTCCATTGAAAAGTTACATTTGGGGTTGCGTTTTTTAGAGGACGCAATTTTATTTTTTTGATGTGTAGGGGGGGTCAGTGTAAAGCTAAAACCAAGTTTGTGGGGTCGCCACCCTTGGCCCACGGCCGCCATCTTGAAAATAGGGGTTGGAATGGTTTTTACGGTATATCTCTTAAACTATTTATTTGAGAAAAAAAAATTGTTAACATTTTTTGTTGCAAATTAAATTCTCTACAACTTTGGTCCAGTAACTTTTTATCGTAGAACTATAAATAAAAAAGTTATAAGCGAAAATCCGCACGTGGAGAAATGTGTAGCACAACTAAAAGATATAGGTTAAGCGACAACTTCAACACAATGTTTTGAGAGCTATTCTTACAATAACAGACGTTAGGAATAATAATAACAATAGCAGGCAGCTGTTCTTTTATTCCCTCATGCTCACTTGGGTATTTTCTACCTGAACAGTATTCTCGGTAACGGCTATCAGATTTAAAATTATTTTAAAAATCAATAATTGTTAAATTCTGTTATGGAGTGAAAAAGAGTCAATAATTAATTATTAATAATATTGCAAAATTTGTAATTAAAAAAGTTATAATAACAAAATAAAAAAAATAACTGATGACATATTATTAGTACACACGTATAATATAGGTATAGTTAAGAGTACTAAAAAATAGTACTCACTTCGGAGCGCTGTAAAACCTTAGCTATTGACTTAATGAAAAAATGATGCAAATAAAAGTTGTTCCTCAAAAAAAAGTGGTCAGATATCATTTTTTCGTAAAATGATAAAAAAAAAGTTACATCGAAAAATATAATTTTTTTTCTCAAATTTCTGAAGATTTTCGCTTATAACTTTTTTATTTATAGTTCTACGATAAAAAGTTACTGAACCAAAGTTGTAGAGAATTTAATTTGTAACAAAAAATGTTAACAAATTTTTTTTCTCAAATAAATAGTTTAAGAGATATACCGTAAAAACCATTCCAACCCCTATTTTCAAGATGGCGGCCGTGGGCCAAGGGTGGCGACCCCACAAACTTGGTTTTAGCTTTACACTGACCCCCCCTACACATCAAAAAAATAAAATTGCGTCCTCTAAAAAACGCAAGGTTAGGCCTAAAAAATGTAACATTTCAATGGACTAACTGTCCAACCCCAATTGCCAATATATTTACATTGCGCGGCGTGTTAAACAATAATTACATATCAATTTATTTTAACGACACATACGTTTTGGTTTGTAATTAATAAAAACTATTATAATTGCATAATTATTTTAATTAACTGTATCAGCGTTTGGTGTTATGTATAGTTTTGCTTTAACTGTCTAGATTTATAGTTTAGGAACAGTAAATGAATTGTAAAAGTTTACAATCATTATTTCTCTATAAGCGCATAGCGCTATTATTACAACTGGATGCCGAATTTCTCCATTCAAAGCAAATAAAAAAAATGAAATGCGAGTATGGTTCAAAATACTTCTTCAAAAACGAATACCTTTCATTTTTAAAATTTCATTAGTACAGATAAGCAGTACTTTTGTATATTTTATCCCTTCTGTAAATGTTCTGTGAACTTTTGTGTGTACATAAATGATAAATAAATAAATAAACACTCGTATATCGCCGTGTCGGCGAAATGCCGCTGTTTTTGTAACACATAGTTTTGAATCGAGCGCACTGGGAGATTTTTTTCACCAAAATTAGTATGTTTCACCAACAAGGAGTAAAGTGCTACTAAATATGTTATGTGATTTTAATTTTGCTGAATTATAATTATGGCAATGTCTTTATCGTGACAAAATTCAAACGAGGAATAAATTCAGATTGAGATTATTTTCGCAAGGTTACATCTTGAAATGTACCGGAGTTCAGAATTATGTCACAGTGATTATGCCTTGAAAAGAATGTAATGGTGAACAATAGGTATTATGTGAGTGATCAATAAATAAATAAATGTGAGCCGTAATGGGGCGGCTGGCAGATGTGAAACATCGAAATTATTTTATACTTACAATTAATAGGCATAAAAGTACAGATTATGACAGGAACTAAATATGGCATGATGAAAAAATACAATATTACGAATTGTCTCCAGAAAATGATAACAGTTTTGTCCTACTTTATGCTACAGTCTATCAAACTAAGTTTATGATTACCCACATTGTGTTATTATATTTTTTTGACGTGATAACGTCTATTAAAACGACGAACACTGGGTGCACGCACGAAAAAGCATGAGTCATAGATTAAGAGCCCAGGGCCGCCAGACATCACTTATTTTCTGACGGATGAAATGTGGACGATTGAGTAGCGTTAGTATGTACTATGATCGTATGCCTACTTGCTAGCTTGGAAAAACGGCCAATTTCCAGGTATCAGGTGATCAAGGTACAAAAAATCATTACTAAGTTCACGTATTTTCTCATGGCTGATTTTCACGTATGTTCTAGATAATATAGTTAGAAATAAGTCGTCAATACTCCCAGACACATTCCGTGGGCCATTTTGCTTTACAGACACCTTGAACCTGCCAAAATAATGAGTTACGTTCACGTATTTTCTGACGCTCCGCGTTCCGCGAGCGAGCGAACAATGGAGAAAGCGCCATCTATGAACAAAACTATATACACAATTAAGTCAGAAAGGAACTTGCTGAAAAAATAGTTAAGTTCAAGAGTTCTAGATGGCGTTGTAGTAGTTTCTTATCTATAAAAGTATGCAATCATTTCATCAATGTTTTGTCATGACGTTGTCACGTTAAACTACCGTCCGTAAACCGACTTTACACACAACTATTTTTTCATATTGCCCTACCCACAGACATGTTTACAATCTATGTCTGTGGCTATAATATAGTGCGGCGAAACGTCGCCACTCACCGCGCCAAAAATCAGGTTTACCCCTTGCCTATAAATGATTCACATCAAAAATGTTCGAGACCGTTCTATATCCTTTCTGACCTTTACGTAATGTTTCAAGACTAGAATCTAAAATCAAACTATCAAGTCGGTTACAGTGGCCCTGAATGACCAATTGAAGTGTTCTTTAAATAATTTAGTTATAGTTGACATAGTTTGTCGTAGCCCTGAACAAGTTTAAATTGATCAATTTAACTTTAACTACAAGGGCAGGTTCTGATCTAGGGTTTGCAGTGCTTCAAATTATTCTGTGATCTTGATATATTATTACGTAACTTAGTTAAACGGTATAAAATATAAATATTTAACTTAAACAAGGCGCAGTAATGAATATATCTTTATCTACATTGTTTTGTTTAGATAATTGACAAATTAGTACATACCTAATTATGATTTTTGCGATAATTTTAGTGGTCCTATTTAGAAGACAATTTTTTGAAATCAGTTATTTTTTATATCTTATAATTATGTTTCTTTATAAGGGTGTCCTATCTTAAGATAGGTCCAATATTTATCAAAATTCTGACGATGGGATCATATGGACATGGAGATTTAAAAATTTGATTTTGTGATTAATTTGATTAAATTAATTTTGATCATTATTATAACATAATTTTCGTAAAGTAGAGAATTTTACTTTACTTACAAGAAGTAGGCGTGAGACACTCTGTAGAGCGACTGAAATTGGTATTACTGCTATCTGTAATATCATCAATGATAAATGCCCGCATTCACAGTAAATCATTGACTAGATCCCGTAATAATAGAGAACGCATATATATTCTCTAAAGAGTTTAATATTTTCCGGCTTCCGGTTAATATATCTCCCAGTAAGACCATTGATCCATCCCGGTAAGGTAATTGGTTTAGAGAATATTGAATATAGCAGTTATAGGAAGGAAGCTTTTAAAAAAATATTAAGTATATTAAATAGAGTAATCACAAACCAAGTTTTGAGTATTCAAGTATAAATTTTTTTTTATTATTTTTGTGTTGTGATTCATAAATTTTGTAAAGGTGCAGCTTTGGTACGGTACAAACATATTACCTAGTTTATATTTATATATATTTGCAGTGAACAAGGAGCAAAACGGATGTAATATTATGCCAGCATTGTACAACTCTTATCCTAATGAACGTTAAGCCCCTGAGAGGATAAGGAAGTTCATTAAGCCTGTTTTGTCTAAAAGGGGTACAAAGCCTAGGTACAAAGTCTTTAAAGGGGCGTCGCACCAAAAGATCGAAAAGATTGCTTGCTAGATTGAGTTAATAATAAAATTATAAAGTAACAAGATCAAGTGTGTATTACATCCTAATACTGTCACTATGTAATGTCTAAATTTTAACTCAAAAATCTAAAAAAAAACTACTGCTTCTATTTTTATGTGGCTTGGAAATTATGTGGAGCGAAATTCGCATTTTTCTGCCAGACCACTGGCTCTACAAGAAAAACATACTGGACATAAAATGTCAGCATCTTTAAAGACTACAACTTTTATTGGAAACATTTCGCCATGCATACCCCTTACGGAAGATTAGACGGTGTTACTATTATGCCGCAAAACTTACGGTTCCTAGTACGATACAATGCCGCTTGCGACACTATA
The DNA here is from genome assembly GCA_963932265.1 of Thymelicus lineola. Lineage (NCBI taxonomy): Eukaryota > Metazoa > Arthropoda > Insecta > Lepidoptera > Hesperiidae > Thymelicus > Thymelicus lineola. Next base: position 2,568,487 of record OZ010689.1, on the reverse strand, counting down.
CACAGCCATTATTTATTAGACATGAATGGTGAAGAAGGAAAAAAGGGTTACAAGAAAAAAATATTATATTTTTGTTATGTTTTATTGCCACGGCTGTATAAGTTTTATATAAGAACAACGGAATAAAGTAAAGAAAAATATGAAGTGAAATAAAATAAACCGTTTTAAGTAAAATAAAAGTAAAATAGGAAAAAAACGTTACTATATCGTAAAGTGTATACTAATCCCGACACTTTCTTTACGTAACTGTTAATAACTTTTCTGAAACAAAACAGAAGCGTTTTATTAGTTGTTTACGAAATCTTGCTGCCGTTTTTAATTCATCTGCCTGGACAGTGACAGATAATAAACTTAAGCCTTTTAATAACTTTGAAGGGTAATGACAAAGTCGGCAGTAACCTTCGGTCTTCTCTTTGGGAATTTACATCAAGATTACGTAATTGTTTTCAAAATTTTTATTCAGAAAAAATAAAAGCAAAATCTTTTTTATTTGTATTATCTGGACTGGTTGAAAAGCAAACACAAAGCCCCTGAGGACCCTGAAGTAGAACTCTTTTTTATGCCCTTTTTGAACACTATCTCATGATAATTTTTGCTTCTTAATTAATTAAAAAATACTGAAGAATTCAAAATGAATTTTTATTAATTTTTTTTTATTTTCCGCATAGAAAAGCAGACACAAAGCAGATTGCAATATCAAAGGAGTCGCCAATGCAACGTCGGCCTTGAAGTACAATGCTTTTTATACCCTTTTTAAAGAAACCTATATCATAGCGACAACAAATATCACTATGAAGATAATTCCACGATTTCCACAAAAAAAAATTATCTTGAAAATAGGGTTGTGGAAAATTTTTGGCTTTTAACAACAAATTCTTATTTGTAATATTTGTTTAAAAATTAGAGCCTTGTATGAGCAACCCTAACATTTCAAGAACATCTAGTTCATCCTTTACATCTCTAGGGATCCTACCTGTGGTTCCCGCTATTACCTTGATCGACGATGAAATTACTGTTGAATTGTTTGTCGTAAAAATAAACTACTGGTATTACATATTATATTTTACAACCATACATCACGGAATTGCACTACGTGTTAGAAAATAATATATTATGTATATAGATTTTAATAATATTGTATAATAGATACAATCCTAACACGTTGTGTTAATAAAACAATATAATTAAAATTCATTATTGAAGTAAAACTTCTTAACGAACGCTTTACTTGGGGAGTAAGCTGGTGAATGCGTGACAAGAGAGTTACGAAAAGTGTGATCGGGCGAGGCGAACGGTAGTTCGTTTGCGAGTTTGCTAGCGTTACGCGAACGGTGATTTATTGATCATTTCGTAATTTCATTTCTTTCTTCAACAATTTAATAAATTAATATAATATTTTGTTCAATACATTAAATATTCTACGTTTAAAGTTAATAATTAAATAAATATCTATTCAAAAATATTAATTTATCAATGAAAATCCATAATAAAGAAGTCTTACTACAGTCGTGAGGTCTAAAGAACACTCGTTTTTTTTATTAATAATGCAGTTACTAGTTACGAACTGTATCAACATAAGTAAATGTAATTATAAAAGTTTAATAGCGGCAAAAATGTTGGCAAATGTTTGGCGTCAGTAGCGAGTTGAAAATTAATTTTAATCGTTTTATAGCATAACGTGAACTAACTGCATACTGCGCATCCGATGTATAGTGACCACACAACATTATAGTCGTACCTAAACTATGAAAAACTTCACGTGCAGGTAAGTTTGTTAAATTTATAATTATACCAAACTCATAGAAGATTGAAATTCCATCTACATCGATTGGATTTGTGGAAAACTTACCTGATACACGAGATTTTTTCTGCACACACATGCAAACTGCGGAATAAGTTAACTTTGAGGTATTTCCGGAGCGCTAGGACATATTGTCATCTTTCAAGGAAAGTGTAAAAACAGTGCTCCTTCAGGGCCAGTGTTGCATTGGTGACTCTGGTGCTGTTGGTGTTGGTTCTTACTCTTAAAAAAAGAAACTCTAAAGTGCTGTCCTAGAAAATTTTGTAAACATAGTTACTCTACAGCTTCTAATGAACTATAAGCGGTGGAAAATAAAATGGATCGCGGCGCTGTTTGTGTAACGTGTAGTTACGGTTGGATTGTATTAAATGTGCTTTAAACAGGAAAACTAGTGCTAAACGCGGAAAACCGGAAAATTAGGGTGTAAAAGATTCCGCCAGGATTTTTTTTGGGTGTATCTAACAAACGAGTTGATGATTCATCTGATTGGCTATCACTGGCGATGGATATGGCAGACCAAAAGGCATCACTGACGCGTTGAAATCGAAAAAGAGTGAAGAATAAAAGACAGAAATAACTGGCTTGAGACCCAAGCCAGAACACAGAACAGAGAGTAGTTTGGCGACTGAATCAAGCAACCAGGTTGACCCCAAAGAGAAATAATAATAGATACAATGCAACAATTTTTTAATCGACTTAAAAAAAGGAGTTATTCAATTCGACTGTACTTTTTTATGTTTGTTTCATCACAGCTTTCGACTGGGTGAACTGATTGTGATGATTCTTTTTTAATCGAAAGCTGGTGCTTATAATGCGGTCCCACTTAAACTTGACCAAGATTTGAAGAGTAGTTTTTGAGTACCGAAGTCACTCTGTCGGAAGACTTCTCTTTACTAAAATTCTAATAACTAAAAACAATTAAAACATATTATTTGTAAGTCAATCGTCACACTAGTTCGCTGTAGGCAAACACGATACAAATCTGTTAATGACTAAGTCAAATAGCTGCAGTTACACGGCGGCCGCGGCGGCGGCGCACAGTGATTCGAATGGAACAAGCTAGCTGGACAAAAGTCATTTTGAATTTCCCGGAATTGTATACCTGAGCCCCTAACCAATACCCCAACTAACACAAATCCGAGAATTATTTTGCACTAATGTCAACCACTAATTAGGTAATTAGGGCAGTATAAAAAGAAAGGGTGAAAAAATTACAAATCAGTTGCATTTTTGCGATTACCGAAGTAACATTAATGTCAGTGAGTTTTAAGTTTTTTGAATAATATTAGTGATGGATCTTCAAGTTAAAGGTATGTACTTTTTATTTATAATTAATATATAAATATACTTAACCCCAGTTTTTTTATAATACCTCAATTTTAAAAAAATATGTAGTTTTTTGACGGTTTATTGTTTTCATTGGACCAGAAAGTACTTGTACCCTCATGTACCTGGGCTAGAAATTATATATGTCATAGCCATATATGTTAGCTTTCAATTGACGCCCATTTTAGCTTGCACAATCGAGTACAACTTTGTTATTTCGTCTGTTTTTCAGAATACGAATTCTCAGTTTCGAAAATCGAGTTTTTTGATGAATGGCAGAAACACATTAATGTCAGTGAGTTTTAAGTTTTTTGAATAATATTAGTGATGGATATTCAAGTTAAAAGTATGTACTTTTTATTTATAATTAATATATAAATATACTTAACCCCAGTTTTTTTATAATACCTCAATTTTAAAAAAATATGTAGTTTTTTGACGGTTTATTGTTTTCATTGGACCAGAAAGTACTTGTACCCTCATGTACCTGGGCTAGAAATTATATATGTCATAGCCATATATGTTAGCTTTCAATTGATGCCCATTTTAGCTTGCACAGTCGAGTACAACTTTGTTATTTCGTCTGTTTTTCAGAATACGAATTCTCAGTTTCGAAAATCGAGTTTTTTGATGAATGGCAGAAACATCCGAAAGAGAACCGTAATAATAGACTATATGATTTTCTATTACTGAAAAATTATTTTGGAAATATTACGAATGAATCTGCGAGGGAAATTAAAATGAAAATTTCAAAAATATCAACAATTTTAGTACAAAAATGGCAATAGTCATTAGTTAAGTATTTTATGACTGTTGTTAATCTTTTTCTATTGTTATTTTTTAAGTATCTCAATTATACAAAATATTTATTATTAATTTTTGTTTTCTTGGAACCCGTGATCCTACCTTCCATTTTTTTATATATCTTGCACTTAAATTGTCATAAACCATCATAAGAAAGCCATACCAAGCAATCAAACCCAATAAATAATTTTGTCTAGCTAGCTTTTTCTATTGGAACTACTGTGGCGAACGTCGGTTTTTTGAGAATCTTGAACTAGTTGCAGATATTACAGCTTTAGATGTGAATTTAATTAAGAAGTTTGGCATTATTCTTCGAACATTGGCTTTTCAATTCGAAAAATGACCTTGATTAAGCATTCAAGGTCATGGTTAAGGTCGGTTTTTGCGTAAAATTTTCTGCCCTTTCCGAATCTGGAATAAAAAATAGGGGTTACCATTTGAAAAAATTAAGTTGACCTTGATTTGACCTTCAAAACCACAGTCAAGGTCAAATTCAAGGTCATCATCGGTTAGTTGAGTACAATTAGTACAACTTTTGTATAAAACATTTTCCTCCAAAATGCATTCCTGAGGAGTTATTCAGGGGTTTCCATACTTTTGGACCACCCTGTATATATTTTGCACTTAAACTGTCATAAAACATCATCAGAAAGCCGTACCTAGCAAAAAAACCCAATAAATAATTTTGTCTAGCTAGCTTGTTCTATTCGAACCACTGTGCGGCGGCTCACTGAGAATTGAGATAGCTTGCGGATATTCCGTTTGAACCTGTGCGGACTGGGAGGGGAGCTCAACCTTCAGCCAACAAAATAATTTATGTTAGGTATCTATGGATTTTATGGTCTGAAATAAAGTATTATTATTATTTATGTTACATTTTAGCAGTTGCAGATCTCGTATACCACGTTTTGTTAATCAGGCATATTGACGCGCTGGCCATAAAGGAAGAGGCATGCTTATTACTGGCTCTCCTATACTGCACCCAAATCGCCCAAAATATGTCACTGTGTATTTTAGAAGGTTCAGTCAGATAATAAAACTATAGGTAACTTATGTGGGCCAGGAATCGAATACCCTAGAAATAAAAATTTTGCAACATTTTTTTAAATGGTTGTTAAATCAGAACTTCGTTATTTATCAACCGATTTGGTTGATTTTTTATTTATTTAAAAGCCTATGCTTTCAGATTGGTTTCATATTTTTTTCGTATTTTTCTTATGATCGGATCTATGAGGGAACTTCTGTAATATATTATAGGTATACTCGTATATGGTGATTTTGCTTTAGATTTTTATGGTATCTAACTCTTACATCAATGTAAGATTGTTACATGACCAAAGTTCGAATGAATGTTTTATTGATATTACAAAAAAGCTCTTAAATCAATATATGGATAAGGAATCATCGTAATCTTATTTTTAATAAAACCGGACTGCGCATTGGGTACCTCTGATAACGCGTTCCCAAGCATTAATTCAACTCAGTCAGATAACAGAAACTTTGCAACAATCCACGAGCCAACGAAGCCAAGCTATCCGATGTATATTTTTTAATCGAAACTATTGTTTTAACTGCTGAAACTTGTGCTTTCTGCTCCATTCTTTATGCACACAAAGTTTCTTTTTCATTAGAAATACGCTCTGTTAATTATTCTACTCATTTCGCAATGAATTCTTGACTTTTGTTGAAATTATTTCTGCGATCTCCAGCAGAAATGAATAAGCCGTTGGTGAGGAAGATGGGGTAATTAGGTCCAGGACTGAAATCGTTTTATATCTCGGCAGGCTAAGTGCAGGCTAATGTGCCCAGTTAACTGGCACTAGTCATCCTGTTAACTTTAGCTTTAAATAAACGGCGTTGATAGTTATTTTAACACGTGGATGATTAATTGATTATACAAAAGGCTTTTGATTTAATTTTCTTAATTAATGAGGAAATGGGTCTTTTGATAGACATGTGGATGTATCTTCATCGTATTCCGGCTAGGAGCTTGGGTTATCTCTCTACTTTCTCGATCGGCAACGCATCGGTGATTATTTTGGTGTTATTGTCCATGGGCGATGTCACTTATTATCAGGCCATCGTGCTCTGTGTGGTCTAGTGATATATAGAAAATAATATAAGCCTGACGCAAACAATTATATGACCTATTACCCTTCGTTATATAGTAGGTATCATAGTATCCTATTGCCTACAAGTACGTACCATAGCAATGTTCAATCATTTTTTAAATGTTCACCAGCTGCAAAAGCTCATATATCGCATGTTTCTGCTACGCGGTCGATATTGCAGCGAGTAGCATAAATCGACTCACATAAACCTTTCACGACCCTGTAGTGTGTAGCTCAATAATTTCTATTATATTAAGGTCACTTTACCTACCGAAGATTTTGGTTTGATTCGTATCTGTTACAGTATTTATTATCTGTGGTTTTAGCCGCAGTATAATTTTCAGGTGTATTAATAAATGAAATAATAATATACTTTCACTAAATTTAACTCAGTTTTATTTACCTACAAACTAAATAGAGAATCGTAATTTAAATTATACTACTTAATAACAAACAATCATGAAACTGAATTGACAAGGAGAATATGTGAGACAAGGAGAGTGGTAGTTAGTAGTACATTACATACCCTGCCACCTCGATCGCGTAATCGTCTTTTTTCCGCGTTCGGTCTACGTAAAGGTTGGCTTGCCAAAAGGATTCTTGCTTAGAAATCACTCCATGAATTCACAGTTGCAGGAGCAAAACTTGTCTTCGTTTTTGCTTTCTTTGTATTTGATTTAGGAAACAATACGTTCGAAGCTTTGCGTTTCAGTGTGTGACGATTTGGTGGAACCGCATGCGATTTCAACTTCGGCATGTTTTTAAGCCAAACGTTCAGCTGTGTCCAAGAAATCTACTATATATTTTAGTCAATTAAAATTATTGCTGATTTGAAAATTGTGCTCACTACGATTATGTGTGGTGCTATTAGATACATGAAGCTTTTAGTTTATTCATTCTTCACTTGTTTCTGTCCCACTGTTACGTTACTCAGCGTCGAGTCCATCTTTTGGAGAATAGCCAGTTGCGTAGATTCCTCATCAAACGTTGGTTAGTCTAGTTCAATTTACACTATTTGCCATAGGACGGGGTGTCCTATATTGTATTGTATTACTAATTAAATTCACAGCCCAGGTAACAAGTCTGTCTCTTCACGGAGGATAGCTACGTTCATTAGACGTCAGTACATTTCTTGCTCATACTATGACAAAGAACACTTTTATCGAGAGAGTTCAAAATGAGTATCAGAATTTACGATCAAGCTGAAGCTTGGTGGACTTACAGATTGATTGAAGAACGTGTCTTAAGATACTTTGATTCAAAAAAAAATTTTTTTGCAAAAAATGTAGAAAGAAATTCCTCAGTGCATCTTACAGTCAAAAATATAATTTTCTATACGTAATTCTAATTCAAATAATTTTATTAGGTTTCGGAAATGTACCTTTAATACACAACGAAACGGCAATGAATACTAGCCAAGCTCATTAGCACAGACTAATAAATAATAAGTTTGTGCAATACCTCTGATTACTTGGTAGTCTGTGGCTCACGGACAGTACTATATTAAGCCAGATCCCTTTATCTCAGTGGACAGCGCAGGCCTCGCCGCTGCCTCCCTTAGCCACACTAGATTAACTCATACTACTCGAGATCATCTTTATTAAATGCGAACCTATTTTGTTCTGATAGTGCCATAGGACTAGTTTTTCACATTTCTTTGGAAAATGCATTTAAATTGTATTTTTATTATACTGTTTAATGTGTGGCGTTTAGCATAAATTATTGGAAATAAAAACAGCGCAACATCATCTTGGAATTTATTATGGGCTAATATAAACTTTTCTTTTCTAACAAGGATGATTTTAAACAGTCATAATATTTTGTAAACCTTTACAAAGTCAAAGTCAAAGTCAAAATATTTTATTCATATAGGTATCATTGATACACTTATGCACGTCATTTTTTGGCTTTTCGGAAGGTGCTTTGTCATGGAGGAGAAGAAAAGCCTAAAGAAACTCCTCAGCACATCTTTTAAAAAATATTACAAAAAAGATATTATCATACAAAAGTTTACTATTCTGAGTGGAACTGGTTGCAGAGCTAATCATTTCCATGCGTCTTTGTCATTTAAATACTCGTTTACACTATAATATCCCTTGCCTAACAATTGTGTTTTTACACGTTTTTTGAAAGATTCTATTGGCAAGTCACGTATTATTTTTGGGATTTTATTATGGAAATGTACACCAAACCCTATGAAAGATCGTTGCACTTTACTTAGGCGGAACGAAGGCGTAACTAATTGATACATTCTTTTTGTTTGGCGATTATTAATATCAAAATTTTGTTTATACGCGTTTATATTCTTCCTTATAAAAACTACATTATTGAAGATATACTGGGAAGCTACTGTAAGTATACCTATTACCTTGAACTTTTCACGCAAAGATTCCCGAGACTTAAGTTTATAGATAGCCCTAACAGCCCTTTTTTGGAGAATGAAAATTTGTTCTATATTGGCTGCTTTGCCCCACAGCAAGATGGCATATGACATAACACTGTGGAAATAAGCAAAATAAACTATCCTAGCAGTTTCGACGTCAGTATACTGCCTTATTCTCCTAACAGCATAAGCAGCCCTACCAAGTTTTGTCGCGAGATTTGTTATATGTGGGCCCCATTGAAGTTTACTATCTAAGGTCACCCCTAAAAAGACCGTTGATTCCTCCATATGCAATGTTTCATTATTTAGTTTAAGAGATTTGCTGACTTTTTTAACATTAGGTAGCACAAACTCTATACATTTAGTTTTTTTGCATTTAAAAGTAAGTTATTGATAGTGAACCAACGCGACACATGCGAAAGAGCACTATTTACGTCGTCGAAATTTACTTTATTCCTTTCACACTTAAATATTAATGATGTATCATCAGCAAATAGTACAATATCCGCTTGGTTCTTTACATAATGTGGTAAATCATTAATATATACCAGAAAAAGAAACGGACCCAATATAGAGCCCTGCGGTACACCCATCACAGCCGGTGACCCCGATGACTTAATATCGTTTATGCTTACTTTTTGTATTCTATCACTCAAATAAGACGCGATCAAGCTAAGGGCCTTGTTTTTTATACCATAGTGGCCAAGTTTAAGCAGCAATGTTTCGTGCTCAACACAATCAAATGCCTTAGATAAGTCACAAAATACACCTATGGCATGTTGTGATGCTTCCCATGCTTCAAATATATGCTTTAAAAGCCTAGCCCCGGCATCGGTTGTACTCCGGCCTTTCGTGAAACCGTATTGCTCAGGATGTAATAATTTATTATTATTGAAATGGGTTAACATTTGATTCAGTATTATCTTTTCGAAGATCTTACTAAGAGTTGGTAAAACAGAAACTGGTCTATAGTTATTAACATCAGTTTTTTCACCTGTTTTAAAAAGTGGAATGATTTTGCTGCATTTCATAAGATCTGGAAAGATACCGAGATCTATACATTTATTAAAAACTACGATCAAATATGGAGCTATGATATCTATAATATACTGTATTATTTTTACCGAGATGCCCCACAAGTCACCTGTATTCTTTACCTTCAGAGACTGAAATGCTTTAATTAAGTCTCTAGTGGTTATATGTAAGTAAGCAAAGAAATAACGCGGGCTCAAAACGAGGCAAATGAGGAAATGGTCCAATTCAAATAATGTATTATACCGAGTGGATGCTGATCTCGTATAGTTCGTAGGAGAAAGAGAGGGAATGGGTACTTATAAAATGATTGATATGTTTACATGTATTAGATGTTTTCATCTTAGATCTTTTAAAACTGCAACATTGAAGGCAATAACTTTCTTAAATTATATTGGCAACATTGTGAAGTAATAAGGAGAATGAGGTAAACTGTCAGATATAACAAAGTCGATAGTTTTACAATTATCACGTCTACAATATAGCAGCAATAAAATGGAAATACGCGAGGAATAATCACAAATTTTACACTTAAACAAGTCATAAAAAGTTGTGAACTCAAACAATACAGCACAAACCGCCTCTCTTCAATGTTTATCAGTAACAATAACGTAAAAATAAATAAATAAATAAATAAAAATACTGCTGCAAAGTTTTAAGTACAATATAGACAATTTTATGGGCAGCTATTTGCGAGGCGATAACCTAGCGACGAAACGACGGTCATTCAAATAAAAGAAAAGAAATTAAAAATTCCGATACGCATTACAAAGTTCTGTATTTTCACAAAAATAATCGTATGATTAAACAGATATAAAAACTTTCCCAACTAATTTACCTAACGGGCAGCCCTATCAATAAACTCAGGTAAGGAGACCCAAAAAGCTTTCTTTATCATTCGACTAGCATTAACATTGTTAACAAAAGGCAATCATTGTTACCCTCTGTATCGTTATTTGCTGCGGTATCGCTGCTGAATGAATTTAAAGTGAACAACGAAATGCTATTAGAAGGGTTTTGCCCATTGCCAACTTTATACTTAACATTATGGTTGGAAATGAAAAGCGCGACTTTTGGAGTAGTATTATACTTTTTTATTCATATAAGAAGTTTAAGGGTTTTCAATGGGTACTGCGATCTTTAGAAATCTCTAAACATCTAAAACTCTTTCCTGAGGAATGGTTTGAAATGTTTCGTTTGCAAATTCCAACCGAATCTCGGCTTTGGGTACCTTTGACCCAAAAAACAATAATTTAGTTCAAGTTTTGTTGCGAATAAATATCTAACAGTAGGTAAAATTAAACATTAATGATACCAAAATTTCCTATGTAATTACATGGATTCATTGTATAATACTTAGTTTCAACTAAGTTATTATATTTTTTTAATAAAGTTAAATGAAAATTTCAGGTAGAGATCTGTCCAAAACAAAACAAAATTTAAAGGACTATTCTTAGATACATTTAATTCAGTAACTAAGCAATACAATAAGTGGGTTAAAAAACTTGTCACTTCACAGCCAAACATACGACAAAACGGGATTATTATGTTACAGATATCGGTGAATAGTCATTCCACACAATAGAGAGAGGTGTAGCTCGTCAAAATATTGTCTGATGCTTATTAATCCTATCCCTATTTATATTTGACTTTATATTTTTTCACCTTAATCCTACAGCTCGGGGAATACTCAAAAATATTTTTATAATACCTATTAAAATAAAAACTGAGGTGACAACGACGCTTTTTAGATAAGCTTATACATTATTTGAAATATTTTAGGAGAATCGTCTTTCAAAATTCCCATGGGCAACCCAGGCCAAACTGAGTGAGTCGTAGGTGATTGTACTCAGACTGGAACAATCTTGATGCCTGTACGATGACCAAGGTCTAAACCTCAAGGGCCAATGACAGCTAATGGGTGAATGAATCATAAAGTTTTAATAAGCTTTTCCAATACAGTTTTATTTTTACTGCTTGGCTCATTTATTACGACTGCAGATAATTTTAAATTTTCTTCGTTTAGTTTACGAGTTTCAGAGTACTAATAAGTATTAGTGCTTCGGAAAAAACATCGTGAAAAAACACATGATCTCTGAGGAATGTGACTTTCCAAGTGCAGTCCACCAAAATGCTAAATTAGGCCTTTAACCTTCTCTTTCTAAGAAGGGAGAGACCAGAGGCATGTGCTGGGACAAAAATTATTATGGATTGATGATTGACTATTATCATTGCACGAAATGAAGAATCATGAGAAGTAATTTTATTTTGAAAGCGTCGCGGTAATGTAGAATGAACTTCCAAAACAAGGAAGAAACAACTTTCAAAATAAAAAATTACTTATACTGTTTTAATTTTTGCTATGAAATTCAGTATCCAAAAACTGTAAATTTCACAATTTTTTTATATACAGCTGCTAGCTTCTACCGATTAATGTTTCTTGGAGACTGTCCAAAACGTAACAACTTCTTTTTCCTCATTGCTAGTTAATTTGGCGTATTATTCATACACCTTATTTTTTTTTGTGCATTTCGAATGAAACTACTATAAACAAGTGTGTACGCATTATTTAACATTATATATAGATCCTTCTTTTCACTTCAACAGTTAGAATCTGCGGCGTACCTCGTATTTTGTATCCTACTAATTTATAAATGTGTAACGAAGGGCTAATTGGATGGTTTGGCAACGATACTAAAGAATATAGGAGTCTGAAGGAGATTAATTTAATGTTTAAAGCTTCAAGATATTATGTAGATCGATAGAGTTATTAAGTACAAGATAATTGTTATTGAATAAGTTTATTTTTATACAAAGTATTATATCAAAAATTCTTCCCTCCATTTTACGACCTCAAATCGCCCGTAAATCATTTTTCCTTTCATTTTTGTTATATTCTCTTCATTTTGCAATACGTTTCATCCTGCTATTTTTTTCACTTTTTACAGTTTTCAAAGGTATCGGCACTGGCTTATTTTGGAAGTTTTTCTCTAAAAATGAGATACAAATAAAAGTTTTACCAAAGCGTATAGTAATGAACAAATTCATGATCATGAGAGACTGTTGTATTAATACGTATATGCTTACAAATTTTTGGGGCGTAAAACCATTCATTTTGTTTCTCTACGCCAGTATTCTAAGAATTTATTTGTTATTGATAAACTCCCCGAAGGCTTCGTGAACAAAATATTAATATTTAATGGTCTCGATGATATTTCAGAAAATATAAAATCTGTTTGTTTTTAGCTGTATCGCCGCTGTTTAGAAAATTAGGTCTAGTGTTTAACCACACTTTTATCGATAGTTGTTTTATGCAGTGGTTTATCAAATCTGATACACGATGTAACTAGTGCATGCTGAGCATTTGTCTAATAAATTAAGTATGTAGAAGAACAAAGCGTATGGAAATTATATAGCAAAGCAAAGCAAAGCAACAACCCATAATTTTCCCACTGCTGGGCTCGGGGTCTCCTCTCACAATGTGAGGGGTGCAGGCCATAGTCTACCACGCTGGCCAAGTGCGGATTGGTAGACTTCACACACCTTTGAGAACATTATGGAGAACTCTCAGGTGTGCAGGTTTCCTCACGATGTTAAATGGTGGAAATTATATAATTTTCTTAAATTTTAATACGACTGAAGACACTGTAGACTCAGCCCATGAAAGACTAATAGTCTACAGATTATACAGATAAAGATGCCGCTGGAAAACCAATCGGAAGCTTAAAATTTAATCATGAATTAGGATATAAGGGTTTAGCCATCAATCGACGCTATATTCTTCTAAATTAAAAAAAAAACAAGAAACAAAAATGAAACAAAAAACTTAACAAAACACTAACTTTAAATTAAACTTAACAGGAAACAAATATATCGTTGCCTACCTACTTGATATTACCTAACCTACTTGATATTAAGCCATTTAGGACGTTATAATTATCGACATTTGTATTTATAATAGTATGTACGATTTACGATTATGTCTTCTCTGGCATTAAATAGTACCTCTCTAAACCGGTCAAGTGGAAACCTATGCAGCTTGTTTTTATGTATATATTTTCCTCGTACAAACACTTATTTTTCGCGGCAGGCAAATAAATCATTTGTATACCCGTACATTATGCTCTTACGTGGAAACTGGTTTGTACAGAATAAGAGCAAAATGATGAATACTCTAGTTTGCGTCCTTATAACATTATACGTAGGCAATGAAGATTTTTATTTAGTTTTTTTTGACTAGAATACACTTTAAATATAAAACCTTTTATTAATTTAATGTATTTTAACAGCCCTTACTAGGTTAACATTAAGTTTACCTATACAAGTTGGGCTTCATACGAATTATTCTACGCTATTAGAGTCTCCTTTTTGCGAAAACATGTACTCAGCAATTGAAAATAATCCTTATTTATACTTCTTACATTCAAATTAGGATATACAGCAAAAGTTAGGACACAAAACAACGTCTAGAGCCATTGAATAATTTAGATTCGAGGCGCATCGTCAGAATTTATGACGTCAACCGAAGTTTTGATGGAGGGTCCTCGGATGCCACAATTACTTGAATTATGAACACATATAAGGAGATATGACAACAGTTGTATGGCTGTATAGGCCATTCTCTGGAGGGTATGTCTCAATAAGGGTACAAATGCTTCGCATAAAGTTTTAAGATAAGATATTATGGTTACAAAACTTAGTACCTAGTTCTTCTCATGTATCTTATTGAATCTGACTGTAACATTTTTTTTCTATACTAACGAACAAACAGACGTGCCATTTGATGGTACGTGTTCATGATCAGGTTTTATGGATGACCACGGGCGACGGTGGCCATCAGGATCAGCAAAATAAAAAAAACAAAAATCATTTAATGGGTGAGTACTGGGTATAGGATACGTCAAATTTTACAGAACGATTTTGAGCTTCTCCGACCTACCCACCAAGCCTTCCTGTAAGATTAATGATCAAACTACTATCCCTACTAAATACTTAGCTCTTAAATATTAGACTGTATTCTTTTAACACAAAAAAGTAATACCCTCTTGTTTTACAAGTTTTGATGAATCTCGTTTAACTATTCAAATTACCGCATTAGGGATTCGTACCTCAAGTGGAAATAAGTAATTATGATTACACGTTTTCGACATTAAAACTTGAGAACTCGTATTTCTTTAATAATTCTAGTACGGACCTTGAATAATTGACATTCTTGAGGAGTCACGGCCTTTAACAGTTCTGAAGTTTTGACACAGGGGCCTGAATGCGATGGACGAAGTTATACCTTTTGTGTGCCAAATATCAAGAATTTAATTCTAACTATTGAGAAATTAAAAAAAGTCAAATATGTACCGGGTACCTCCCTTACAGGTAAATATTTGTTTAAAGATTTTATTCTAATTTCTACTTTGTTAACGTAATAAGTAATTATGTGGGTTTAACATACTAAATTACAGCTTTCTAACAATAAAGATGCTAAAAGTATACTTTGAAATGAAATTAATGAAAAAATATTCACTACATCAAGTGTACAATTAATGGTATTTGTCATTCATCAGCATAACAATAATATCTCAAAAGAGTCACGAGTATAAGGGCATTTAGAATAATTGAGATTCCGGGTCACAACTCACGGTACGTCAAACAATCTTTTGATGAGGGGCTCGCAGCTACATAAGTACAGCTTGTACAGAGTACATATGCAAACATACTGCCAATTAATAAATGTATCATGTTTTTATAGGCTTTGTAATTTTTGTACCCCAAATGGGATTTGGGAAACGTATATTAATTGGCGGTAACTAATAAATTATTCTATGTGTATGAACTTAGTTTACGTAGCTGCGTAGTTATGTGACGAGTATAGGTATATTGATTAGTAAAAATGTATAGATACATTATTTGTTACCAATATTAGAAGCAGAATTATTCTACTGTAATACTACAAAACAAACAAACAAAAAACGTGTGCACACTCATACCCCCGCAGTGGGATTCTGTTTCGTGGGTGGTATGGACGACACTAAAATATAACACATCACAAAAACACCCCTGACCCCAGACCAAATATTTTTACCGATTCCAATAAAAATATTAAGTTCACAATTTAATTTTAATAAACTGAGATATCAATTATTACAATAATTGCATCGTACCACAGTTTGTTTCAATGTTGTTGATACATATGTATAAATATATATATATAAATATGTTTTATGGTATGGCCATGTATGCATACATATATATGCAATGTATGTGTATATATGCCTATGTATTATAATATATTAGGTATATTTATTATTTTTCTTGCTATTGTTTTTTTTTTACTACTTTTGTTTACAAAAAAATATTTAGCTCATTTTTAAGCTATAGTAGTTGAAGTAGTTTTTTCTTTATGCGGCGAACTGTAATCACTCGTCCGAACTGCGACACAATAAAGTTCGTACTGAAAATCAGTAGCCGTGGTTACCCGCGGCATATGCTGAGTGCCTTTTTTGTTGAGCGATGCTGCAGCTGGTTATATCGACTTCATAACTTATAATATTTTGTAAATGGTTTATTTAGTATAAATTTTGTAACTTGTTGCAGAGCTTAGCAAAATAAATATTTTCTTTCTTTCTTTCTTTCTTTCTTAAACATAAATATTACTTTCAATCTTGTTCTTTTGAAAAATACCAAGTAGTTAACTAAAAATATAAGGATTATTGTTGTTACAAAACATTTTGTACGAAGTATTACTGTAACAAAAACCAAGAAATTTTATCTTTTAAGTGTATAGTACGTGCCATTGCTATAGTCAGAGAGCAAGTATGAAACATATTATTTACACGTATTATTTATACGTCATAATATTTTATATTTTCTATTAAGAAATTGTATAAAATAAATTACCCAAAGACGTGTTGCTCTTAAAACAAAGAATATTAATTGCCTATATTATGCATGAAGTTAAAAAAAACTTATCCAAAAGCAAATAAACATTTAAAGATTTCATTCACATCAATTCAATCCTTACGAGGACGCCAAGCGTTCTATCAACGGTTTGGTACTTTCAATTGTCCACAAAGGGAGTTAATATGTAAATTAAAAAAACCCGTTTGCATATGAATTGGCAATAAAAATTAAATAAATATAAAAAATACTCTTATTTTTGCACATAATATCGTACTCATTAGAAAATGATGGCCGGCTCTTAGGCTACGACATGATAGATTGAGCACATCAGGAGCAAGAAGCGATACGCGCGGTGATACATTAGCTCGTATAAAGGAGTGTATTGGGGATTAGGGCCTGTAAGTATCTACTGGCTGTAGCCAAAACTTCGATTGTATCATATTTAATATTGTGATACTTACTCATATTTTTATTGGCTTAGAAAATTTATTTACCTGTTGTTCGCTGAGTATAAAAAGCTCAAATAAGTACTTAAGCCCTTAAGGTTTTAAAAGTATTATACGTTATTCAGGACTTTTATAGAAGGTTGGTATACAAGAAGTCCCAATCCTACTTGGCCAGCAACGCATCGGTAATGCCTTTGGTTTAATCGTCACTACTGCTTACGGTCACCACCATGGGCTTATTAAAAGAAGGCTCGTCTGTTAATTTGTCAGTAGTCTACATAAAACCAAGATTAAATAACACACGTACAGTATCAGTCATAAGTGATTTCGCAATCTCTAGTGCTGGCCATACACGATCAAGTTTACTCGTCAAGTTTGCAGTGGACTTGACGCGGCATCCAGTAAACGCGACGGTGTATGGGCACGGTATGGCTATCTGGCCATATAGCTAGCTCATGCAATTAGATGCCGCATCAAGTCAAACTGCAAACTTGACAAGTATACTTGATCGTGTATAGCCAGTTTAATAGCAATGGCGTAAAAATTCAGTTACACTTACGACCTTCTTCTATGAACAGATCACACATACATATACAACCATATTCCTATTGAACTATTTCTTCGTTAGCTAATGAGAAAGAGATATAGAGATAAAAAGATTATGACACTAATCACAAAGATAATTTTGAGTCAAAGCTAGATAATGCACTTGAAGCCTATGACTATGCGTATAACCAACACTAGACACCTCGTCCACTGTCAGCGACACGCAATCTCTTAAAATACTTAGTCGCGAGGACAAAGCTTGTTTACTGAAAGACTCTTGAATAGATCCGTCTGAATTGCTGTGTCAACAGACATGTCCGTGAGAGACAGATTAGTAGGGAGCGATAGGGCTAGCAAACAAGCTCCCTATAGCAAAAAACTACTGTCTTCGATATCACTACGTCTGGCTTCGGTATTTCCCCTGCATAATTTCCCCTATTAATTAATGAAACTTGGAGTGCAAGGTAATTGGTGAAGAGGATCTGTTTAATGTTCTGTTTTTCAGCTACGCCAGCATGGTTAAACGATGATTGATTTCAATCCATTAATGTCAAAAGGTATGTTTCTTCTCCTTAATTACCCCAGAGTTTACATCAACACGTTGCCCTAATATAAATTGGTGGAGCAATTAACGGATGTTTTTATGCCAGCCGAAGGCGTTTGACGTGGCTTAACTTACAACTCCAAGATAACAATGGGATCGATGGCTTTACGTGTCCCAAGCACGGAAGCTTCCCAGATATTTTTGCCTCTAGCGGTCACCCATCCACCTACCGATCGTGTCTGTTGTTGCTTCCATCCATGCATCCAATACGTTTTTCACCTCCACTGCTAGACATAGGCCTTTCTTAACTTGCACGACACTGACTGGTTTTGAGACTTCTGAATATACCGTACGCAGGTTGTCTTCTTCTGGTCGTCAGTCCGCTTTTGGCTAATTCGGTCGATCATTTAGGATTGACAAATACTGCTGGGCTATAAGTGCATCGATTAGTTGCCCATACTTTGAGACTATTTCATAGTATTAAGTCTTCTTTACGACCCTTTGGTGCTCTCGCTGCGTATATTTTAAAGTGGGCTCACTTGTTTACCTTGGGAATCTCTTAAATTAGCATCCTGTAGTTAATGTGTATGAAAATAGCAGAAATAGTGTGGTACAATCATATTTTGTTGTGAAGTGTGACCAACAATTTTTAATTATTCTTTTTAATATTTTTCTTCAAGAAAAAAGAATTGTTCTAAAGTCTTTATTTTTACTAACCCTTAAACAGCTGCGTGCGATTTTTTTTAGTTGCCAACTTTGCCACAAAATTGTTATCAACTTCAAATTTTGCATAATATTTGGGACAGCCATTATTACGCCTATTTTTAATTTGTAGTTCAAATCGTAAAGATAACAAGTAACTTATCTGAACATCTATGTGTCATTTACCAGTCTTTATCATTCAAAATATTTTCTAAATCTACATGTTGCTAGAATATCAAAAGTTCATGCAAAATACGGCGTTCTAAATTTTTGTTCGCTCGATCAGCTATCGAAATATGATACGGGCTAGCCATTAGTGCTATTAGTGCCATGACTAGCAACATGGAGCAACTAGTAAAATATAACTGCCGCTGCAAGGCTGTTACAACTTTAGTGCACTTTGCCAAAACACTCCCACGAAGGCGGCGGGACTTGGTTTGTGATTCTCTCTACGATTATTCTGTCAGGGGTCAGCAAAATTTACGAGCTGACAAAACCTTCTGGTAATTCAGTAAGTAAACATCGATACAAATTAAAGTCTGTGATATCAATGGCGGCACCCTATTTGTTGACTAAGAAGCGAGGAAACCGTAACCACGTCACTTTAATTATTGTTTTCCCTAAACTGAGATTAACATAACTTAAAAGAATTAGATCCTACGCGGAGTTGCAAGTGAATAGTTGCTAAACCAGCTTAGTATCGGCGGCTGGCGAGCTTAATAGCCAATTGTGTTGTAAAGCAATTGTTCACTGCAACAGCCACTCCTGGAGGCGATAATTCATATTGGACGTAAGGCCCGATAAATTGCACGCTTTTGAACTTATGTAAGGATACTGACTGTGATATGATATGGATGATCCTGTAGCCTAGTTGATAGTATTCCTGCCAGGGTCCCAGGATCCAGTTCCGGTCGGGAAGATATTTAGATGACAGATACCTATGTAAATGTTTGTCCATACATGACACAGGTAATCTTAGTGAGATGTTATGACCATAGGAGTCTTTGGTCAACTCATCCTGCTCGATCTTATCCCGCGGGTTGTCCTAGTGAAATATTTGAATCGGACAACTCACTCCGCTGATATATTTTACGTCTTGTACAGACATGAAAAAAAGTGGAACTGGAACCGGAAGATACCGATGTCAGTTGTAGTATTATTAGTTAGGAGATAATACTCATACGCATTTATGTATGATTATGAAGGAGATATTTATTCATTGGGAAATGGGCAGGATGATGATGATTTCTAATAGCATACAAAAGTAACATGAAATACGAGTATCGTTATAGCATGTATTTACGAGCGTTCAAAATCAACCCATAGCGACTGATGTATAATTGTATATTGAAAATTATGACGCTTATATCGGCGCCTAAATTGCGTCATCGGCTTATAATTACTATTTATGGATTGTAATTCTGACCAATTGAAATTTCCAGTAAATACTCATTTAATTTAGTAGTGAATTCTGTTTAATTACTAATCTGCGCATTTCCTTCCATTTTCATGACTGAATAGGTACCTAAAGAGCTGTAGATACATCGTTTTAGAATCCAGTTAGCGAAGCTTGGACGTACAAGTTTTTATATAGTTTACATAAATAAAATAAAGGAAATTATTTAATAACTTGAAACTTCAAAACCTAAAAATGTTTTCACATAAGATAACTTCAGTATATCTAATGTACTTTAGAAACGTGGCGTCACTGAAAAGATTTTAAATACTGTAACAACGCCGAATTTTTATGAGTATTTTCCGTAGGCAGCTCTCAAGACGTATACGCGTGTAAAAATAATCAATCTGCATCCACTAAGATATTACAACATTTTCAATACAATTTTCTTTAAAACAGTTCCCAGAAATGTTTCACATAGTTTTGAAAGCGCATAAATTCTGACCTATAAACGTCCTGCCCAATCGCTGTGAATGGAGCAAACACTACTCGTATAAATATTGCTGGAGGCACGAGCATCGAACAGGATAGTTAAAACAAGTATATATTATATGCTAGCTTGTGTAAATAGATCGGCTGTGGAGTCATTTAGGCGAAACCAAAAAGCATTAACATTCGTGAGAGTAAATAGAGTTCAACTAAAATAAGCTTAGAATTGAGTAGACGAGCAGTATGAATAAATACATGTTTTTCTACTCATTTACATTAAAAAATCTATCACTGCTGTGGTATTTTTTCATGGACAAAATAAGACCAAGGTCGTTTTGCTAGCCAGGCAGCCAGACAGTTTGCGTCTATCGTGAGTGATCGATCGAGGAACAAGTTAGTGACCGTTAACGGAACTTTGTACGATCTGTAGTTAGGGGTGGGTTAAAGCAATTTTCTGAGCGTTTTTGTGCTTCACAGGGCACATTATGGCATCATATAATAGTGACTTGTATCACGGGCTTAAAAAAGCTTACCACAGGCACCAAGTTCTCGCTAAGAAGGATTATAGAACATTAACTGTCTTAGTAAATAAGCCTAGCTTAAGACCTTCTTGTGTTAGTAAATAAACGATATTATTATTATATTTGTTGTTATTGATAAATATTGCTTCCTTGTCATTAGTTAAAGGAATCTCATACTCTTCAGTAGGCGACAAGTAGCTTAAACCCTAATAGATATAATAAAAAATATTATACAATTCTATTAAACTATCTTAACCGTTCTTTCAAACCTAATTAAACAACAAAGAAGCGAACTGGCCTTATCGGTCTGTTCTGTATTATGATCCCTCTGTTTCGTCTATGTCCTTCACTTTCTTGGCAGAATTTTGTTGGTGTCTGCAAGACAACTTGTGATTCTAGTTTATCCGACTCCGGATCTACGTTGTCAATGTCAAGTACGAGTTCTTCCAATGAGAGTAGGAAGAGGCGTCCACATAAATCAAAACCCAAAATGCGTCGTCGCGACCGTATAAGTACGATAAATTATTTTCTGAATTAAGTGACATGAGGGCAAATACAGGGATCCGTTAATAATGACTCCTACTCACAACATGAAATTAGTAAAGATAATAAAATAATAATAAAAATAAAGGAAGTAATGAGTTATATAATGGACGCATAGTCCTCCTACGGAGAAGCCCGTTGGGCTCACCTGGAATATAGTCACGAAAAAACAGGAGCCCTCGGTTCCAAAAGCGGATCCGACTCACGTGCAGCAAATTAACAAATTGCAACGTTTTTGCCAAGAACAGTGTTAGGTATGCTGACATACAAATGCTATATTTGCGTTCATCTGGCTTTACCGCTTTTCAAGCTAACGATGAAATCAAGAGGTACGATATATTACGTTCCGATGCGACACTGGAAAAAGCGTTTGCAGTTATGACTTACGCACTCCTTAAACAAAGTGGAAACTTACAAGGTGACTTTGTAAAATTCTTAAAATGGGTAAATTAACAAGAATAAACTCTGTCATACAAAACTATTTATGAAAAAATTGATGCCATATTCACCACCAGTAAATATATAAAGACCTACAATGATAATCTTCAAATGGTCTTTGGCCATAGAGCCTAGATAATATAACTCAGACGAGATACTTGTTTATCTTCGATGAAAGACCTATATTATTACAAAAGCGAATTTCGTAAAATAACGTATTCATACATTCAATGTTAATTTGTTCGATACTAACAGGTTTAGCGTCTTAACAGAAAAGTTAGGTGGCATGAAAAGCATATTTGGCCTACTTACAAGGATCGCAAAACCCCTGCACCGTAGAATGGTCTTGGCCCATCCACCTCGACTCTCAATCAAAACGCTGGTGGAAACCCAAAAAACCATCAACAAACCTTTTACAAGCCCTCGAGAAGGTCGCATAGTCGCCGCTCAATATCCCACTGGGGAAAAGCAGGCCACCGGCGATCACAATACTGACAATCAAAGCATTTTCTGTGGCGGACAGCTTCGTTATTTTTACGAACAGTGGCAACGCCTGGGAGCTCCAACACATATCTTAAAGCTGATCAAGGGATATCACATACCTTTCACAACCAAGCCTTCTTTATACCTACCCAATCGGCAAAGCAGAATAACGCAGTCGTCACCAGAGATAGATACCGTTATCAGGAAATTGCTCAAGCAAGGGGTCCTAGAACCCGCAACTTGCTCCCCGAGCTTTGTATTCCCCATATTCCGAAGATCTAACATCTAGCTGGCGACCATCAACCCGGAACACCTATCAGTCAGCATAGAATAGATGGTGTGACTGGGAGCAAAAGAACTAGGTAGATGGTGATATATCTACAGGATCCAATCTCGCAAAGTTTTTGGCCAACTTACATCAAGAAAACGCGATCTTGGTACACAAATCAGTAGTTTCTACATTCTGTCACCCACACAATCGGTATAAGCCAAGCTTCCATGTAAAACAAGTACCTACTATAAGCTTAGCCAAACTAAAACTTTCAAAACAACCTATTTGAGACACCCTCGCCAAACATTTAGCCATAAAAAACCCAGACAGGACAAACCTGTACTAAGCCTCGTGCTAAACTGCGACCACCTTGCTCTTAGCTTCAGGAAGACGAATTCATGAATTGACTCTTCTAAAAATCTACTTAATTCACACCGTAAAAGCATTCTAATAGCTATAAAAAATCTAATTTCAAATGAAATGGTAATGAACAATACCATAAAGCATAATTAATATAGTTACGATCGTTAGAGCTATATAATGTAAGATGATGTGATAGAATCAGACTTGGGTTACAAGCACTACATCCTTCTCATTTTACAATAATGCGAAGTTTCCCTTCCCTGGTTCTAACGCTACACAAACAGAATAGCTGGCCTGCATTAAAATGATTTACAGATGACATACAGTTGCTCGTCAGCTTATAAACTACGATAAGGCCCCGCTAACAATGGATGCAGTAAAGTAAACCCAACAGATGGCCTAAATGGAAAATTAACGGTTAACGAGCAAAATCTAGCGCTGATTCCGCTAAGCTATGAAATATTAAGCGCTGAATAAATTTCAATGCACTAAACTCATATCGAGCGCATGTTTGTAATTGGTCATAAAAGCTGCTTCGGCTACATATCAAAAGTGGCTTGGCAACGTGTAGTGTCCGTTTACACGTGAAGTAGTTAGCAAGATAACTAAATTTCCAGTGATTAAAAACGTGTAGACAGATAAGTGTAAGTAAGTGCACAAGTTAGATATGTTTGTATTTTTCTGTTAAGTTGGTGGCCATGACATGCTTTAACATATTAATAGGATATGTATTTTTGTATGATGTGAATACTTTACGACTTCCCTTTGGTGTAGTTAATCATTCATCTTGAACGAATTAAAGAGCTTATCTAAATTAATAGGTATGTTTGGACAAGCACTAAAAATTTTGATCTACTTTACTTCTTCATACGTGTAAACCTTACAAGCGAAAATGTTGAGAATACGATTATAAAACGATACGTAAGGGACCGTTTGGGACAATGTATTACTGTGTAGATTAGAGAGTCGGGATACTAAGACCTGCATAATGTGGTGCTATAAGATATTCGATATTAGCTCTCTTAAGTAACCTTAGTTAGCACATTAGTTCTTTAAGTAACCGTAGTTGGGTCGGTAGTGATTCTGAAGTATTTCCCCGCTCTTTTGACTCGGGTTTGAGTCTCGGTTCCAACAGATATTTTGTAAAACATAGTTTTGACGTGATAACGTCTTATAAATCGATGAACATCAGCTGCAGGCACGAAAAAGTGTCACGTTCCGCCTGAGCCTGAGTGTGCAAGCGAGCCCGAGCGTTGGCTTGTGACACTCTCTTCTCGCGTGACAGCTAGCAGTTCCAATAGTTCTGCTACTGGAACGCCTGTAACTCCTTCTTTGTATAAAACAAAATAATGATATTTCAGTGATATCGCTCACCCATTAATAAAACGGCACATCTACGTTTGTCATATTTTACAGAAACGAATTTCAAAAAATTTATAAAAAACCTACATTTAATCTTTAAAACTAATCTATCTTTAAATTTAGTTTTTAAACTATTAACTTGTATCGAAAACTTTCTAAACATTATTAGTGATGCAGCTGTGGGCATTAGAATTCTGTATGAACTCTACAGACGGGTTTCATGATTGTCTATCCCCTTTGTCCTCAATTTCTATAAAGTTTGGCGAAACAACTGCAAATGAATAAAGCTAGTCATTCAACTTCGCTTTACTTCAGGAAACCTTACGTTAAAAATGTGCCCGTACATAATATGGATGTTTCTTTGATTATATAAATGTAACTGATTTATCGTATCAATAAATAGTTTCAAAACACTAATTAATGACAAAAAGTATTCAAATAGTATATTTAATTACGAGTGCGGAAAGCCTGTCATTGCAAAGAGTTCCGACAAATTGCAATGACGGTTCCGCACGTGTACTGAACAACTACAATATTTTTAATACAGTTGCGAAAAATTGAAGCAATTTAATAAAATAATAAAAACACAATCTTTTTGGAAAATGGCACCAACCGTAAAATAATTTAAACAGAGATTTTTTTGTTTTCTTCACCCATTCTGGGTAGGCAAAGGGAACTATGCCCATACAGCCAAGTCTTCAGTAGATTTTTTTGAAGAAAAAGCACGAGTATGTAATAGCCCACATCCCGAACGCTATACGTCCCTGCAATAGCCACTTTTTGAGCAACTGTATTAAAAAGTTCTTTTTTCAGTGTTTCCTTTCGTATTAAACTAATATCACATTAAACAGAAAAATAATGTTGCCGCTAGTATAATAACTACGTATAATGGTGCAAAGGAATTAGTCCATAAGGGAACATACCAAAACCACGTAACCCATTTTTTCCAACTTTTTACCCCCCTCTCCCCCCTTCGTGCCCATCTGTAGTATATGAGAAGACCCCCCTTCCCCCCTAGTTTTCACGTGGTAATTGATAAATACGGTTTTCAATACTTTTTTGCAAAAACAGAGTTATAAAATATTAATTTTGCTTATATTTAACGCAATACTTTGCGGCGCAATGGTTGCTAAAATATTGACTACGTGACAAAAACCTAACCCCCCCTCCCCTCTGTGACCAATCGTGGTGTTTTGAAGACCCCCCTCCCCCCCTAAATGAGGCAGTGGTTTTGGTAATATGTTCCCTAATGTCCTTAAAAACCAGATATCAAACATTCATTATCTAGACAACTCCGTAGTCCAGTTGCTAGTGAGTGACTTTACCTGTAAAGCGAGGTGCCTGGCGTTTGATTCCCGACAGGGAAGACAAATTATGTGAGCCAATGATATTATACGTAAAAAAGAGGTAGATATGTCACTAGCGCGCCGAAGATGAAGATCGTAAGAGCGGTCAATTGACCTCTGTCTGTTCGTAGTCGCTCTGTTATTACAAGACAATAGGCAGTTTTGTTGTTGTCAGAAGTGCCTGAGATTTGAAATATTGTGCAACGTTAAAATGCCTTCCTGTATTATTGTAGTGTGATTGGTGTAGTGAAACAAAAGATAAACCTGTGTGTGTTGTAGCTCTTTTCGGAACAGATTTTTTGGTTGATTTGTAAGGGCATGACCTATCTATGGTTTTTTAAACATCATTGATGTGAGCGATATTTTTTTGCAAAATTCAAAATTCTAAATAATTTCTTCATATAGGTATCACTGATACACTTATGTAGGTACGTCATTTTTTTAATCTACCGGCTTTTCGCAAAGGTGCTTTGTCATGGAGGAGAAGAAAAGCCGCAAAGAAACTTTTTTTGATTTAATGTGGGGGGTTTACGTGAAGTTTTATTAGTATTGTCTATTCCACCCATGACACAGGGAATCCTAGTGTGGAGGTATGAGTTTGCTAGGTACTTGTTTCATTATAAATGTAAATACATACATACGTAAGTAAATAAAACACAGAGATTAAATGAATCAAACTTATCTTATTTAAATATAACGACGCGTGAGGGTGGTTAGGGGTGAATAGCAACTTGCGGTTATTTTGAGATCGCACTTTTGATTCTTAAAATTGTAAACTTGATTTAGATCTAAGTTTTAGATTAATTGCGAACGTCTGGAATGCTATCTCGTTAATTATCGTGGCTGTAAGAGCATAATTTCAATCTTGAGTGTTTGCGAGGGCTCGATTTATAACAATCTTAGAACGAAATAAGACTTTTTAAACCTTAAAGCAGTCTTATTATTTAAATCTTATTCATAGGTCTTACGCCTGAAAATATTTAGGACTCGAATTATTCTTTTATTGAAATAAAGTGAAGTCGTAAATTCAATATTATATTTTTCAGATCAACATGCATGTAATAAAGCAAATTTTATTAACTCATTCAAAATGAATTATAAGAGGAATAATCCTTTCATACAAAAGTTAAGAAAACAAAGTATAGAAATTATCAGGAACTAAACACCATCTTCTCTGAAAATTCCTCCTGCAAGGCAATGAAACTAATTAGCTATTACAGTTCAATCTAGTATAATTATACCATTGCCTTATAATATAATTGGAATTATTTATGAGGGAAATTAACTGAAGCCGTTAATTACTTAATATTAATCTCACCCCGAAATCAGCTTTGAGTTTGAGACAGAGATTACATAATTACCTTGACACCTAATCATAATTATTGATGTTGAATGCAAGGGGCTTGCCTATCTTGAGTAAAGGTGAGGAGGATTCGTACCTATTTCTATTACTGCTTTACTATATCCATTATTCATATTGCTAAGCAGTCATAAGAATGCTTAGGTCTAAAACTTGGTAATTGATGTCATACTAGCATTACTTTTTATAGCAATACAGTAGTACTTCTAACGCGCGACCTTTAAGCGCTATGGGGTGAAAGAGTGTGGGTTCACGGAGCACGAATCGTCGATAAAAGTAGCAGTTTATACCGCTTCACACTCATAGCCTCACAGTAGGATTTCCTGTAACGTTGGTGCCATGGACAACACACAAAGACACGAACACACACCCAAACCGAGAACAGAAATTCAAACTTATCATTATCCTGCTTCGCTGGGAATCGAACCCCAAGGGCCCTTGGCATGGCGATCTGGCATGGTAACAATTACGCCTCACGGGTCGTCATGTTTGGTGGTGCTTAGACAATAAAGCTACTTAATTTTCATCTGCATCATTGCTCATCATTTTTTCTGCAATTCATGACGCTTCTTTATTCAGAGATCTTTTTCCGAACGGAGGGTCCTTCATAGCTAATGCGTAAGTAACTTTTAGACAACTAAGTTATGTTCCCAAGATTACGAGTATATTGTGTCTTCGTGTCACCTAGCTGCGACCTATAGATGTAAATTTACAATAATAAACATTTATATTAACATAACTACCTGGTTATGTAACATTTCTGAGGACCTGCTTAATTTACAAATGCCTTACTGCCAAACAAAAGGATACTCAGGCTAGTGTAGCCTGAATATCCTTTAAATAAAGCAAAGTTATGCAGCGTCTTGTTTTACGGTTGACTTCACAAATTGAAAGTGCACACGTGTATGTTATTACTTGGTTGACAGGTTTGCTTCAAGTGCTTATGCTTATCGTGGAATTCATTATTTATACATTGCTTCTTACTACGTATTCATATTAGTCACTAAATGCATGTGCTACCTACGCCGCTCGCCGATCTACAAACGGCCGCACTGAAAAATCAGAGGACGTAGAAAGTACCTGGTACTTGCTGCGCCGTACTCTGAGTGCGACCCTTTTCCGGCATGTTGGTAGCTGCAAGTTGTATAAATAATATATCACCAATTTTAAACATTGTTGCAATGCCTTTGCCGGAATAAATTTTTCTTTCTTTCTTTATTCGGTTTCGCTTCACTATAGTTTCTTCCATTCTGTATTTCGCTAGTTGACGGACTGAAATTTAACGGATAGTGGCATATGTCTATAGGTGGATTTCTTTCTTTAGGTGGCTCGTCTTATTTTTTGGGTGATTCCAACTTAAGTCTACTGGAAGACACTGATATATTCCTCAATATTTAGATCTAGAATGTTCCAGAAAGATCTAGAATGTTCCAGAACTCTCTGGTGCAAATTAGTGAAAGGGTTCGTTAACCCATGACGTATGCTTCCGACGTAGGTCAACGACAGATCTTACGAAAATAATCGGCTTAACATGGCTTCAGAAGCAGGGCAACAAGAAGGAATTTGGTTACTCATGGGGAATTATAAGCCATATTGTTCTTCTTTTTTCGTGCACTCTTGTCAGATTGGTCGCGGTTGCTGATATAGATAAGTTCTTTTTGAGGCTTGTTAGGGAGTTTGCTATAATATCGGTTTTTTCTGGGTTGTTTGCAATTATGATGCATTGAAAAACTGTGGTGTCGGCAGTTGCTTTTATAAGGTTTTTCTGTAAAGTTACACACACACATGACACACACACACACACACACAACACACACACACATGAACAATTAATATCTACTTAACTTATCATCCTTAATTTTACTTCTATACTCATTATTTCTCATACGCCCTACAATATTATATTTCAGTCAAGTGAAGGTAAACGCCGATGCATTTTCTAAGCTCAAATTATTCGCTCTTCATAGCACAATCGATTACTGAAAATGATGGATTTTCGCGCTTTTAGCTCACTTACCTAATCTGCTGGGAAAATATGTATGCACCTTCAGTATTTGTTTAAAGTGAATAAAATACATATACAGTATGTACGCACATATGAATTATACTTCTTTGGCGTAACAGAACAAAAATAGCTAAAGATTTCATCCCGTATATACCACAACTCTTTGTTTGTAAAAGAAATCAGTTATCAGTTAACTTCATCATGTCATTTTTTGGCTATCGGTGTCCGCGCGCATCATCCTCATATTTTTTCTAAACGCGCCACAAGAAGTGTAAATTCATAAATGTACCCCTATCCATGTAAATAGAAACTTACAAACTTCTAGAAAAGATACCACCAAATAAAAAATAAATAAAAAATGAACTCAAATATCAGTGGAATCAACACGTCATAGTAATTTTGACTGAAAATTTTGTATTATTTTCGTTAGTAGGGTTCCTAATCTTCTAACCAATGATATTATAATGTAAAAAAGAGTTCTATCCTGTGCTTCTAAGATTAAACGCCGAAGCGTTTGCTTCGATCAATCTGTCGTATGAATTCGAAGATCGTCATCCCACGACGTTTGACGCAGAAAACATTACGTAGGTTACTTAATATGCCCCCTCTATATCAGATTAAAGTATCATGTCCACGACACGAACTGATATCATAAGGTTGTCTAGAGGACGGCCGTCATGCTGTTGACAGAACAAAAATACAATTATTTACAGTCTGCAAAGGAGTTAGGCTGGCGGGCCAACATACAAAAACCTAATAAATAAAGAAATCCTAATAAATAAAGAAAGTTTGTGCAGATGATTTGATGTTAGTCTTTTTATGATGCGCTTACCTTTTTAGTACGCTTCATCAATGTGTAGGACAAGAAAATAGAGTTCCTCTAGTATGATTGGGATGTTTTTGTTTGGGATTTCCTTTTTTGAAACCACTCTTTCGCGGTCAACGCTGCGGGTGGAAACTAGTTGAAATAAATGTGAAAATATACATAATTCTTTTTAGGGCGACACATTTATAATTACTAAAAAGCAAAATCCGTAACAATACTAACTCACCCTCACTCAACTTTGATGTCTGCTCCAGCCAAACATTGAATCTGGGACATTTCAGTCTTAAAACTAAAAAATAATTCTGTTCTAATGGTAAAAAATTAAGTAATACGATTAGTATACTAAAGTACTAATAGTAATAACGCTACATGCTCATAACCTCACACTAGGATACCTTGTCGTTGGTGCCATGGACAACACACAAAGACAAGAATAACACACCCAGACCGAGAACAGAAATTCAAACTCATCATTCAAATTTTCGCCTCGCTGGGAATCAAACCAGGACGCTCGGCGCGGCGGTCCAGCATTGTAGCCATTGCGCCACAAGGGTTATCAAAAAATAGACCCTAGCATCGATGTTCTGGCCTACCGAACAAGGGGTACCAGAAGAAAGTGTGATATCTCATTAAAAATTAGAATCTTCCATCCCGACCGCCATCTGCTGATATCTCTTACTAAGAGAATCTTAGCCCAGTGACTGAGCTTTGATTGATTTATTTAATGGGGTTGACCTATCCTTGAGTTTAGCTTGACCTTACTCGATATAAGGAGTTAAGGAGTCCTTTCGCTATACGACTCATATCGAGCACATACTGAGTCCCAGCATCCTTCAAATGTGAGATAACCCTTAAATCAGACATAAAGGTGGTTGAAGCACCTGGCTTCACGACTCAATAAACAATTATCGATATTTCACAAAGAGCTATTTTAAAATTCAGCCAACGTTTATAAACGTTTAATATCTGACGATAAATTGGGATCCCAGTAGCTAAGGTAAATATTGCTTTCGAAAATTTACGTGCTATGATTTTTGTGTCAACCAAGTGTAATATTGTATATTCGTAACGGAATAAAATATTTATCTTAATAAAATAATATGTCTCTAAAACTTCTCAACCGATTTTAATGAAATTCTGAATAAGTATTGAAAGATAGAAGAGTTTTGGAACCGATGAGTAGCGCTGTTGTCGAAATTTATTGGGCAGACCGAACCAAATCAGAGATTTTAAATTGTCACCTTATAAAAAGTTATAGTCAGCAATTACTTAACATAAAAAAATTAAAGGTGTACCTGACAAGAAACACCTAACGAAGTATATTAATTTAATAGGTAATAACGATTCACTACAATACATAAACTACTTAGTTCTACTAATTAGTATAATTAATTCACGTAAGTAAATTAACTTATGTGAATTAAGTCTACGGCATTTGATATTAAAACGCACCTTGAGTGGAAAAAAGGCATAAGATGTAAATTGCAATTTTACAGGAGAGCCAAAAAAGGTAAAAATATCAGGAAGTAGTCAAAGTAATTTATATTACGATTTCCTGCACAAAACCGTCAAGATTAATGATAAAAATTTGAAAAAAATTGAGCATATGCAGCTTTTATCCCTCTTTCCAATCATATTAATAACTAAAATTCAACGTAAGATCACTTATGCTTTTTTCCACTGAGGGTGCGATATGTTAGCTACACTGTCACTACGTTTGTAACAGGGATTCACGATTGTTATGTTCAATTCCAATAATTCTACAGCACCCTATTATGCTTGCCATTACAGTCTCCCCGTAAAATATGATTAAAAACAAAATTGGCATTTATACGTATAATATATGGAATAATTTAAGATAAAAATTATTTTCTGACACTGCTTTTAACGCAAGAATGGCGTTTAATGGGCTAGTAACTGATGTACTCAGAGTCATTTAAAGATTACTTAAATCGCTCCTTAGTACAGAATTTGTATTGTTATTGTGTACTAAGAATCGATTTAAGTAACCGGTATGTGACTATATTAACTAAAATAATAAGATATATATCACCATGCACAGAACTACACATGTGTCACGAAAAGTCTATCTACAGTACA
Organism: Thymelicus lineola; assembly: GCA_963932265.1. Taxonomy (NCBI): domain Eukaryota; kingdom Metazoa; phylum Arthropoda; class Insecta; order Lepidoptera; family Hesperiidae; genus Thymelicus; species Thymelicus lineola. The sequence goes on along the minus strand of OZ010689.1, from coordinate 2,536,395 downwards.
TTCTATGTACTAACGTAATGGAAAAGTGTTCTACCGAGTAACCTGTAACAAATCACCCGGGAAAAACATGCGAGCATTAATCAAAATAAATGTTTGTACCTCTCTTCGTAAATCTAACCAAGTGTTGCGTATGAAAATTTTATTTGCGTATTCATAATAAATGTGATACTCGAAAATCACTTTAAGTGCAACTAAACCTCATAAAAATAAGTCGAGATACACACCATTTTCTGGTGTATAAGGTTCCGTACCTTTAAGAAACAAAACGGAACACTCCTAGGATCACTTCTTGGTCCACTAATTTTTTCTCTGGAACTCGTGAAGGTATCAAATTGAAATAAGAATCCATTATCCAGCAATCCCTTGGTGTTGTGAAAGAATCCAAATTCTAAGTCAATTCAAAATAAATTATAAGTACATTATTTCTTCTTTCTTAAATAACAAAATCTATTTTTTGATAAAAAATACAATATGTAAAAATGAAATAAGGTTTTCAGATTTTGTTATTTAAAAAGCAAAAAATAATATACTTATCGTTTATTTTGAATTGATTTAGAAGTTGGATTGAAGTATGTATGGGACCCTAGATGCGCGGGTCCGATTTGCACATGTCTGCGGTTTTCATTGGTGCGTTTACTGTAGTTTTTAGGAAGCTAGTGGTAATATTTTGTGTTTCGTTTATTTAAATCGATTCATAACTTGATCGTGTTTAAACCTACAAAACATGTGAAGCAAGCTTCAATAGCGATTGTTCACCTATGTATTATACTTTATTGTTGCAGCGTGAGTCGATAACTCCTCGAATTTGAAAATAAATTTGTAAAGAGTTATATTCACGATACGAATTGAGTTTCTTCAAAACAGTCGTAACGGGTCGTTCCGATTTATAGGATTTGGATCGGATTTCTATAACAATGGAGCGTCGAGTTTTACGATTAGGATACATTTGGACTAAATATTGAGTTCTATCGTAAGATACAAGAGATGACGTTTATGGGTGAATTTCCCAAGTGTATTTTTGAGACGGCGAGGTTGAAAATTAATGTGTGGAGGTAAACTACAATTATGCATAATTTTATATAGGTAGTTTAAGTAGTGATCTACATGATAGTGAAGTATTCAGAGGTATTTAATACATAGATTCTTAATAAAAAAATATCTAAGACCCAAAATCTAATTCCGGTGTACTGTCCAAGCTGCGTTTATTTACATATTTGATTAATTTAATTTTTTTTGGTAAATAAATTTCATTGAAAGGGAATGTTTTTTAGAAATACACTAAATAACACAACTAATATATATTTATGGAGTAATTTAAGATTAAACAACAGCTCTTAAAACATCTTTTAAAAATGTCCTACAAAAAAAAGCAATACCGGTGGCGCATTTTGTATACTTTATTACTTGTTACTTCACGATTTGGAAGACACCTTACTGGCTCTCCCAGCACCGTTCAGTTGTGCTCTTGCAAACTGCGTGTTAGGATGACCGACTGGCTGCGTAATTTTCCTACCAAACACGTAAGTACTAACTGCGGTGGCGCAGGAATACAAAATCATCCAAGGAATACAAAGTCATGTATATTAGTAAAAGTACAAAGCAGATTATCTAGAAATTTTATGGAGGGTTCCATTAACGGTTTTCAGCTATAATTGTGAAATAAAAGTTAACCTGTGACTAAAAGTTTTCTTTAAAATTCATGTTTTGTCTCTGATTCTAAGTCCGGTGGCGCAATCTCGGTGGGTCCGGTGGTAAATCAAAGCGTAGGGAAGTATAGGCCACAGAAACACAAGCGCGTCTCCATCTATCCATCAGCCCTTGGAGGTCCACTGCTGGACATAGGCTTCCCCTAACTTGCACCACTCTGACCGGTCCTGAGCCCTCTGAATCCAGCGGATGCCCGCTGTCTTCTTCAGGTCGTCAGTCTACCTGGTCGGGGGGCGTCCTATGCTCCTTTTTCCGAGACGTGGGCGCCATTCGAGGACCTTTCTTACCCAATGGTTATCGGTCCTTTGCGCTATGTGGCCCGCCCATTGCCACTTCAGCCGGCTTAATCTTCGAGCTATGTCGGTTACCCTTGTTCGTCTACGGATCTCCTCATTTCTGATGTGATCACGTAGAGAAATACCAAGCATAGCCTTCTCCATAGCCCGCTGCGCTTCTCTGAGGTTGTGGATTAGGCCAATAGTAAAGCACCACGCCTCGGAATCGTATGTCATCACTGGCAACACAAACTGCTCGAACATCTTAAACTTCAGGCACTGAGGTAGTGTTTTGGACGACAATATATGACGGAGTTTCCCGAACGCAGCTCACCCGAGTTGGATTCTACAAGTGACTTCTTTCTCGAAGTTGGACCTACCCATCTGGATCACTTGTCCTAGGTAATTGTATTCGTCTAGAACTTCGAGAGCAGCACCGTCAACAACAACCGATACGGGTGTGACATGGACATTCGACATGATTTTCGTCTTGTCCATGTTCATCTTAAGACCCACCCGTTGTGAGGCACTGTTCAAGTCCCCGAGCATTGTACCAAGTTCTTCCAGGGAACCCGCCAGGATGACTATATCATCGGCATATCGCAGGTGTGTGATGTATTCGCCATTGATGTTAATGACATGTTGTTTCCAGTCCATCAGCTTGAACACGTCTTCCAACACAGCGGTGAACAGTTTTGGGGATATGACATCCTTGTCTGACACTTCTCTGGAGTTGGATGGGGTTCGTTGTTGTGTCGTGTACTCAGACGGACATGATGGCGGATGAGTCCAAACACTTCAACACCTCGATATACCGGTAGTAGATCCGCCACCGCTGGGGAGAATCTAGTACCACCCATATCACTATAGAATCAAAGGCCTTCTCATAGTCCACATAGTCTATACATAACGACAAATTATAGTCCTCGGTCTTTTGTATAATCTGCCGCAATGTGTGTATATGGTCTATGGTGCTGTAGCTTTTTCGGAATCCTGCTTGTTCGGGAGGCCGGAAGTCGTCAAGCCTGCGTGCAATGCAATTTGTGAGGACCCTCGAAAACAGCTTATAAACGTGACTCAGAAGTGCAATGGGTCTGTCTAATCATCGCTAAAAGGAGTCCGTTCATCTAGACTCCTATTCTTCAAAATGTACATATCTTTAAAGTATTAAATGATCCTGCCTTTATGATTTCTCATTGGCATAAATCAATTTCGGTGGATCAAATTCTAATTCCAGTGGTTATAATTTCGGTGGCATTTGATAGGGTAATTTGATAATATCTCCGGAACAAATAGATTTTTTTTCAATCTCTACTATATGACTAATTATTACTACTATTTACATATTATTTATGCCAAATAAAGTGTATTAGAAACAGCAAGTTTAAATTTAATCAATTTCGGTGGCTTGGATTTTAATTCCGGTGGTCCTTTAATAATTTCGGTGGCATTTGATCATTTCAAATGGAAATATCTCATGAACTAATAATTTTTTTTCGATCTCTAGTATATGATTAATTAGTACTACTCTTTATCTATTAATTAGGCCAAAAAAATGTATCAGAAACAGCTAATTTAAATTCGCCACTGTAATCAGGCAAAATTCGTGTTTGTTGAAATTCACCCTTATAGTTTTTGACGAGATTGAGACAGACCTTCAAAATCTAGAACAAAGACGTGAGTAGGTCTGCAGGTAGGTAGATTTGCAATTTGCACCCCATTTCTACCATCAACCGATCTGGTCCACAGTGATCCATCCCTACTTTTCAAAACATACCTCCGCTACGTAGGATACCCTTTTGTGTCGTCTTTCGTCATGCGCACCGCGATGGACTGAAATAACTTGCCCGTGTCAGTATTTCTATTCGATTAAAATGTAAATTCAAGTTAATTGTTTTTGACGCTGTTTTTATTTTGAAACAAATAAAGGACACTGTGTTACTTACATAGGAGTATATTATTATCAGTTTCTTGTATGTAGCTCGAAGTATCGTAATTTTTCTACCATGCTCGAGTGGATAAATACTGCGGTCATGAAATAAGGTATGTTATTTTATCACTTCGTAAACCTCTCTGCATGAGACAAGCGTCCAAAGCCTGTGAGTTTTATGAGTTTTATGGTTGTATGAATAATTACTTTCTTCGGGAGAGAATTGTTGTTTGCCGAACTATATTTATGAGGCCAACTTTTGATTCATGAGACATCGCATAAATCTCTTTGATTACGCTTGTACCTATGACCTTGTATTATTATGCTGGTGTGGTTTTATTTATGGCTAGTATTTCTTTAGTTTTTAATTTTGCGTTGAGGCCTACAAGTTAGTTAGGTATTTTTTGTTTATTGAAAATAAGGATACTGAGATTTACATAATTAAAATTATCCTACAGTTTTATTTACAAAAATTAAAGGAAATAAAAATAAAAATATTTAGATATCTGTACTTAATTATTAATTATTCAAAGTAAATATAAAAATGCTTGAAACTAAACATTGTTAAAATTAATATTTACCCACACTTGTACCACGGTAAAGATATAAACAGTAGTCGTTCTTCATACAAACGGCCGAAAAGCGCGTTATACCTACCCACATCCGAATACGCGTGCGATACGTGGGCAACAGCGGCCGCTGCGTGGCGATTGCCGACAGGCGAACGAGCGGAGCTTGTACCACGGTCCGGTCGGTACAAATAACAATTTTTTTAGTTTTTCTACTCTGGTTGAGCTGTATGGTCGTGTGCGGCTGCGGATTTAGAAAAATTTAAGATGGCAGTAGAAAAGGGCAGTAGAAAATTGTTTGTTTGTCCGTCTTTCACGTCGCAACGTTATATGGTATGTTTTTTTGTGTGTGGAGATAGTGAGGAGGGTGGAGAGTAACGTAGGCTATTTTTTTCCGCGGTAAATAAAACATCTCCATGTGAAGATCGATATTTTGTTAGTTGCTAGATATTTAGTTCCGAATGCTGTTAATAGATGGCGTTAGTAAAATTCATTTGCAAGTTCTGAATCACGCTATCAATTAATGATACATGTAAATCCCTTAAATCACAGGCAACTAAGTCTAACTAAGTAAAAGTAAGTAAGTAGGATTTGTAAAAAATCAATCTCTACCGCGAGTGAAGCTGCGGGCAAAAGCTAGTCGATTGATATATGTTTGATCACTGGCCGCCGAAACGATGTTTTTTTTTTCAAAATGGCGACTTGTAAATAGTCTTTCTTCTCTGAGAATATATTATTACGTCAATAACATTTTTTTGCGTGGTGTACAGACGTGTATGACTAAACACAGGAATAACGTGCAAGTGAGAGTGAATGATAAATGCCGCCATTTTAGATTAGTTTCTTTAATGGCGCGAGTAATACATACCTACTTTTTATCGTGTCGGCGGCACATGTCGCAGAAATCAGTTCGGCAGCTATCTTTTATAGGGTTCGCTATAGTATAGACGAATATAATATGAATGACGTGATAAAGAATATAATGATAAATCTATGAATCTCGTCTGGAAATAATTGTACTTAATATTGTAATTTGTAATAATTGTAATTTGAATATTTGCGTCTAATTTGTCATTAAAACGTTATTGCTACTTGCTACTGTAACTTTGATTTCAATGTTATAAATTAATTTAGCAATAGGTATAAAGTTTATAGAATCGGACAGTTGTACCTTTTTTATTTACCTTAACCTGCAAGAAGAACTTACCATACCCTAAGAGTCTCTGTCTCTAATACAATACTGAAGGCTTACGAACCTTCACAGTACTAATAAAAACACAACATAGATTTTTATGGAACACTTCCTTTTTATTCACAATGAATTGCATTTATTAAAATAGAAAATATAACATTTATAAATACAAAACTACAAAGAAACTCAAGTCGTTTTATAAAATTAAAATACTGTCGGCGGACAGCCCTAGCGCGCGGCGACGCGTAGGCAAGTTTTTCGAGAATCGGGCCGAGTCACGTTACTGTTTATATATGTGTACTGTGCTTGTACCTAATTAATGGTTTAGGTTAATTTAATTCGAATCGAACCTTCATGCTCTATGCTTGCTTGAATCAGCCGCCGAGCGACTTATCGTGGTCCGGTTGGGGGCTTCAGACAGTTCTCTCTTTCTTCTTCTTCTCTCTTTCTTGGCAGAAAACGCATCAGTGATGCTTTTCGTATTGCCGATGTCCATGGGTCACGATAGCCACTTACCATTATGCAGATTGTCAGCGCGTTTGCCGGCTAATTCCATGAAAAAAAGCTCGTGATCCACTCTGCGGAATAATAGACGGGGGAATTTGTAACACCACAAACTTAATATAATAATAACAAATAATAATAATAATAACAATGTTAATTTGGTATGTATTTATATATTTATATGTATATATATATATATAGTATTATATATAATTTTTATTTATTTTAAATTTATTTATGTATATTATTCATATTTGTTTACGTTTATATATGCCTTATGATAGATAACTAATTTTTATTACTTTTTTTTTTTTTTGAAATATTATACTTATTTGAAATTACTGCGAATTGAACAGAATTTTCCATGATCAATTTATTGTCACCTGCCACATGTTCTCACCATCACCCTGGGTTGACTGGTAGAGAATGCCAATAGGCATTAAGTCCGCCCTTTGTAAGCCTATTCTTAGGTTGTTGCAATAAAGATTAAATAAATAAATAAATAAATAAACCACTTATTTTACTTTAACTATACCAGCGTCCAGCTGTTACTACACCAATTGATACACAGTTAGATACAAATTTGATAACGAGCAAAGTTACAAGCGCATCAATACATATCGCATCCAATCAAACTTTACGCTTCCTGGATCGACGAATGTATTCCAAGACATGTTCCTTTGAAGATGATACATGACTACACAAATCAATTCCAGTAAGTGTCGGGTATTTGAGGTGCTGCAAACTACGGGAATAATTTCACATAGGAGATCTTCGAATGAGAGCGTTGGAAGCGAAATTGTATGCGGATTTTGATTAAATTGGGCCAATACTGCACAATTAGTTGTAGGTAACAAATCAAAGTTACTATCGTGATATATTTTTTTTGTCTTTTAAATGACATCTACATAATATAAATTATTTATTCATAGTTTGAATCATACTAATCTGTACACTATGCGTACACTATAGTCATTGGGATAACTTTCCATATTCATGTCATATATCATTCATGTCATATATCGTTCATATATCATTAGTGTCTATTCTCTTTGATAAAAGGCATTTAAGCATGCATTCAAACTCTTGAAAAACATACAACAAAGTGTATTGCTTTTTAGATGATTCCAGAATAAAGCTTTAAAAGCCTTGAATACCTTGAAGTAACCAAATGGAAAATGCTAATATACATAATGTTGGACCTTACATTTTGCGTAAGTATGCACAACACGCCTGAAGAAGATTAATGTTTTTAACCGTACCTTTTGTCCATTTTAGGGTTCAAAAGTAATATCGGTACACTTATAGTTCAAGGGCTTCTGGAAGCATGCAAAAAGGTTGGATACTAGAGCCTGTCTGCCTGTGTGTGTAGAGGGTCAGTGTAAGCTAGGTCATATTGCTGAACTTTTCATAGAGCATTTTAAGGTGAAGTCTCCTTGGGGTTGGCGGAGGTGGTGCATAAAGAAGCGCTTCAGGCATGTGGTGAGTATATGCGTTTTATAAGTAAAGAAGTCACGGTGGTCATTGATCATATGTCGAGGGGCAAATCACCGGGCCACGATGGGCTCAGTAAAGAGCATTTGCGAGACGCTGGTGTGCACTTTCCCAGAGTGCTGGCTTTTCTCTTTAATTTATGCATAAAGCTTGCTTACCTGCCTCGAAAGCTTATGAAAACCCTCGTTATACCTATACCCAACAAAACAAAACGGGTGATGCCTCCGACAAGAACAATTATCGACCTATATCCCTTACAACCATGATAGCAATGGTGTTGGACGATTTCTTTGACTTCATATTTGAGAAGCACGTCAAGTTGCACGAGGCACAGTTCGGGTTACGGTCGGGATTATCCACTGAAACAGCGATTTAGCGACTCAAGCATACCGTTCAGTATTACGCCACACGGAGGACACCATGACTGTACGCATGTTTCCTGGACTTGTCGAAGGCATTTGACCTTGTGTTCTATAACATCTTATGGGATAAGCTCCTGAAGGAGACCAGAACGCCCAGGTAGGTTGTCGGCCTTATTAAATTTTGGTATCAGCACCAAACTTACCAGGTAGGATGGCCTGGCTCATACTCAAAGGAGTACCGGGTTGGAGTGCGGGATTAGGCAGGGTGGACTTATCTCTCCTCGGTTCTTCTTGTACGTAACTTGTACGTAAATATACTGATTGGTGAACTCAGCAGAGCCGGAGTAGGCTGTTGAATTGATGGTAAATTTGTGAATAACATTAGCTACGCGGATGATATGGTTTTGCTGAGCCCATCAGTCAGAGCTCTCGAGGTCCTTATCAGAATTTGGAGAGGTATGCGATGGCTCATGGCCTCAAGTATAATAGTAAGGAAAGAGAACTACTCGTCTTTAAGATGGACAATAAAATCCCAAAGACAGTTCCTCCAGTCAAACTAGCTTTGAATAGAGTCACCAAATTTAAATACCTTGGGCACTGGGTCAATGTGCACCTCTCCGATGTCCTGGACGTAGAAAGGGAGCGTAGGGAATTGTCATTGAGACGCAACATGTTGGCCCGTAGGTTTGCACGATGTAGTGCTGAAGTAAATATTACCTTGCTTAAGGCTTACTGTCAAACATTTTACACGTGCAGCCTGTGGGTCAAGTGTACCGGCAGGACGCTCAATGCCTTACGCGTCTAGTATTATAAGTCCAGTATATAAGTCCTGTCCGTGCCTCCGTGACGTATGTTCTATCGTTTACATTTTTTATAAAACGATATTTCCAAAACTTCATGTCCCGTTCCGTCCGGGCAAAAACACGTTATCGGCCTTTAATCTATATGTCAGCAAAACGTTATTGCTTTAAACTTTTCATCCCGTTATTCGTTTCACGGTTCCGGGGATCGGAGAAATGATGAATCCAATTCAAAAGATCCATACGAAATTGGGTTTCGCTTCGCGTACTAAAGAGAATATAGAAACGCTTACAAAGTGAGTGAGTCTCTTGTTCACGATTCAGATATAAAATATCAATAATTTTTCAATAAATCACTGATATTTTCTGTTTATTTCGTTTCCACTGCTCAAAGATTAGTTACGTTCGAAAATGTAATACTAACTGTTTTTCAATGTACATGTAATGTATAATGTAACTGTTTTTCATTTTATTTTATTAAGATCCTGGTTGTCGCATGCATGCAGCACATGCAAGCACTCATAATCAACCCGCTTAAAATAGCACTTCCCAAAGAAAATAAAGACTCAACATAAATTTATTTAATCCATAAAAATAACTTCCTGGTTCTTTCAAAATTGTTACTTATAAAAGGTTTTATTTTGTTTCATATATTTCGCATAGACGAAAGTTTTGATGAAAAACTTTCTTCAATTTTAAAATGTGCGCATGTGGAGTGGCGCTTGTTGAAGTTGTTATTTAGATGAGTGGTACAGTGAGTTTTATAGTGAAATATACTGAATTATGAACTTACGTCTTTATTTATCCGATTCGTGTTTTGTATACTCCGTTTGTATAACGCGGGAGACACCTAAGCTTGATTCCTGCTATAGAACCGATGCTCGCTCATTGGTCGTTATTTTCTTGTTCTTCTTACTTTCTTTCTTTCCTGTCAAATACTTAAAATAGAGACCAATGAGGAAGCATGGATTTATACCACTATAGTTGATTTATAATAACAAAACTACAAATAAACTCAAGTCGTTTGATAAAATTAAAATACTGTCGGCGGACAGCTCGGTCCGCGTTTACGTACCACGCGGCTGCAGGCAACTTTTTCAAGGACATTGCTGAGTCGGAATACTGTTTATATTACTTTACTGTGGTATAGTGTTGTGAACTTCTTATTGATATTATGAAAAGTAATATCATATTTTTGTGTGAGTTTTAAAATGACGTTAACGACGACGTAAAAAGGTGATTGTATAATATTTTGTTTAAATTAAGTTTAAATTAATTATCTTTATTGATTTAAGCTGGCAAAAAATCATTTTGGAAATTATTTTAATCATCTAAGAAGTGCAAAGACACTAATCGAATACTTTTTTGACAACGCAATTAATAGTTTTCCATTGCAATTTGCATGCCTAGACCAATCGTTTTTTCGTCGATCACTCATCAATGATATTGTTTACTTACTAACGGAGTTATTTATACAAATATTTTTTTAATTCTGCCAAAAGCACTGACATACACGCACGCACAGCAATAGAAAAATAAAGCAATTTTGATATTAGGCCAACACCTCTCTGAATGCCAATCATCTATATCTGATCAGCCGTTATTCATGATTGCGTGACAAACATCCAAACATCTAAACTTTCACATTTATAATATTAATAGAAAGGACAAACGTTAAAAAAGTAGTCTTTTTTCTTTGTGAGTCTGGTTGTCTGTCACAGAAACCATGATTATCGCTTGTTTCTGGGCCTCGACAACTGCTCTCGTCAGCTCTAGATGAAGCATTTAGAAACGGAACACGTGTCGAATATTTGTCTACAAGCGGAGAGGCAGCGGAATTTATTTTATTATTTCTAGTACCTGTAGTGGTTCGCTTGGTGCCAATAATAAACTAATCGCTTTCACTACACGTCCTACTCGGTCGGCGTCCGGACAGAGAGTGCTCGGCAAGTAGTGGTGGGCGATTATGAGATATACTAATGGAATCATTCGATTATGAAGATGTCTCGAGATATCTCGATTATGACCGTTAGTAATTACTAATCGGTATCGCTACTAATTCGCTATACATACACTACATCTACCTTTTACAAAATAAGAAAAGAACCAAAATATTATCTCTCCTTCTGACACAGCTATTTAACTTAAAATAAGTCGAACTCACTTATTCTGTATAATCAATAACAATTATCACATTATTCAACATAACCAGCAACATCTGTTTATGAACCTCTTTATAGTGGTTGTGCCAACAGAATGTTCCAGACTTTTATCTGCATAAACCTTCCACTGTCCATCTACACATTTCAGGTGTACTAAATTTCTCTATTGTCCATTACCGTCGTTTTGCCGTTCTATATCATTCCCTTCCTTATTGATTACTGTGTGTGTCGTATTCTCCTTCGTCACATTTTCCACGTATACTATTTCTCTAACTTGAATAGTAGATTCCGTTGCATGTCTAGGTCTTCTTATTCTTTCCCTTTCGCCTTCACGTTTGCATCTTTATCCTTTGTTTCTAAATGTACTTCCGCAACTCAACATCCCCAACTTACTCGTATCTCTAAGTTGACAACTGTGATGATAGTTGGATTAGATACATCTCTAAAGTTACTTCTCTGCACTGTCGTTCAACAATTTTTTAGGCAAGCTGATAGTTATTATACATTTGGCTGAGTCAGGCATAAATAAATCAAAACACTTTAATTTTAGGTAGTTAATTAACAACCACTGTTAACTTACAGTATGAACCTTTCCCTTGGTACTATTACTTTGTGGTGTTTCTCTTGAAAAAGTATGAAAACCGAATAAAACAACTCATAGCCGTCACTTGGTGACGCTAGTAAACGTATTGACGTTGATTTTACATGTAAAGAACCCAGAGAAAACCCAAATTATTGTCGTTCTGCAGATGGTTCAACCAGCTGAATGTAAGGCATCTCACAAAGTGTGATTAAATAGTTGAATACATCGTCGTGTTTTATTGGACTGACCCAGCATGTACCTACATATACCAAAACTCTATTCAGTGTCTCGCTGTCTTACTTTACTTTACTTTCTTTTTTAGCAGCTCAAGAAGATTGCCATTTCCATTGCAAGTAAAGATATTAAATGAAAATACTACGATCTTCTGAGTCTGTAAGTGCTCATAGGCTTGGATGAATCGTATTTTTCAGAGCTTTCTCCAAATTATTGTGGATTGTTATCCACGAATTGTAAATAAAAACATGTAAAATAATAATTATAAGCCGAGTCCGCTACCATGAACTCATAACTGCTAAATGTCGGTTGTCACACTTTAATCTGGCTCAAATATATGAACATCTACTAGTCTGTAACGAATCATTATAAAATACTAAATTGTCTATGACGTACGTGGATACGAGCCGTCATGGTCATTGTACTTTTCATATTTATCGTGTACTTATCAATTGCAAAGATTAAATAAATAAGAATCTTTAATCCAAAATGAAGTTATGGAATATTAACACAATAGATTAATGGAATAAAATATACCATATCGAAAATCATTGTATTACTTTTATTCCTTACATAATTCTTGAAACCTGATTACATTATTATGTCTTTATTTGATATTTGTGGTTCATATTTATTGAGGTGTTATTTGTTTTTTTTTTTATTTCACGTTATTCCACGGTTTCATATCGGTATAGCCAACAGTGTGGGAATAATCTCCATCAGACACCTTGAATGGTTGTCACATGAATCATATCCAACAGATATATTTGGCTTTCAATAATGTTACCGTAACATAACGGCGAAATGCCTCCAATGACTTCCGGCATAGCAGTATTTCAATATATCCATTAGTTTGGTTTATTCCTTAGAATTCGAAATCAGTTCAATATTTTTTATAGTTTGGTTGATTATTTTATGTTCCACGTCACTTTATCCAGAAATTTATTTTTATTTCTCTCACAACCAACTTTAAGAAATCGCGAACATTTTTTGAATCGAATACATTCAAACTGTTTGTTTTCAACAAATACCAAAACTCACTTTTATTTATACAAGAAGGTAATTAGTATATGACAGTAATAACAGGAACCTATTGCTGGTAGTTTTGTACACAAGTACATTAAATACTCCTTGAGAGCCTTTTGTTTTCTTGCCCTTAGCGGGCCTTTTAGTACACATAGTACATTAGCTTGCTCCTTAAGAGCCTTGTGAAAGTTTGCATGCCTCTTGCCGGCTTTTCTGTACACAAAGTACATTGGCGTGCTCCATACGAGCCTTATAAACGTTTGCGTGCCCAATACGGATCTTGTACAATCTGTGTGAACCTAGATGTAGCTATAGTTACCAATATTACATTGAAATTGATATTGACTTTAGCAATAAAATAATTAATAAATTGCTGCTTCAATATTACTACGTAATACAGGTAGTAAAGTATAAACCTTTTTACACAATCATATGCATGTGATAGATATATTATAATATATATATTTATCACACACTTCGAAGTTACTTTTTAGGTTCTTTATTAAAATGATTTTATAGGTGTGATCGTTAAATGGATTGTATTGCCATGACAAACAATATTTCTGTTGAACTGCTGACAAATAAGCAAAATTACATCTAAAACTTATTTAGATAAATATATATATTTTTTTTGGTTCATTGCAAAACATTATTTGAATTATGAAAATAACAACCACAACGTTATACGTGGGGTAGATTCCCAATCGTTTCTTATCAAGTCATTCAAAGAGTAATGTGTTTTGCGTTTTTATTAATTACCCACCAAATAGATAAAAACTTGTATATTATCTTATTTGACTGATCCGATAGCGATAGCTTTATTTGAAATAAGAACCTCATATGAATTACTCTTCCACTTATTATGACATATTTCTGATAGCCATAACATAGTTGTAATAAAATGGCTTATTTGAAATAGTTATAATACTTGAGGCATGCCTTTGTAAACGAGGTGAATTGCATGGCCTTCAATAGTAAGCATATTTGAATTATTTTTGATGCTTACAACCATATTCTGCACAAATCTGGCAGCACTTCCGTTACATAATTAATTTTTTGTTGTCCTTTCCATAATCCTTCCTCTTCCATATTTCCTCTTGGGATATTTTAGGTACCGTTCCGATTTTCATCGAACTACCTCTTGGGATACAATCGTAGGTACCATTCCGATTTTCATCGAACTACCTCTTGGGATACAATTGTAGGTACCGTTCCGATTTTCATCGAACTACCTCTTGGGATATAATTGTAGGTACCGTTCCGATTTTCACGAACTACCTCTTGGGATATTGTAGGTACCTTTCCGATTTTCATCGAACTACTTGTTTAGCCTTTTTCATGATTATGTAATTGGACGTACCAATCCACAAACATAACATTTTGAGAAAATCGAGTTTTAAGTTCAACCCTGTATTTACTTCATCAAATTACTTTAGCTTAATCTTCAAGTTTTGATAACCTGTAGATATTAAACGTGTAAAAGTTTTTAGTGAACCTTATTTAAGACTTGCAATTATTAACTCAATTTCGACATAAATGTGGATTGGAACGTTTTTCAGAAACTACGTCCGATTATTCTTTTTACTTTACCATCATTATATTATGTTACCAACGCAAAAAGATCATTTAGGTACATTGAAGTATTATTACTATTTTGGTACCGTTCGGTTACCCAAACTATCTCTGACATATAATATTAACCTATTGAGGTTGTGAAAATAGTAATACGTTTTAAAGATCATCATCATAATATGCACTGATCTGACTACGAGTTTATATTAATTAGTAATTTAAGCACTTTGTCATCAAAGGTATTATTAAAATAATAACTTGTGGAATAGACTTACTAAATGTGTCTTTATAATTGTATTTCCTTGGTCTAAAATAGTTACCCTGCAGGGTTTTTTTATGTAATTATGATGATTAACTACGTCACATAATGCCCATTTAACTGTTGGCGCGTCTGTGCAGCAATAGTACCGTACGCAACCTAATTCAGGATTCCGCGTGTGTACATATACTACCTTCAAGTTGGGTGCTGATGACGATGAATTCTTCACGGGACTTACTTGTTTCAGCTTGTTTGTTTGTCCGAACTGTATCCAATACACATACACACACGATGACACGACCTTCGATAATAGTGGACTGTATGGAAGCGGTACGACGCGGTATAGAGAAAGAGTTTCCACGATCGTGGAAGATCAGCGGCGCGGTTGGGCTCAGAGTGCAAGCGGTCAGCCCGATAGCCAGGTATGGACTGGTTAACAACCGAACGCGCAGATTACCGCGTTATTAATGTAGTTGAGGGTGGATTTAAGATTTCGCCTTACGGGCTCGAATACTAACCAAGTTAGATTATTTGCGAGTCTAATAGGCGCCTGCGCATCTTTGCCGGCCAGTGAGAACAATACAAGTTGCATTTCAATTGATATTAATTGATTGATTGATATATGCCAAGCGGCCTACGATTAGATTAAATTTATAATCTAACCGATACAGTTATTCAAAATCGTTGTTTCTCACGGCACTTATATATTTTACTTTTATGCTGACAACAAAATGAGGCATTATTAATATAATTAGGTGACTAGACGTTTCTAGATTTTTTTAGGTACCAATCAATACTACAAGACCGGTTTTATATCCAAATAAATGCTACCGTAGCAGCCACTATTCATAGCTAGTTAGCTTACTAGATCATCTTCATTTCATTATTATAAATTTAGCAAATAAAAGTTTACATGAAAGTTAAATAATGACAGCAACACAATATTCGCAATAAAACGTAGTAATAAAATCGGTCATGTTTCGTGATTTACCTCTAAGTTTCATTTTGTGATTTGTTTATTGGCACATACGTAAATTAGATCTTAAAGATTTTAGATCCTGGCAGGGTCGCCACTTGTAGTGGTTCGCTTGGTGCCAATAATAAACTAATCGCTTTCACTACACGTCCTACTCGGTCGGCGTCCGGACAGAGAGTGCTCGGCAAGTAGTGGTGGGCGATTATGAGATATACTAATGGAATCATTCGATTATGAAGATGTCTCGAGATATCTCGATTATGACCGTTAGTAATTACTAATCGGTATCGCTACTAATTCGCTATACATACACTACAGTACCCATTGCGCACCATGCCGGAATTCAACGGATACGTAACGGAAAATAATGTTCGAAACGCTACTGGTAACTTCAGAATTTTTTCTAGTTTTAGAAAAATAAAAGACCGTGCAAGTGCGTGTCAGGCCACGCGTAATGTAGGGTTCCGAAGTAGTAAGTTTATCAACTATTACTCATTAACTAGGTACTAATGCTAACATAACCGTCATAGTTTTCTTAGTAAATTCATCATAAAACTTATTTTTGAGAATTTTTCACTTGTCCAACCAACCTTTAAAACCAAATATTTCGCTAACGGATAAATGAGTGAACGGTAGAATGTACTTATTCACGCGCGCAAAGGCCATAATAATATAGCCATACCCTCTCATGAAGGAGTTAGAGTTGCTACTCACACAAACTTATTGGACGAGCGTGTAAATAGCTCCTTCCCGGGGAGGAATGAGACTAAAGTAAGTTAAACTTGATGCCTGCGGAGCGTTACAGTGCGGTGCAATACACAAAATAAATTATACTTAACAGATAAGCACATCAATCGACTCTCCAATCTCAGTCTCAGTCATCACACAGAAACATAAAAATCCAGCCGCGTGGTGCTATATTAGCACACAAAATCCTAAAGTTCCATGAAAAGTGGTTTACACTACAATATTATAGTGCAGTCATTGAAGCATTATTGCTCCGAATTTTTTTACTGTGAACCGATTTGCGTAAAATTTTGGAATTAGGTTCATCTTACCCTTAACTTCAAAAGTGAAAATGATTTAAACTCCGCACTCACCCTGGGGGTGGTTGCCACCCCTTCTCGGGGGTGGACATTTTTTTTTCAAAATAACCTCGGATATCGATAGAAGGGCTAATTCTAAGCAAAAAATCACCTATAAAGTTTTTCGAAAAATCCAATACTTTTCAAGTTATTGGCAATTGAAAAATCGCAATTTTTTCACGTTTTTCATCGGTCTTTTGCAAATATCTCCAAAAATATATGTTTTATCGAAAATTTTATAGGAACCAAAATTGTAGCAGATAAAAAAACGAACAATTTAATTTTTTTAAATCATTCTAAGTGCAATATTAAGCTAGATATTGAAGATCAAAGCCGTTTTTTATTTTTTCTGAAATTTAATCTATGTGTTCAATGCCATCTAGCGGCGAACAGATGCATTTTATGCATTCTGCCATAAAGAAAGTTTTTGTAGTGCTTGAAATAAGCTTTAAAATGAGCACTGTTAAAGGTCTATTGCACGTAAAATAAGTGAGCTGTATTGAAAATAAGAAGACCATTTAATATTTTTTCTTTTAAATCAATGGGTTTCATAAGTGCCATTTCCGCCAAAATGAAAATTAATCGTATTCCACCTAGAAATAACTTTATTATGAAGAGTTTGATAGATTGTATCAGTTTGGCTGCTTCAGGACACATATTTTTAAAAAAAATCAAGATGAAAAAAAAAAAATTTTCAAATTTACAAAAAAAACACCTTTTTTTTCATAATATCTCAAAAATGACGACAGATACGTAAAAAAGTGTAGAGATGAAAAATTTAGGAATTTTTCTGACGAATAATTTGGTTTTTTTTATTTCTGTCAAACAAAAATTGACGGAAATATGATTGTTTAAAGAGCGCGCGGCAGCGCAATCACAGTCTCTCTTAAGCCCTTTAACCCTTCACCGTTTTAAAAAAAGGTTTTTTACCATATATTGCAATGAAGGATGTTGTAGCTCTGTTAATTACCTTTAAAATGGTTTGTTATAAATTGTGATAGCATGAAAATTGAAGGAGTTATGGTCCAAAACCCAAATAAGCTGATTCGAGTAGAAAGCTTATCAGAGTATCTCGAAAATATGCGCTATGAAAGTTTTCTCAAAGCTGCTACAAAAAACACTGCTGTAAAATTGTCATCGCTAGTTCCAACCGTTGGTGCCATAGATGAGCATACCAAGAGAGTTTATCTGCAAACCCAGATTTGGCTTGGTAATAAAAACATTTGTCAAACGGATTGGGAGTGGATCATGAGTGACGGCTTATTGACTCCACTTAAGTATGTAAATCCACCCGCACCACAAGAACTCCTAAAAATGATTTTTTGCAACTGCAAAAAAGGATGTGGAACGTGTTAAATATGCAGATAGATATCGGAAGAAGTGAAACGCAAGCTGGTTACCAACGCACTGTTTATTCGTTGCTAAGGCAAAAGACAAGATGGTGGACGCAGCCACGCACACATATGTACATGTGTATATTACATACATAACATTCCTCCCCCTAGTATAATACTACTAACTAAATATATAAATAAATTGTAACAACATGCTAAAGGATAAGGACGTTCAACATCAATCAGGTAGTTACAGCGACTGAGTCGGAATCCTGGGTATGCTCCTCAGCCGCATGAAACTCGTCATCGGAAATCTCGATAACTTCCCCAATTGCGATGTCCAACTCGCGTGAGTCCCTTGTAGCAACTGGTTGCTCACTGTGGTACTCATTTGCATCCTCGGTATCTGAGCCCGGTTCATACAATTCTTCTCTCCTCCCCCGGGCCATACGTTCTGATGTAAAAATCGGTGGAGATTTGACCTCGTTCGGGACGGAAGGTGTTGAGGGTACGGTGCACGGTGGCGGGTGCGATGGCGGCGGAGGCGGCGGAGAGGACTGCTGTATCGTGGACGGCAGGACCGACTCAGTTCTCAACACGTCTGTGGTGCTGTCATGAACATTGTCCCACTGATTTTTACCATTGTATGACATTAATTGGTTTACATGCCTTTTAAGATGTTCCGAAGTGACAATATCTTTTACTAAATATAAAACTTTCCCTATTCTCCTTAAAATTACTCCTTTACTCCATTCACTATTATTTTTACGACTGTATTTTTTATAAAGAACAATATCATTAATTTTAAAGGTTCTCGTAGTTTTGTTCCCTTGGTGTTCAGACTGCATACACTGTTGATCATGAATACGATCAGATACCGCCGGTGACGACGGTGACAATGACTGCGGATTGATCAAATCTAATCGCGACCTCAGTTTATGACCGAAAACCATTTCAGCTGGAGATAACCCAGTGGTGGTATGAACGGAGTTCCGATAGTCCATTAAATATTTGAGTAATTTAATTGATGCATCTCTTATAGTGTGACACGATATAAGGCACGACTTTAATCCCTTTTTAACAACTTTAACGAAACTCTCGGCTTGACCGTTGCTAGGCGGATGGTAAATCGGTGAAGTGAGGTGGGAACAACCGTTGGTCGCACAAAACGTTTCGAATTCCAACGAACAAAAAGCTGTGCCGTTATCGCTTACAATCGTTTTTGGAACCCCAAACCTGGACATAAAATCACATAACTTTGCAATTACTGCAGCTGATGTCGTATTGCTATTCATTGTATAAACTTCAACCCATTTGGTATGCGCATCGACTACTACTAAATATACACAACCTAAAACTGGACCTAAAAAATCGATGTGAATTCGATGAAAAGGATGAGATGGATATTCCCAAGGAGCGGGCGGGGCACGGGCGGGCAAGGGCCGTAGCTGTATACAGACCTCGCATGACCCTATCATTCGCTCCAGCGCCTGGTCAATACCAGGAAACCAAAATCGGGAGCGGGCTTCAGCTTTCGTTTTGACGATGCCTAAGTGTGATGAATGTAGCTCTTTTAAAACTATTTCTTGTAAGCTTACTGGAATAACTACCTTATGTCCCCGCATGACGCAGCCACTCTCGTAGGATAACTGAGATCTACATAAGTGATATGGTTTTAACTGCGCGTCATTGCAATTTCGCGGCCACCCTGTCAATATTAAATCCGTTACTCGTTTAAGAATTTTATCCTTATGAGTTTCTTCACGTAACTGATTTAAAGTTACCGTCATCGTCACCCTCGTCACCGCCGGCTTCCATCTCCACGTAATTCACCTTCGGGCACATTTTACGAAGATGACCTTTAACGTTACACTTTTTACATATATACATTTTATATTTACACTCTACCGCTTTATGATTTGTAAGACCACACACACTACACTTTATTTTTCTCGCACTGCTTCCATTGTCCGAGATTTTGAACACGTGTGGGGCGGCCGCGGCGCTGTCGGCTAAGCCGGCACCGGCTGCCGCTGCTGCGCGGGCACAGTTCAGGTTCTCCGCTAACTCCACGACCTTTGCCAGCGTGAGGTCGGACAGGTTTTGTGCGTAAAGCTTCTCCTTTTCAGGTCCTGGCCGCATCCCCATGATGAACTTGTCACGGAGCGCCTCTTCAACGTTTAAGAACCCGCAATGTGCTGTTAGCCCTCGCAACCTCG
Organism: Thymelicus lineola; assembly: GCA_963932265.1. Classification (NCBI taxonomy): domain Eukaryota; kingdom Metazoa; phylum Arthropoda; class Insecta; order Lepidoptera; family Hesperiidae; genus Thymelicus; species Thymelicus lineola. The sequence continues at coordinate 2,516,112 of OZ010689.1, read as the reverse complement.
CTGCCCATTGCGTGTGTGACTCACCCATCTGTTGTACGGCGGCGTAAAAATTATGCCGCTCGCCAAACCCTACTCGCTTTGGAGTAAAATGTCCGTCGAGAAGGTTTATTAAGTCTTCGTAGGGCACATCATTGACCTCTTTAGGCAGCGCCAAATCCGTTGCCAGTTTATATGTGCCCTCGCTGAGTGCGCTGAGGAGAATCGCTTTTCTTTTCTTTCCGGTACGATCTGTCTGCTCGTCGATGTCATTGGCAATAAAATATTGGGTCAACCGCCCTTTATATGTTTTCCACGTCTGTGTATTGTGGTCAAAAATGTTAATAACCCCAAATTGCACACCAGACATCGTAATTTTATCTCTCACACTCGCGGGTAAATCGTCGCCACTGTTAAATATGCAGATAGATATCGGAAGAAGTGAAACGCAAGCTGGTTACCAACGCACTGTTTATTCGTTGCTAAGGCAAAAGACAAGATGGTGGACGCAGCCACGCACACATATGTACATGTGTATATTACATACATAACAGAACGTCTTGCGGGTGCAGAAGAGTTGGCCTATTCTGTAATACTACATGCGGAACGTGCAGTGGAGATAATTGCCAAAATAGCCCATTAATTCAACCAGATATTAATTGTGACAGCGACTCCGACATTGAGTAATGAAAAATAATATATTTTAATAATCTGGTACGATGTATTTTATGTAGTATTTTATGTAATTTGTAAATATTTTATTCAATAAATGGCAATTTTTTACTCTATAATTAAATTATTTTTAAATATGTAGCAAAGTTGAAGATTATGATAATCACTTTCGAGAGTGTAGAATAATATTTAAATCCTTTTCATTTAATCAAAAAAAAATTTTTAACAATTTTTTATCAAGGGGTTGTTTTTAAGGGTTGAAAGGGGGTTAAAAATTTGACTATTATTATAGAGAACAAAATAATACTTACTCTATACTTACATCTTTTTATGTCATACCAAAGTAATTTTTTGTGATTTTTTTTAATTTAGGGGTTGTTAGCAAGGGTTGTAAGAATTTCAAGGGGTTGAAAATGATTTTAATATGAGGTAATTGTGTTAGAAAACACTTTACAATTTCAAAACTTACTATTACACATGTTTTCTAGCGATAAAATGGCTCAATGTTAATTTTTCCATTAAGGGGTTGTTTACACCCCTTAAAAATAATTTGCGGAGTTCAGATTATTTTCACTTTTGAAGTTAAGGGTTAGATAAGCCTAATTCCAAAATTTCATGCAAATTGGTTCACAGTAAAAAAATTCGGAGGTAACACCGTATTTTTCGCTTCAATGACTGCACTATTATGCGAAGCGGAAGCGGTAATAACAAAAAATCTCGGAACGTTGATGCGGACGAGAGAGAAAATTATTTCACAAGCCCTCATGGGTGCTTGACAAACTCGATTTTTGTACATTTTTTCTTGAAGTTTCAGATCTTACCAACCAATAGTAATAATCTAGCGCCGCCGAGGCTGATAAATGGCATAACTATTAAAAAATATTTTGAATATTGCACGCGCAACCACGTATAAATATAATATGCTGGCCATACACGATCAAGTAAGTGTCAAGTTTACAGCGGACTTGACGCGGCATCCGGTAAACTTGACGGTGTAAAACCAGCTTAATGTTAGTTATTTTAACAACGTCCCATACGGGAGTTCTGATTGGGCATTTGCATGCATTTTCAATTATGTATTATTTATTTCTTTATTTATTTATTTATATTATGTGCATACTAGTGCCCCTCCCGCAGCTTTGGCCTTAAGTTCTTATAAATCGTTATCTGTGAAAGTGTAAATGTTCCAATATTAATAAATAATCGGTAATTAAATTGACAAATCAACAAGAATCAGTATCAGAATTAGGTATCGTATCTCAATTTGGATATGGAATCTTGTCTTTTCAACACTTTAGTTGTCGATAATTAGGTACTAGAGTAGTAAGCTTCTTGTCGCATTACAAATATTCACAAAGTTTACAATTCAAATTAATGCAAACCATTGTATCTTTGTAGTCAAGAAGTAGATACCTACATTAAGGCAAAATTATAAAGTTTCTTATTACCTTTATTGTCGCGCATATAAATATACAATTCATTTGTACACCAAAACTAAATTAACGACGACATAGGAAGAAGAACTTTTTCTGAAAGGCGACCTTATCAATTGATAGTGGTCTATTCAACGAAACCATTAGGAGGAAAATGAGAATACCTAACAGAACATGGAGATATAAAATGGAGGGTGAAAGTTCCTTTTTAGGTGCAGCGCTGACGACAGACTGTCCGTGACTCACTTTTAGCGCGCGATGAGATATTAATATTTATCTTTCAGTTTAAGTGCCAGTCGAAATCTGTGTTAAGGAAGGCACGGTCAACGGATTTTTCTGTGTAAAGAGCAACTTTACCTAACGAGACGTTGGCTTTGAGCTGAACATCGCTCAACACCAGTTAGCAAGATCTTCGTAAACAAACTTTTTGCTGGCAACTTTGCCAGCTTTTTGCTGTAAATTAGTTGGGAGCCGTCATGCTGCTTATTGCTTGATTGCTAAGTGACTTTTAAGTATGTTTTAGTACTATAATATTCATGCTATAAGGATAGTTTAAGTTCTTACATTATCACATTAGTTTAGTTTTGCTTATTATAAGCTTTAACAATAAGTATAGTTGTTTATCATTTAATCCATGAGAACTACTGCCAACAAACTGCTTCGCAGTTTGGCAGACATGTAAAGAGTAAAATTGTACTTGTTTGTTAAGATTATTTTAAATTAATATTGCTTCTGGAGACATATTTCCGTGATACACAGCACACACAAACATATGCACACACACACGCAATATTAAAAAGTGTCGTCACGAGAACAATCATATTTCACTCACTGATCTGTGTTTACGAAATATACTGGATACGATAACATTTTACTGCGCACTTGATTCGAGCCATTAGGCGTTGATTACCTGTTTGGTGGGGCGTTATTTGGTACAAGTGGAATTATGGTAGCTAATAGCGACTAAACTACAAATATTGATTATAGATTTTAATAGGGAATATTTGACCATTTTTTTCCAATAACAAAACGATTTATTATTATTATTATTGTTTTGTCCGAATGGCGTTCAGAGCGCCTGGAGCGTTCTGCCTTGAGAGCGGCCCAGAATTATTATTGGCCCCCCCATGCCAGCAAAACAATGTGACGTAAGAGGCAACACATGCCAACCCCCTGCATGGGGGTAGGGCTTCGTATCCGCAGTTAATTAATAAATGTACCTAAGTTAGCCGTATTGGGGCGGCTTAGAATACTTACCCCAATCCCACGCCGGATGGGTGTCGTAAAAGGCGACTAAATCCGGCCCGCTGGTGGTAGGCCAGCTAAAAAAATAAGTACGCCTACCTATTACAAATTAAATAAAACTGAGAGTAATTTATAAGGTTTTCAAAGGCAAGTGAAGTTTCTTATTCCGCAATTGGCCAACGTATTTTGATCTTACACCTCTCTCATTATAAGAGTAGAGAGTGTGGGGATTTTAGATAATTTTGTTGGGTATATCTAGTATATAATAATATGTATAATACAGAGATCAGTGGTTTCATTACACGCGTCGCGCCTGTCACATTATACCGCTCTATCATAATTTGCGTCAGGAAGCGCGCACAATTAAATCGTTTCTAATTATGAAAGGATTTTTGCAACATGAAAATGGAAATTCCATTACCATTCTACGTTCATTATGATAATGGAAGGGTTATTTCCTGGTATTAAAAAGCATTTAATGGACACAACGGGCATCTTCATTTAATTTGCATTGTTACATTTAGAGGTTTGATTAAAATTGTTTTTTAAACCTTTAGATGTTCATAATAGAATAAATAATGAAAGGCTAAGAGGCACAGTAACCTACTTATGCTGGTGGCTGGCATATTTTGAGCCCAGAAACTATCAGTTTATGTATGAAATTCTGCTACTGTATGTAGGCCTCCTTTTATTGGCGCCACTTCGACTGTTCCTAGTTCTCGTGAATCTTGTACTCTTGTATCTATTGTATCTTTAGGTCGTCCGTATTGTTTTTACTCAAACGGATTAGGAGTCGTACTAATTTTTTAACCTGTTCTATTTACTAATTGATATTTTTTACACTTTATACTAATATGACCTACTAACTGATTAACTACAGTCCCTCCTTCATTCCTATTTGAGGCTTGTCACAGAAGTCCATGGACGGCAGGGTATCAATGCGAGCTTATTTTCCTTCTCACATGAAAAAGTCAACTGAATTGACGTCCGACTCTATTAACCGATTTGTGGTAGGTATTCGAAGACTTTTTCGAAGCTAATAATAATGCGGATTGCCTGTATCTTTTTAGCGGCAAAACATAGATGCTTTTGGCAATTAGCCCATATTAGAACATTTACCATCAGCTGGCATACTTACTTTACCTGCCACCTAGTGTACACAAGCCTGCATATAGCCACTTCAGCTCACTTCACATAGCGCGTTACTTTGTCTATAAATTACGATTAGAAATTCCGCATACGATTACCAATTCCATAGTTACAAATCTTGTTTCGAACCGAAATGAGCTAAATATTATACACATACCTTCGTAAAGATAAGTTCCGTTTGATAACTTATACGTATTTTAAGTACGTTATGCATATTCATTAGTTACTTAGCTATTTGTACATTAAAGTAAGTGAAATTTGTAGAATCTTCACCCCAAACCGAAACTCACTTCAGCACTATATGGCACGCGCGAGCGACCGCAATGCTTTGAATGTTTGAAACGTTAGAGCACTGTTTCTCAAACTTGTGTCACCCAACGCCTGCTTATAGTGTACAATCATTTTCAGCAACTCCTAACCTCTTACATGGTGCGACGAGATACTGATGCAAAATTACTGACAGGTTTTATATGAAATTAGTATGTTTTCGGTTTACTATAATACAATAAAATACACTTTACTGTCACTTTTCTTTACAGTACATATAATATTATAATAAAATCATACATTATAAACATAAGAGATAAATTGATCTCAAGTACTCGCACGCAAATGTTTCAGCAATGACGTGTACCGTAAATAAACCAGTAGCTCAAGTGTGAGTTTTCGCAAGCATTTACTTCACCAACACGTTTGCGTCTATGCAATCAACATGTATGGAGTTACTGTCAGCGCCTCTAGCGGACAGTTAAAACAAATACTGCGAGTGTGAGTTTCAAAATATCGTTTACGTGAACTTTTTAGTCAACATTGAATGTAACCATTCGAGTGGAGGTATTTTGACGTGTGCGATGTTTGACAAGTGAAACGCATTGTTTGGTAATAGGTCGTCATAGTAACAAAACATAATAGTAGTCATAGTAACAGATGCTATGCTATTGTTTTATCTCATTTGTTCTTTAAGCTTAAAGCGAAACAGCTATAGCTCATTGATAAAAAAAACATAATGCGCCTAAAATAAGTTTCACTTGACTGCCTTTGTAAGCTTAGGAATAGTGTACTTTTAAAATAAGTAGCTCGAGTGTAAGTTTCTAAAAAAAAACTAAAAACTCAACTATCACGGGAATCGAGATGACTCAAACATTTTAGTACACGTATTTTATGCGAGTGTGAGTTCCTTAAACATCAACGAAAAGTTATTCGTTTGCTCACTTCGTTATTAGCATTGTTGCACTTACAACTCATCTAATTTTAAAAGTACACTATTACTAAGCTTATAGAGGCAGTCAAGTGAAACTTATTTTAGGCGCATTATGTTTTTTATGAATGAGCTATAGGTGTTCCGCTTTAAACTTAAAGAAGAAATGAGATAAAACAATAGCATCGTGATGCTATGATATCAACATTTGACGTTTTTGTTACGCACATTACGTGAAAATAAAAAAGTTTCATACCTTATGAATATTACTTAAATTACGAAGATGCATATAGAGCAAGAGTTGAGTTGGCGTAGCGCCTAAGAGCTCGGACTCGAAATTCGATGGTCGTGGGTATTCCCCGTATGGTAGATTTTTCAATTTCTCAATTTTTATATAATTGATTGGCCAATTATGCAAAGAAGTTAATAATTAATTTTATTAATTTATTTATATGCAAAGATAGAAAATGTAAAAATTAGGATTTTTGAAATAAAGCGAAGCGCATACGAAAAGACTTTGTACATGAAAATTCAAAACTTTATTCACTGACATTCGATTATTTACATGTGTCGGGAATCGGGATGATATAATGGGATGCTTTAAAAGAGGCTCGGAATATAGGCCGTTGTTTTCGCTGATGATTGCGCTTATCTTGAGCCTGGGCTTCCGCCAACATCTTCCAAGCAAAGTAGGTAATTACGCGCTGCTCCAGTCAACATATTGCTTAACCAATTTTCACTTCATACTGTAAGCCTATTTTTATAAATGAATGTGTAGCGACCCTATATTTGTACATTGTAGATGAGCAACCCTGTTTTGGTTACCATAGTATTTGAGAATAACACTATTGTCATTTCATTGTCAAGCTAAAAATAGCAAAATAGTATTGTATTATTGGAAATATTGAAAATATAAACATGCAAAGAGAAGGAAAAATTTATGTGTAATTTTATTGTAAATAATCCTGAGGCTCTCCATAATAAAATCAAATAAACTATTACCAAAAAATGCGTTTCACTTGTCAAACATCAAGTGAGTAACTCTACTACTATGGTTGCGTATTTTTTCAATAGTTAACTACAAAATAGTAACTTACACTCGCGCACACGTCAAAATGCCTCCACTCGTATGTTAAGTTACATTCAACGTTGACGATGTATAAGGAACACACTCGCATAAAATATGTTTACTAAAATGTTTGAGTCATCTCGATTAACGCGATAGTTGCGTTTAGCCGTTTTATGTTAGAAACTCACACTTGAGCTACAGATGGATATTAAAGAATAAATTATTTGATGTAAAAATGTTTTCAGTTTAATGTATCCTAATTAGGAAATCGCAATGATGTTTGAATAAATATAGATACGTTATGCCCTTACAAATCAACCGAAAAATCTGTTCCGATGTCCGCAAGGCACGCTTTATTGCTTTATCGCACGGCTTTATCGCTCTCGCGTCAAAACTACATCGCTATCTCTTTCTTCACCTGAATAAGAGTTCCCAATTGGGAACTTTTTGAGTCACACAATGCGCGTGCTTATGACATATCTGCCTCTTTTTAATATATAATATCATTGGAAAATCGTATTTATTCATGAGCTAATTCGGTAGTCACTCCACAAAGGAATGCTATCTCCAACTTTGAGAAAGGCTGCAGTTTAGTGTAACGTACTATTTCATTATTTATTAGCAAGCTGTAAGCGATGAATCTATCGAGAGAATTGTTTTTACGTGTTGCAAGGCAGATCCAGTTGTTAAACCAATTTAAGTACTGTTTGTTTTCGCTAGATTTTGTACAAATGTACTTTGAAGTTCTGCAGAATATCGTCTGCTTGATGAACCATCTCATAGTGATGAGTTTATGGACACTATCAAAATCAGAGAAGTCGCCACTGGAATGACCTTTTTCCGGGACCTCTTTCTGTAGTGCCCCATATCGCAGCGCTCTGGAAATACTTTAGGAGGAAGGTACTTCTCATATGCAAATGATGTGAAATTGGGTTAAGGAGATTTCCCATGAGTCCAATCGAATTTAAAAGTGACGTGCATTGTCTTCAATGCACGTTAGTACGAAGTACGAATAAGAATTCGAACAAAAGATTTTGATTATTGTAATTACAGTGTGGAATTATATTTTTGTAGTTTAACTCCAGTTACCACGGCGTAACCGAGGTTTATCGATGACAATGCAGCCTCTTCCCGCTGACGCTGCATTTCACTGTAATTGCACACCATTCGGACAATAGCATTTCTTTAATTAATTCAAGGAGTCTTGTACCAGCCTTTGTTCAGTAAACACATAATTATTGTAACTCTGTTTAAACTCTGTGATTAAATAAATTGTTTTTAAAAACATAATTTTCGTTCGCCCGAATTTAACTGGCGCAGTCGGTAGGATCGCGGTACTTTAGGGAAGAATCAAACTCTTTTTCTCTGGAGAAGACGGTTCTAATCGTCGTAAAACTGCGATCTTATAATCAAGAACCTAAGGGCGAAATTCGCGGGAGTCCCGGAGCATTGGGAAGCCTGTTGCTGTGCAAGACCCCGGCAGGAGATGCAGTGGACGCTTTGGTGAGTGCTCAATAACTTCCAAGTTCCTTGCTCTATTTCCTGTCGTATTTTTTGTATTTGTGTGTATTTTTGTGTGTATTTTTTATTTTCCTGTGTATTTTTCGATAGATACATACATATTACTATAACACTACTTTACACGTTTGTTAAACGCTAAAATCGCGAATACTTCGTGTTTTGTGTGAATATTAGTAACATTTTTTTCTATTTTTCGTTTTTAAATAATATAAACTTGTTTATTCCTATACTTAAAGTAAATTTTAAAACTCAAAATGTCTCTTAAAGATTGTGATGCTGCTTTTAAAGTTGTGTCTGATTTAATGCCTAAATATGATGGCAACCCAAAGACGTTAAATTACTATATACGAGAGGTAGAGACCTTGCTAGCGCTACTGGATGATATGTCTAGGAGTCACCCCGCTGTATTGTGTCTTATTAAGAATAGGCTTAGTGGACAGGCTATAGACGCAATTGCGTATGAGGATAAACTTGTCTCATGGGAAGCTATTAAAAGCGCGTTACTACGTCGCTTAGGGGAACCTAGGAATGAAATTCAGGTTATGCAAGAGTTAACCCGTACGCGTCGCCTAAAATCGGAGGATGCTGATTCGTTTGGTAAACGTCTTAGGGAGATCCTCGATATTTTATATTCAATAGGTAAACATTCAGACAAAAGTTACTATGAAAATATGGTGATAGAACAGTACGTTAATCAATTAGATTTTAATGTGTCCATAGGAGTTAGGATAGCCAAACCAACCTCGTTAGAATCCGCGATAGTTACAGCTAGGCAAGAGGAGGCCCGCTTATCTTTTAATCGTAATAATAATATGAATTATAATTATAATAATATGCAAGCAAAATTCAAGGAACCAAATAACTTTCAGTTTTATAACCCGAATCAATTCCGACCAGCAAATAATATACCACAGAGATTACAATTAACTAACCCTCCAATGTCGTATAATAACCAACCTAATTATAATAATAACCGACAACCTTGGCAACGCCTTCTAACACCTAATTATACGCCGAAACAAAATAATATGTCACCTCAACAAAGACAGCAGCTGATTAACTCTCTTCTGCCATGGAAGAACCGACCAGGTAACTTTAGTAATAAGCCTAACATGCCTCAGAGAGCTGCCAACCAACCCCGCAGTGTCTCCGACGTGACCATGAGATCGGTAGGTAAACCAAAACCTCATTTTGTGTCCGAAGAACTCTTCTATAGTCCTGATGAGCAGTATGCCGTGGAGTATAACCAACCAGGCTACGAGGACTACATGCCTTACGAGAGTTACGAGGAACAACCCCCTTATGACTTACCTGTTACTTCTGACGCTGAACAAGAGGTAAGTGACAATCAAAATTTTATCCAGGACGAGCGCGCAGACGACCCCAGGTAATTAAATTAAATAATCACGACAAAGACCATCTGCCTTATATCGAATTACCGGAGTTTAATGGCAAATTTCTAATAGATACTGGTGCATCGAGATCTATGATTTCCCCTGATGTTATTTTCGGAACTATTTTTGAATATTGTATTGAATACGAACCATTTGAAGTAAGAACTGCCCATGCTACTACTAAACACGAGCATGTTGCGTATTTACCCTTACCACCAGCTTTTAATTCGGATATATTTCATAAATTTTTACTCTTTGACTTTGACCCCAAGTATAAAGGTTTAATAGGCTTAGATCTTCTTAAAGTTTTGTCTAGTAATATTGATCTGAAAAATAAAGTGCTTCACACATCATCAGCCGACATCCAAATTCATTTTGATTATCCTGCAAAAAAAATCAGAGTCGAACCAAGATGTAGTAAAATAATAACTGTTAAAACTAACTTTACAGACGGACAATACTTACATGATGATTTCCTTTGGTCGAACGATCTAAAATCACCCGCAGCATTAGTAACTGTAAAAAATGGTTTATTTAAAACATCTATTATAAATTTTAATGATCAAAAAAAGATAATAAATAATGACACCCCTATTAACTTACAACCCTATTCTTGTGATGAAAATTACTCTAAATATAATAATAATTATAAACTAAATAATATGAAAATTAAAACTAATATAGATAAAATACTTACCGAAAACCTAAATAAAATAAGAACTAAACATATGAACGAGGAGGAGAAGCGCGAAATAACTAAGTTATGTTACCAATATAGAGATTTATTCTATTCAGAAGATATTCCTCTTACCTTTACTCATGCAGTTAAGCACGAACTTCGACTGACTGACGATAACCCTATTTACGTTAAAAGTTATAGACAACCCCCGCAACAACGAGCTGAAATTGCTAATCAAGTAAATAAATTATTAAAACAAGGTATTATTAGAGAAAGCGTATCCCCTTGGTCATGTCCTGTTCATATTGTCCCAAAGAAACCAGATGCTTCAGGCAATGTAAAGTGGAGGCTAGTTATAGATTACAGGAAACTAAACGATAAGATTATTGAGGATAAATATCCTTTGCCTAACATCAACGATATCCTTGATCGTTTAGGACGTGCTCAATATTTCACCACTTTGGATTTAGCTAGTGGCTATCACCAGGTAGAAATGCATCCTAAGGACGTAGAGAAAACAGCTTTTACTACTGAGCGTGGACACTACGAATTTTTGAGAATGCCTTTTGGTCTGAAAAATGCCCCTAGTACTTTTCAGAGATTAATGGACCATATTTTGCGAGGTATTAATAATGTCTTTACATATTTAGATGATGACATCATAGCATCTACATCCCTTCAGGAACATATAGGTAAAATTAAAGAAGTCTTTGAACGTTTTAAAATTCATAATCTTAAAATCCAATTAGATAAGTCAGAATTTTTGCAAAAACAAGTTAACTTTCTAGGTCATGAATTAACAGATACAGGTGTTAAACCAAATAAAGATAAAGTTAAAGCTGTATTGAATTTCCCTTTACCTCAAACACAAAAGGATATTAAAGCATTTTTAGGACTAGTAGGATACTACCGTAAATTTATCAAAAACTTTGCCGCCTTAACTAAACCTATGACTATTTGTTTAAAGAAAAATCATAAAGTTATACATTCACCGGAATTTTTAAAAGCTTTTAATAAATGTAAAGAGATTTTGACCACTGATCCGATTCTAAAATATCCTGATTTCAATGAACCATTTATATTAACAACAGATGCCTCTGATTTTGCTTTAGGTGCTGTGTTATCACAGGGTAAAGTAGGATACGATAAACCTGTAGCATACGCATCTCGTACTCTTTCAGATACTGAAACACGATACTCGACGATCGAGAAAGAACTTTTGGCAATTGTTTGGGCCGTTAAGTACTTTAGACCGTATTTGTATGGTCGTAAGTTTACTATCTACACGGACCATAGACCTCTTACTTGGTTAATGTCGATAAAAGACCCAAATTCAAAATTAACTCGTTGGCGTCTTAAATTAGCAGAATATGATTTTAATGTTATTTATAAAAAGGGTTTACAGAATACTAATGCAGATGCACTATCTCGGGCAAAATTATTTTATAATAGTATGGAATCATTAGCAGTAAATCTTGATGATAATGAGGATGAAAATTTAATTGACAGAATTTTTGAAAATGTTAGGAATCAAGGCGGAAATGAAAACATAGTTAGTGAGAATATAGATAATGGTAGTAATAGTAATAATAACGATAACATTATAGAAAGACCTTTATCCCAGTTACAGCCTGAATCTGATAGCATGAGTTTAGTAACAGTAGACCGCATGCCAATAGAGAAAAATGAAGAAGAAGTAGAGGATAGTAGAGCGCGAATACCTATCTTAGCAGATGCGATAGATAGACAGTTAAAGCAATTTCATATAAGATCAACACCCGGTTCTGTTTATAGAGTAGATAACAGATCGACTAGCACACGATACACAATTAAAGATGTTTTTATTCCAGTAAATAATACAGAAGAAGAAGTTATCAAATTTTTAAAAGAACATACAATTGCAGATAGAGTGTTCCATTGCTATTTTTATAATGAAGAATTATATCCTATATTTTCTAAAGTCTATTCTACAGTTTTTAACGATAGAGGCCCTAAACTATTTAAATGTGCTTTGCGTGTAACATTAGTAGAGAACAAAACCGAACAACAAGATTTAATTAAGAAATATCACGAAGGCAAGACGATACATCGTGGTATACAGGAAACTTATAAACAATTACATAAAAACTATCATTGGCCTAGTATGTTATTAACTATTCAAAAATATATAAATCAGTGTGATACTTGTCTTAAAGCTAAATATGAACGTAATCCATTAAGACCCCCGTTAGCACTTACAGAAACCCCGACGAAACCCATGGAACATCTATTTATGGACCTTTATTCTACAGGAGGTGCCACATTTCTTACAATAATTGACAATTTTTCTAAACACGCGCAAGCATTACCTTTAAGTGTAGCTAACAGTATTAATATAGTTGATGCATTAATACAGTATTTTTCAGTAGTTGGAGTACCCCTTAAAATTACTACGGATTCTGATACCAAATTTGAAAACGATGTCATAAAAGAAATCTGTGCATTACATGGAATTCATATACACTTTACCACCCCTTACAATCCAAATTCAAATTCACCAATTGAACGATTTCATTCAACCATAGCTGAAATTATCAACAATAAAGAAGATCCCATTCAAAGTATCATGAGATATACAATATTAGCTTATAATAATACGGTTCATTCCGCTACAGAATATACACCCCATGAACTACTTTTTGGACATACAGCTTCTCGAAATCCGTTAGAATTATATTATAGTAAAGAATATTATCAGGACTATGTTATTAAGCACCGCATGAACGCTGAAGCAATCCAGGAATGCGTAACAGCCCACATGTCTAAGAATAAGGAGCAGGTAATTGCAAGGCGTAATGAGACCGCAGAAAACCTGGCATTCAAGGTAGGTGAAACAGTTTACAAGCAGGTAGCCAAAACAGCGCGTAACGACAAGACGAAGCCAGTCTTCAAAGGTCCGTACAAGATTATTCATCTGCATCCTAACAACATAGCAGAGATTATAGGTAGTCACCCTAACTCCAAATCCATAAGGGTACATTTTAAATTACTACGAAGACCTCACCTTGTTACAGGACCATCATCGGAGCCTTCGTGCTCTACGCAGCAGCAAACGTAAACATAGACCCCGTAGATAACACCAACGGAATACTTTTGCTGAGAGAAGGAAAAGCTTTTAAACAAATAGATTCCTTTAGTCTTGCTTGTGTATATAATATCACAGATCTTCATGTAACGACTAGTAAATTAACCGCATTATTTTCTAGCATTAAACTAGCAGAAATCCATTTGCCTACCAATGAATTACATAAAACTTATAAGAATCAAATAGAGCATACATTAGGTTTAATTGATAAAAAGATAGGTTACATCACGCCTCACATGAGAGCAAAACGTGGTTTAATTAATGGCCTAGGATCTATTGTTAAAGCAATTACTGGTAACTTGGATAGTGACGATGCTATTAGGTACGAAAATGAGATCGCTAATCTTAAAAATCAAGTTATAAAAACTCAAAATTTACAGAAAAAATCTTTAGTATTAGCTGAAACTACAGTTAGTGAATTTAACAACCAAATTAAGAAAATTAATGATAATCAGTTCAATTTAGTTAAGGCTTTTCAAAATATAAGTACTATTAATAATCAACTAATAAACCACATTAATTTCCTAGATATGTATGTTCAAATAGATTTTAGTTTACAAATTGTTTTAGATAAGCTAATGGTATTAGAAGACGCGATATCATTTTCACAATTAGGAGTAGTACACCCCAGTATAATCGCTCCGAATAATCTAGTTGTAGAAATATTAAAATTAAAACATAAATTTTCTTCCTTTTCACCTGTAACAGAAATAAGTGTTAGTAATATTCACATAATAGAAAGATCAATATATATTAAAGCATATAGTACACAGCAATCACTTACCTTTATCCTTGAAATTCCATCTATTGATAATAATGTGTATGATTTTATCCACCTATTTTCTATCCCTAATAAAAATAACCTTGCTATTATCCCTATATCCAAATACCTGATACTTGGAAGTAAAGAGTACACATATATGCGAGATGACTGCCGTCTCATTGATGAAGATACTCACCTCTGCAAGTCATTGGACATGAGATCAACGGAGTCAACTGAAGATTGCATCTCATCTCTCATACAACATAAGGAAGCAAACTGCACTTATGCTAGAGTAAATCTGAAGACAGCGAAGATACAGAAAATAGGAGAAAATAGCTGGATTGTAGTCAACAGAGAAGAAATAGTATTGAGAACTCAGTGTGGATCCAGAACAGCATACAGGAAGATACAAGGAGTCAATATAATTAAGCTTACTAACGACTGTCAAGTTCGCCTTAACAACACAACCCTACAAAGTCATATTAATACTATATACTTACACGATGTAATACCCGTACCAAAGGAACAAGTAATACCGGAAGAAAATATAAGATTTGAGATAAAATTGGAAGATTCATCCCTGGACAACTTACACCAACTCATTACGGAAGCACAAAATTTAAAATACGTGGACGACATCAGCTGGACTACAATGATGACTACTCCAAGCTGGACCTCTATTATATTCTACGCGATTATTACTGGTCTTCTGGCGTGGAAAATTTACAAATGGATTTCTGGAAGAAAAGTCAAAAAGACAAGTAGTAGCGAGGACGCTACTGGAAGCTGCAAGGTGCGCTTCCATCTTAAGGAGGGAGGAGTTACCACGGCGTAACCGAGGTTTATCGATGACAATGCAGCCTCTTCCCGCTGACGCTGCATTTCACTGTAATTGCACACCATTCGGACAATAGCATTTCTTTAATTAATTCAAGGAGTCTTGTACCAGCCTTTGTTCAGTAAACACATAATTATTGTAACTCTGTTTAAACTCTGTGATTAAATAAATTGTTTTTAAAAACATAATTTTCGTTCGCCCGAATTTAACTCTCCTTTTGAATTGATTTTCATATTATTAAGCCCGCGGTAAGATTTATGAGGAGTAAAATTAAAGTTTCCTCGTTACGTTATGTGTTATGTTTGTAATTCGTAATACAGAATCTGTTATTGTAAATTTGTGTTAATACAAACGTGTCGTTAAATTAAATAAATAATATATTTTAATAATATAAATAAATGTATCAAGCATGCTTTCAGTAATATAAAAATGCGTTCATTTACCCCCATTCACTAATCTACATATATATTTTATAATCGTTCACAAGGAGTAAACTCCTGTCGTGCGTCGGAGATAACACATACAATTTTTTTCATATAACTACATTATTAAAAAACTATAAGCTGTTATACATTATGGTGTATTTCTGTGCAATTTTCCCATTAGGCTGTATTTTATAGCGTGGTTCATGAAGTGGATGGCTCGCGTCCTTGAGTTTAATGACAATATTTAATGCGAATTCTCCACACCCTGTTCGCGTGTCTCTTAATGCACAGGCGTAAGAGAGGAGCGGGAGCGTTTTTATTTTATTTTATAAATTTAAGTACATAGAATAAAAAGATCTTAAATATTTTGATGTTACATAAATATCTGCCCGAAAGGTATCGAACCCTGGGCCACTCACTTCGCAGCCTATATAGGTCACTAACAACTAGGCTACAAGTTCGCCATGTTTGTTTAGTGTTACTAAAATTACTCTAATTTCGCGAGTACTATGTGAAATATTTATTTAATATAATTATATATTGTATTTATGTATAATAATATAAGTACAGTGTTTGGACAGCAAATTAAATTAAAATAAATCTAATACATTGTTAATTTCGTTTAGGTAAATTCTCATTCAGGAGGCGCCATTTAAATTTAAAAAATCTCAATTTTAATTTTCATTTAGACCATACCATAGGCATTTTATGCCATTAAAGATCCTCGTTATGTGTTGGCATAAAAAATTCATGTCATAATATAAATAACTTTTACACACGAATCCCTTTGAAATTTTTTATGGGTGTTTAAAATATGAATAATTAAAACGTGCGCAGTTTCTCTTGGACAATACGAAAAGAATATTTGTAATAATATTATACATATTTTGGTCACCACGTCAGGTTCTCTGAAGTTTAGTTGCAAAATTATATTTCGCGCTTCAGTGCTTCGAAAGCCAAGCCAGTTATAATTTTCGACGTTCAACTAATAATAAAGAGGGTAATGTTATCACTTCCGAGAAGAGTCTTGGTAGACTACAAGGTTTAAGAACGAAATGGGGTGTTTTATAACTGGAGATTTTTATGTGAAAACTTATTTGAACTGTTTTTAGGGTTCCGAAATAAAATAATAAAAATAATTATTATAACAAAAACCCCATTGCGTAAGAAAAAATCCCACCAAAAACATAAATGTTATCATTACATCAGTCATTTTATAAAGTTATTCAACATTTTAATTCTGATAAAAACTGGCCAAGTCAAATCTAACCTACTTTAAGATCTCACTTTTATAAATAACAGCAATTGTTATAGGTATCCAATACAGCAAAGAAATAGAGTTTAATACTTGTTCATAATGTTATTTCGTTCCTATAAATACATATTTAGATTTTGCATAGAACTTGGCACTCATTTAGATCTCCATTCTTTTTGCGGCGAAGCCCACAGCCAAGCATAATTTTTGTATTGAACTTGGCTCTCCTTTTTTACATTTATGTTTTTGGTGGGATATCATTACTTTTTGTAAAGAAAAATATACCCTGTTCACAAATCTTAGAGACTAAATTGACGTTTCATGGGTGACCAGTTTCGGGTGTAAATTAAATAGTGATGACCATAAACCGGAAAGTGAATCGGAAAAACATTAGCTTTTACGGTGAGTCGAATATTTGTATGATTATTGAAGAGTTCCTGAAACTGGTATAAAAATAAGTTTAAGCAACCATATTATCATATATAATTATATTCATAATATATTTACCCTGATTAACTGAATTCAAAAGTTATTCTGCTTACAAGAACGAGTAATTGGTTATGGTTATATTCGGTATACAGCTAATTTTATAATATTTAGCCGAGTACTAAATATCTAGGTAAATATGACAAACAGGCGATTCTCACACTGTTCCGCGCCCCGCCACACAGCGTAGATCTGCCTCACCGCGCATTGTTTTAATGGTGTACCAAAGTATATCAGCTTCTATGGAAAACACGCATGGTTTGTTGCGTTGAATGTGTTGTACATTACAACGACTTTCCGCGAGTGACAGCAAAGGGAAAAGTGTCCGTAAACCGCGTAAAATTACGGGTGGGGCTGCGGTGCGGTCTATAACAGCTATGTTCAAATATCTATTTGGCGGACACTAGCGCCATTGATTAGGGTGGCATAACTCAGAAAACTTCACTCCGTTTACAACAGCCAGGTTCATATATCTATTTGTCACACACTAGCGCCATTTAGAAATGGCCATTATTGGAACCTCTATTTTTTGTAAACAGCTGGAAACTTTTTCAACTTTCCCTACATATGAGATGGCCCTCGTTCTACCTCAATACTCCATGCGCTGAAGTATGCCATAATGAGCCCCGCGTGCACAGAGGCCTTAGTGCGAGTTTTAAGTGACATAACGGGCTCACAATGTAAATGCAAGTTGGCTAAGATTTGTATGGGACCAAAGCTTTTCTTTTCACTGCCGCTAGATGGCTCTGCTTCGGTCCCATACAATATTTGTATGGGGACACCACTTATTTTTCGACTTTTTTTAATTTTTTGATTTTTTCCTACGCTTACACACAATTACCGAGCTGTATTCCAAATTTCATCCTTCTAGGTTATCTGGAAGTAGGTTAGATTTAGGTACTATATGTCAGTCAGTCAGTACTAAAATTTACGACTTTTTGACCTTCATATCTTTATAACCGTTTGAGCTAGCTTCATGAAATTTGGTATTCTACATGTCCTTATGGATATAATTAAACACACGTAGTTTTATGTGTTTACGTCAAAGAGGTTTTGAGTTATAAAAGGGTCAAAAGTGGCACCAAGTGGTTCGTGTAATATTACACTCGGCGCTGGCTAGCCAGTTCCTTTGCTTGAACTTGGCTTGACACGCTGCCGCGTGTCTAGATAAAAAAAACAAGTTGTAAGAACATTTAACAAGTAGTTTAGATTGTTGTTAAAAGTAATACTGAACAACTACACCACAGAAGGATACACCACAGAGGGACTCATTCTTCAACCAATCAAATCTTGTTGGCTTTTCCCAAGCATCCCTGTAAAATTTAAACGGGTCCCGACTGTTAATCCTTTTATGGTGTAGTTATTCAGTATTACTTTTAACAACATTCTAAACTCCACGCGAGTTTAACTTGTACTTATCCGCTTTTTTCTGTCGCTTCTTACGACACCCTAGATAATAATGAACACCGAACACTTTTAATATTATCTGTCTGTGGTTGAAGATTAACTTAAAGTGGTATTAGAACTAATGACACTTCCTTTCCTTCTTACTACCTAAACTAGACCAGCACGGCGTGAAAAATGCTCCAACTAGGCCGTTTCGATCATGAGGAGAAATATAGCCTGTTGCCAATGCATTTAGTTGCGGTCTTTCCAAGGTAGTTTTTACTTTTTGCTTTGTTTTGGTTAACATGTAAATTAATAACAATTGAGCCAGTGAAATTATGACCACTCCTTGATGAGGTCATTCGATTTGACCGCACCCATGGAAAAATACTTAATATTTTAAAACTCAAGTAATTTTTAAACTGTAGGGCAACCATAAATAATATATAATGGAAACTGATTTGGTCTGTCTTATTTAAAATTTAAGAAGCTGTTACCTTACCTGCATCATGCGTACATCTTACCTGTAAAAAAATGATATATTTTATAATACTTGACTTTTACTAGCTGCACTTTAACTTGGCTGCAAATAGAAAGGTTTAATACCCGGCCGGATTCAGATCTCAATAGGTATGTATGTCACATAAATATATTTTGTTCTCATATGGTGGTGATATGTTACTTTTGATTACTCTAATTTCTATCTCTATCTAATCTAATCTAAGTCACCTAAGATAGGTACAAGGAATTGTAGTGCAGTTAGATGAGTGAGTGAACGTTTCTTACCTTGTTTCGTGGTTAAATATTAGGTAAATAGGTCAATCAAGGTGTTATAAATTTTTGTTACAATGATAATCAAAAACCATGAATTAGGCGAGCTGTCAGAAAAGCCATTTTTGATATTAGCGCTTTATCCATGGCTTTGTCCACGTTTTCGGCATAATAAATCCCTATATCTCATTCCTGGTCACGATCTACCTGTGTGCTAAATTTCATGAAAATTCGTTTAGCAGTTTTTCTATGAATAATTCTTGACAAAAAATAACCGACCTCAAAATAAGGGATAACTTAAAAATTGCTCGTCAAATCTGGCTCAAATTTATGTGGAACCACATTACAAGCACCAGATTTCGACTAAAAAAAGAATCATCAAAATCGGTTTACCCAGTCAAAAGTTCTGAGGTAATAAACATAAAAACTCCTCCTTTTTTGAAGTCGGTTAAAAAGTAACAAACATCCACACAAATTTTCACATTATTACACATATTGCTAAAAAGTATTTCACATATTGCTAAAAAGTATTATAGGACTAGTAGGAACGTACATGCCGACTGTGAGGGACAGTCTCTTGATTAGCAAAAGTGTGCGAACCCTACTGTGTCTTAGGGATGGTGCATACTCGATCGTTCACGCATAGCCAACTATCAATTGCCACATCGTTAGTATAATTTGCTGAAGTGGTACCGAGTGGCGGTGTTCTAGCAGTAATGGGTAAGTATTTATTTATTCCCTAAATTATATGTGTTTAAATTTTAAATGTATTGCGTTTTATGCAGTTTCAATAACAATAATTAGTGTTAAATTCTAATGATATCAATTAATTACAATACGTTGCAAGTGCTAGCTTGAAATTTGGAAGTCGCATATTCGCTCATTTCAAAATACTTAATAATAAGTAAGTATAGTTTGTAATTAATAATCATAACATTAGTTATGCAATGAACATCGTAATGAAACTCCATTGCAGAAATAAGTTTGACTGTCAGTACTTGGCCAGCGAAGTGAACTATACTTTACATTGTAAAAGTAACCCAGCCCACCATATTACCTCAAGATATGTCTACCTCACTCCCACACTTACTTGTTTAATCTTGTAATTAAGAATTGATAATTTTTGTAATTTTAATTTACTTAATACCCTTTATGTAATGTCCATACTAACAAATTAATATGAGGGGGCCTAGTATTCTATGTTACGTTACAGGCTTCGGTTTAGTTTAGGCACCTGATATCCAATGAACTTTTATAATATACTGTAGTATATTCGTTCACTGCTGATATCCCACAAATTTCAGACTTCTTGGACGTGAGAATTATGTTATAATAAACTTGTGTGTTGTAATTAGTGAAAATGAAGTATAAGTCTTCCACGACTGCACGCGTGTTAAATAATATAAATTTAATTTAACTAGTACATTTTTTGAAAATGAAATGAAATAAAATGAAAATGTAAGTATCTAATAAATCTACAATCTCGCTGTTGAAAACCAATAGTAATAGTAATAGCAGGGCATTAGCAGGGTTAATGTTTAAAGGAGAAGAGTAAATATTTAGGAAAATAAATAAATAACATCACTTTATTTTGAACTGAGATTTCAAGCGTTAACATTGTTACTGAATAAATAGCTATCGGCAGAATACAAAATGTAAAGGAGAATGCCCATAGCCAGTACTCTTAAAAAAATAATTGTGTCACAATGATATTTGGACAAAAAATTTAATTAAAATATTTCAAGTATTTTACCCTATTTCCTAAAAAATCCTTATTGGGAATAATTTTCTGAAATTAATAAGTAACTTTACTTCCGTTTTACAAAAGAAAACCATTGGGCCATTTATGTTTGGATAAGGGCCAATCAGGAATCTTTTAAGATCCTTCGGGCTAATAGGTTGCATTGATTCGATTATAATTATGATACAATAGAATAGTATAATGTATCCATGACAACAAACTAGATGACGTAAGGGGACTGTCAAATGAATAATTTTTTTTTATAGAAAATTATTATAATCAGCCAGGAGTAGGTAATAGTGTTCTGTGATTATAATACATTACAAACTACATGGTGTTTGGGGACTGTCAAATGAATTTGAAACTTAAAAGATCGACATTACATACGCAATCGACTTTAATACGCCCGCATAGAGTCTATATTACTGTGAGTTTACTATAACCTAAATACAAATTAGTTTTGTTTAAAATCTCTTATTTCCTAATATTATCATTGACTAAAGTTAGTATGTATAATTTATTAAGATAACATAATCAAATAAAGGTATTTTTATCAAGACACAAAAAAGTTAAAGTCAGTACATTTCTCCATACTAAATGGGCATTCTCCTTTGTGTAAAGAATTAGACTGTTTTATTCTACAAATAAACTAATTTGGATTTGAAGCGTTAAATAATAATTCTTGACAAAAATAACTGCCTTCAAATTAGGGATAATTCAAAAATTCGCCCAATCTCGTTCAAATTTAGGTGAGACTACATGACGAGCACCAGCTTTCGATTAAAAAAAAATCATTAAAATCGGTTCACCCAGTCGAAAGTTCTGAGGTAAAAAACATAAAAAATACAGTTGAATTGAATACCTCCTCCTTTTTTGAAGTCGGTTAAAAAGTAGTAGGTACCCACATAAGAAAATTATGAAACCCATTTCAAAACATCGTGTTTTTAAGATTTTTATAAAAATGGTCCACAAATAAGCAGTCAAGCCAATTGATGGTAACTGGTCACAGTCCGTAGCCCAAAGACAGCAAAGGCATCACCGATGCCTTGCATAGCATACATATACCCTTACATAGTAAACAAACTGTGGTGGAGGGAGAAGCAGTTGCTTTTTTACGAACAATAGTATAAATACATAAGTACGTCATGAAATGAATAAAAAAAGCTGCACACTCATACTCAGTAGGTTTTTACCTCTGTCGCGGGTGGCATGGACGACACATATAACACATCACAATAACACTCATGACCCGAGTAAAATATTTATCTTGTACATAAATATTGTATCTGCTTTGGCTGGGAATCGAACCCGGGACCCCTCGCTTCGCAGACGGGTCACCACCAACTAAGCTACGGTCGTCAAAATATTTACAATACAACAAATCAATAGAGGGTGTATTTACTGAGAGCCTTTCGGGAGTGTCGATGTTATCTGTCCGCATATAAAAATACACACACACACACACACACACACACACACACTATTATTATGCAAAATAGTAACCCTCAGTTTTGATAATTGGATCAAATACAGGCTTGTTTTAAGCGTTATGCATACGCTCAGCTAAGTAATACTTGAGTAATGACTGTGAAATGATAAGCTTGGTATAACGAACGCTCACACAAAATACAAATAGCATTCTTCGCATAACATAGCCTCATACTTAAGCAAGGGATGTTTGATAATAGTGGAGTATATATCTTACTGATATAAAACTAAGTATAACAAAATATCAAATGTAGGAAAAAGTTGAGTGTTGTAATATCTTTTCCGGTCTCAAAGAAAGTACTTATTCTTGGCACTATTTGTTTGAATGTTATACAGAGTTGGTGCAAAAATCACTTAACTGATAGTGAGTTTCACTTTTTATTTCTTGTAAGTTAAATACTGAACGTTGCGTTAAGGAAAATTATTAAGCTTTCACTGTGACTTATTCTCTCTATCATCACTTGTAAATTCGTTTAACTTTATCAGTCGATATTCTGAAGCTTTTATATCCATTATCAAGAACAGCCTTCAGCCTTATGAAGATTTTTCGCGATAACTCTAGAGATACCTACGTAAGATATGTGATAAGTAACAAAGTTTCAATAAATTCTATCTACTTCTATGATTCCTAGTAAACTTGTTCCATTCTTATTAAATCCACCAGCCTTTGAAAGACAAACTTCTCTATAACATTAGATCTACGAAAGGAAAAATTTCTATTCGCACACTTGTACTTAAAGTAATTACAATTATATTTTTCTCTCTATCTACTCCTCAATACGTTTAAACTTAATTATATGTAAAGTGAATAGGGACGATTGCCACGTGCCTAACAATACAAAGGTCACAACACAATACCTATGTATGTACATTGTGCATAATATATTGAACAACACTCGATCAACCATATCATCTGAACAATATAATCAAGCTAACCGTATCAAAGATATAATTATCACCGCATCCAAACACTATTGTATCGTGTCAAAGGCCAGGTGTCTGTAACATTTGGCTAGCTAAATGAAAAAAATTAAGTGGTGACACCTGGATAAACTTACGCACGAGGCTTTCATGTCCATTTTCATGTCCATGTTTTGATGTCCATTATGGACATACATTTGGTCTGTCCCACAAATAAACGAAAATCTTGTATTTATTAATATTGTCTATAACTGAAAAAAATAAAATAAATGGTGAATTTATATTAAAGCACTTATTATATATTAATTTATGGATTTCAAAAATTATTTAATCCATCCATCCACCAGCCCTTGGAGGTACTGCTAGACATAGGCCTCCCCTAACTAGCGCCACTCTGATCGGTCCTGAGCCTTCTGAATCCTGCGGATGCCCGCTGTCTACTTCAGGTCGTCAGTCTACCTGGTCGGGGGGCGTCTTATGCTCCTTTGTCCGAGACGTGGGCGCCATTCGAGGACATTTCTTCCCCAAAGGTTTATCGGTCTTTCGCACTATGTGGCCAGCCCATTGCCACTTCAGCCGGCTAATTCTTTGAGCTATGTCGGTTACCCTTGTTTGACTACGGATCTCCTCGTTTCTGATGCGATCACAAAAATTGTTTCGGTAATGAATAAGTTTTGGTCTGTATTAAATTTCGTTTGCAATATTAGTAAGAATAGTTATTGTACAATTCTATTTACCTTATACGCAGACTTTCCTTTAACTAATGGCACTGGAACAATTAAGTAGTAGGTAAGTCGCAAATGAATTAAAGTCGAGCAACCATTCATTTATACACATACTAAATGCTTAATAAAATACAGTGAAAATTAAAACAGGAAATGGACACTCTTAATTACATAAAAATAGGACAATGACTTGAAAAAACGCATTTTAGTGTGAATATAAATCCCGGTCAGGTATTTGTTGTTAATTAACCCCGCGTGTATAATGAGGACGAAATAAAAAATAGTTTTTACTTGCCATGATACGTGTTGCGTGTGGGATAGGATTTAGGGTTCCTTATTACAATTTGTCAGGGCTTCTTGATAGTTTTTATGATTGTTAATGTAAATAAAGTAGTAATTAGAAGTTAGTTATCTTACAAGTTAGGACAACTGTACAGTCTTACAAAGATAATATAATGTAATGAAGGCGATAATATAATGATAAGTGATCCCTGCATTTAAATTCGGGTTGCATTTTACTACGATTATATGGGTAAATAAAATAGGGAGGAGAAAATGTTCTTATTTTCGATGACAAAGACACGAGCAGCGGCTAGTAGTCTATAAATCTTTGATAGCGATACCGACATGCAACGAATAAAAATTCTACAGAAATTCATAAAATATCGACTTTACTGAGATATTAATTATGCTCTAAGAAAAATCACGAAGCTTTAATTTTTTTTTGGAATTTTACAAATAACTCCATTGTAATTTTTGAAACCATTGATCATTTATTAAAACCAGCAATCAAAAAATGTTAAACAAAATAACAGAAGGAACCTGCGCGTTAAATTCATTATTCACGGTGAAATAATTATGAAAGTAAATCGTAGCATTAGGGAATTAAAAGGGTGTGTTCGACCAGCTCAACGTAAATTTTTGTTATCACTGTAAACATTTTTGTTAATGTTGTTACTTCGATAAACATTTATGTATGTTTATGTGTTGGATACATTCCATACTGCGTGGCCTGGGGCAAACGTCAGCGTGTTTTGAGAGGATGCACGAGTGTTGACTTAGGCTCAAATCTTAATTGACGCGTGCTTTTCACCGATAAACATTGGGCGAAAATTTAGGAAAAATATTCTGTGTTCAGTATTATGACATAAATTTTAGTACAGATAAAATATAACTTGAAATTATTGACGGTAAACATGAAAATTAAATGATATTCTGAAGTATTGAGTTATAGAATGTTCTGAAATGTTAACATTGTTATATCAGTAGGTACAATATTATAAGTAAAAAAGAGGTAGATATGTCACTAGCGCGTCAAAGATGAAGATCGTAAGAGAGGTCAATAGACCTCTGTTTGCTCGTCGCTCATCGTCGTCGCTCTGTCAATACAAGACGATATGCACGCTTTTGTTGTCAGAAGTGCTTGAGATTTGATATACAACGTTAAAATGCCTTCGTGTATTATTGTAGTGTGATTGGTGTAGTGAAACAAAAGATAAACGTGTGTATATTGTAGCTCTTTTCGGAACAGATTTTTTGGTTGATTTGTAAGGGCTTGACGTATCTATATTTTTTAAACATCGTTACTACATTACTATCAGTACTAATGCTTGTCACGACCATAAAATAGATAAATGATTGTATTGTCGAGATTAAACTGGTTGGTAAGAACCCAGCGATCACCAACATGTTTTAGCCGTATTGGGGCGGCTTAGAATATTAACCTCAATCCCACTAATATATAGCTTGATTGAATTCAACCTCATCGTCATAGTACAATTAAGGCTACTAATACGTATCATCGCATAAAAATATCTAGGCATACTGTACCACCAGTTGCGCAGGTCCTAAGTTTGCAAAGTAACGTACTAATAAGTAGTGGGATTTGGGTTAATATTTCAATATTTCAGTAACTCGCTTTCCATATATTTTTATTCTAGTAGCATGGTAGCTACTAATTGGATATAGCAACCCACGTCTAAAGTGTAAGAATTAAAGGTGAGGCTATACAAATTATAAACAATTCAGCAAAAGGAAGCCACAGAAACACTGGTTTCCTAGAAAGTTTTCCACTGCCCACACAAAGGGAGTTTAGGTTTCAAAGCAAAAGATTTAAGGAATTTAATAGTTCTTGCACGATAACCTAAATCAAACTCTATGGTCACCGCATAAGGTTTAGAATAATGTTGCGATGTTAGAAAACCATTTGTTTGGCTGGTATGACAATGATGTGTCGCAGAGATTTTGTCGCAAAGTTGAAGTCATTAGTGAGACGGGGTTGAGAGGTGTTATCGATGATATTCAAAAATCTTCGTGTTTAAATAGGGAGCAATGATTCCACAGGATTTAATTTCAAAATGTATCTAATGCTTGACGGAATTGTTGCGAGAAATATTATAACGATAAATTATTTGTATCTAATTCTAGAAATATGTAAAAGCGATGTTGACATGCAAAGAGTAAAAATTTTATAGAAAATCTTAAAATATCACTTTTCTAAGATATTTTTATCGTACTTATATTACAAAATAGCTATTTAGTTAGAAATTTAAAAAAAAACCTGCCTGGTATCAAAAAAGGTATCATGACATAACTTTTTGAAAATCTTATCATGAGCTCAATAATGCGTTATTCAATTTATTAAAATTTTTGATATTTCAAAAATGGCATCTCATAGTCACGATATTATGTACATACAATTATGTACATAATATGCACACGGTAAAAAAATTAATGTACCTGATGCATTGTTTTATAAGCCGCGCCATTAAAGAAACGAATCTAAAATGGCGGAAATTATCATTCCTCATCACTCGCACGCTAAATACAGGAATAAAGTGCGAGTAAGGGGAATGATAATTTACGACATTTTAGATTCGTTTGTTTACTGGCGCGGCTTATACTTAGTGATCTCAAACCATTTTCGTATTAAATTATCGCCTTTCAAATGAAACCACTTTGGGGTTTATCGGTTGATTGGTTTCAAAGTCTGTAAAGGATATCCGTACAAACATTTTTTGTTTTATATATAGATAGATGTGAAAATTTCTTTTGTGAGGGTGTATGGATATTTGTTACTTTTTCACGCAAATACGAGTACTACTGAACGGATTTTAATGAAATTTAACACACAGGTAGACCACGATGTGGAATATCCTACAGGGAATTTATTATTATTTGCTATTAACCTTGGAAATATCAAGTATATATATTATAATATGTATAATATATTTTCAAGAATAAGAAGCATTAAACCGCGTACATAAATGCCGACTGGGAGATGTTACACCTTTATAAAAGCTACTGATATCTCTCTGGTATGCAAGATTCCTTGCAAAGTTTGTTCATAATTAAAACAAGTAAGGAAAACAACTCTTTGTGGAAGAAACAAGCGGGTATATAGTTCCTTTCCAACTTCCAAAGTTACCTTTCTATTATACCTTTTGTAGTTTGTTTACAGGATACAGAACCCAAGAGATTAGAGGTTACTGTCACGTGCACCCGTGAAAATAGAAAGAAGTTAACTTCATAATGTAGACAAAGAATCATAATAAATTAATAGTACAAAAAAACTTTATAAAAACCAGCTTTTTCGTGTTCTCCTTAGCAAGCTCTTTCATTTGATACCCATACTGTGGTAGTGCAGAAAAAATAACTAGTCCAGTTGGAATTAGAATGACGTCACATCTAAGCATGCATTATCATCCAAAATAAGCGTGCATACCAAATTTCAGTTCAATCGGTTAAATATAACTGATTTAAAATTCACTTGCAAGATTTCACCCAAACAAACATACATACATAGCAAGTTAAATAGAAGCTTGAAAAAAGACCATAATTTACAAATGGTTTAGATTTAAGATCATAAAACTACTACTCATTTATCATAAAATTACTAATATCCATCATAATAATCTATTTATCGACAACGACTAAGCCGTCCCTTGCAACAGATCATATTTTTAAATTGCATAACCTTTGTCGTAGTACATATTCGTATGAAATGCAAGTAAAGCCTCGTGATATAAAATTTCACCTACATTTTCTATGCAAATAATATTCCGTCAATATAAAGAGGTAGCGTTGCACCCAGACCGAGAACGGAAATTTAAACTCATCATTCAAACCGCCTTGCTGGGAATCGAACCCAGGACTCTTGACGCAACGATACGGCATGGTAACCATTGCGCCACGCGGGTCGTCAAAAAGTAAAAGTAATCGTATTGCGTATTTAAAGTATTGCGTAAATCGTACGAAATTTTTATTACAGGCGTAATCACCAAACAACTCGTTGAGTTTCGTCGGAGCATATGAAAGAAACAAAGAAAGAAAGAAATTATTTATTTTGCTAAACACTGCAACAAGTTATGAGCCAGTTGTTTCTTTCTTATTTTTGGCCCGAAAACATTTCGGTGAGGTCTAAACTGTTACTGATGTCCATGGAAGATGATGAGTACCATCATGGCTCGTCTGCTAATTTGTTTGCTATTTATATAAAAAAAAACCTCACATCTTACCTTTCTTTACCTTTTACCTTACATCATTTTAAAAGTTAATTCAGAATTGTTGCAGTCTCTTATCCATCGCTACTTACATTGCTACGAAAAGTTACTAAGAATCATGAGAGACCCTTATTGCAAACTTTACTCGGTATAGTCTCCGAAATCTGGCTATATCACCAAGAGCTAGTGGTCTCCGGGGCAACATACGCTAATATGACTACGAGAAGTCAGCGCTCGAAATGCGATACAAAAACAGTCTATGCTCGGAAACCAGAACTCCGTACATTCACCGCAGGCTTGCATTGTTCCTGTAATCTGATATAATTCTAGCATTGTGTTGTTGGTAACTTAGTCGCAGGACGACCTATTTAATATATTTCCTGTTTTCGCACGTTGTAATAATTGTGTATACCTGTTATTGTAGTTGTAGAGGATGATGTGAATTATACAATGCACACAATACCGTGCTGTGATTCTATAGCCAATTATTAAAATGGTTTTTATGGGAAATAAAACATATCCTTAAATTATTTTTAAATGTTGTGAGGATAGATTCATGATCTTGACAATTAGTGTTTGGAAGTGCCTATCAACAATAATTAATGATTAAACGAACTTACCTGTAAGTGAAGTTCTATCATAATTATCCGAAGGCTTCGTCCGAAGGGATTATTACCAATGTTAATAAATCATCTCGACGAGTAAGAAGTTATAAGGCTTAACCTAAAATACTGATAGAATATACTAACATACTGATTTCTCAACGTCAGCTGAAAGTTCCAAAAAGCGTACTAAAGGTCATATAATAGAGGCCATACACGATCGAGTTTACTTGTCAAGTTTGTAGTTAGACTTGTCAAATTTGCAGTTTGACTTGATGCGGCATCCAGTGTGCATGAGATAGCTATAAGTATACTAGATGAAACTTGACAAGTATACCTTCTTGATCGAGTATGGCCTCCATAAAGTAGCATTTTCATATTGAAATTGTATTACCGGTGGTTTCCGCTCAAATTGCGTCTCACTCAAGGGTTCTTAAAGTAGTCCCTAATGAATTGTACGACCCCAAACTAAGGTCGTTATTAATAACTGCGAGAGCAAAAACGTTAGGATCAAATTTGTTTACCTCCTTATCAAATAATTTCTGGCAAATTTATATTATAAGGCTTACTATACCCAACGGATATTATTACAGGATTTTACTATACACGTGTTTGAAGGCAAAAGGTTAATATTTTATGAGTAATTGACCATGTCCAATTTAATAATGTTTGGTATTTCAATGACATTCTTATAATTTAGGTGTTATATCTAGATCTAGAATTCTTTTCAAACTGCTTGTTTTGACTCAGCGATATTTTGAGCTCGATGTTTTTACTAGATTCAGTGGAGTTCTTTGAGTTCTCCGTTATTGAAAAGCTGTTTCTCGAGCCAATAGTACGAATTCTTTGTATGAGAGAAATGTCTATTTTCTATTATGTAATTTATCTTCCAAAAGCCTCTAATTATTTTTTTCTAGATATTTCTTTCTTGTTAGGCCAGGGTCGTCACAAATCAAGAATACTTTGTGGACTTATGTAACCATTGCATTATATTGCATTGTGTTGTATTTAGTTGTATTACATTGTATTGAAATGTAGCATAGTTTAACTTTATTTGACATCTGGAACTACTTTTTTAGGATTTCAAACATTTTTTAGGGTTTCAAAAAAAAATGAAAAACGGAACCCTTATAGAATCACACGTGTGTCTGGGCGACCGCCCTTCACAGCCAATTTTCTCTGAAACTGCTGGACCAAATGAGTTCTGGTACTTATGTGCTATTTTGTAACTCTAAAGATGAAGGTATAAAGGAAACAAATTAATTTTCAAATATTTTTTAACGAATTCAATATTTCAAAATAACTGTTTTGTAAACCGTATTATGTGGCATGTCAAGTGAAAGGGCTTATTGTAAGGATCTTAAATATATTTATGTTATATATCTACAATGGATATTTTTAAAATTATTTAAGAAAGAACGAAAATTGAATACGGGGGGAACCCCTTATCTCCATAATTACTGAGGCTAGAATTTTGAGAAAAATACAGAAAATATCATAGTTCTATCTATATTACAGGAAAACCTATAAGAAATCTATGGTCTTAAAAGAAGGGCCCAAAAAAATGGAAAAATAACTGTAAATACATAATCAACGTACGGAACTCTCTCCAAGCGAGTATGTTAATGCTTCCCAAAATTTGATCCTTGTTAGCGACACTATCGAATGGTGTAATAATACAGGATGTGTTTTTTTTCAAAATTAACGGGTTCGATTCCTGGTCAGGGATATAATTTTTTCTAAAATCTAATGATGCAGTTTTACTTTTCGCTATTCCTCGTAGTTTTGGATTTGGCCCTCCACGCACACTTGGAAAATTCACCCTGTATAAGTAAAGATTTTGAGAAAAATACAGAAAATAGCTGTATTTTTTTCAAAATTATAGCCTCAGTAGTTACGGAAATAAAGAATGGTCAATTTTCGTCTTCAATTTTCGTTCTTTCTTGAATAGTTTTTAAACTATCCATTATAGAATTATAACAAAAAATATGTTTGGGAACCTTACAAATAGCCCTTTCATTTGATATGCCACACGATACGGTTTGCAAAACAGTTTTTTGTTCTAAATTTATTTGTTTTCTTTATACTTTCGTCTTTGGGCCACAAAAAAGCA
Source organism: Thymelicus lineola (assembly GCA_963932265.1). Classification (NCBI taxonomy): domain Eukaryota; kingdom Metazoa; phylum Arthropoda; class Insecta; order Lepidoptera; family Hesperiidae; genus Thymelicus; species Thymelicus lineola. The sequence continues at coordinate 2,484,636 of OZ010689.1, read as the reverse complement.
CATGAGTAGTACTAAATTTCAACTGAAAAATCATTTAATCATGCAGCTATTGTGTCAATACACTTATTAAGATTTCTACATCCTCACATTTTTTCTTCACCGAAGCAAGCGATCATTGCATTTCAATATTCACATAATTTAAAAACTTGGAGATGGTGAAATGAAGGAACTCAAGTTACCGACAAACCTCTAAATTATCACTTCAATAGGTTAGATTGAATCATCCATCTGCCTAGCTGGGAATCGAACCCTGGACCGTGTGAACGGTGGTTACGTAGAGATCTCGACATCTGTTTTCAAAGTACCTCTTCAAGCTTTCTTCTTATTTCTTACTCTTTCCAAAAGCTGTCTCAAACTCTTAGATCGGCTTTTCTTCAGTATTGCCATCAATTCAACCCATAAATTACCCACCACAGGCCACGGGTCCCTGTACATAACTGAGTTGACCTACAGTGCAGATGTGAGGAATTCAGTATGTTGTAGGTAAATTTGTAAACGATTATGAGCATCATGTGACAGGAGAAAGGAGAGACTCGTGCTCTGTAGTGCGTCCTTAATGGATTGAAGCCATATCTATCCATCCAAAAATTAACATTTCTCTATCAAACCGTCCGTGTACCTGTTGCTGACTTTAGATTCGCACAGGCCTTTTAAAATTCTTTAAGAATTACCTACGATTTCCAGAAAAAACCGTTTTTAAATGAATTTGAACTTGTACACTAGTTTTAGTCGAATACTATTTGTTCAATTGAGCTCAATTGTTGATATTTAATGTCTAGAAAGATTATAAAGATATTTTTTCCTTACAATATACTTCCTAGCCTCTGGCGGAAAGCTTTTGTGATTCCTCTCCCAAAAACTGCTAACCCCAGTCAACAACTTTCGACCTATTTCCATCCTACCTTTTCTCTCTAAGCCCCTTGAAGCTATTGTCCATAAACAAATATCTGAATTTGTTTTTAAATTTGATACAATCTCGCAATTTCAGTCTGGTTTTCGTCCAGGTCACAGTACCACATAAATATAATTATACCAATTATGGTAAAATACGTTCCAATAAAATCTACAATCAGAATGAGTAAAATAACCTTTGGTAATAAAAATCAATTCATATTTGAATTTGTAAATGAGTCATAATACCAGCTTAAAACTTCTGAACATGGCTAAACAGGCCGTACAAACACAAGGGAAAATTGAAATTCGAGATTCGTTCAAAATTACAACTACCAGTCCAGTCGAGCAATAACCATTTAAATCGGGCTAAATTAACCATTTGCGGCAGCCCGCCACAGATACTAAAAAGTATTGGTATATGCTGTATCCAACTGTTATTGTATGTAACTGGCCGGTGAGTTCTGACGCTGAATAGCTATGTTCTTTCAGATAATTCTAACTACTTTCAGTTCGGCCAGTGTCATCCGAGCTTTCGAGGGGGAGAGACGTGCGTCGTTACAAATATTCTGCGCGCGTAGCAATGCGTTCAAATCTCTTTTGATTGATGAATATTTTTAATCTGGTACGATGGACGAATAATTTTCTTTTAAAATTTTAAAAGTTTTCGCGTGTTTTGTGACAGTGTTGTTTTCAAGATGTTTTGGAAGGAAATTATTTTCTTACCTCTGCTGCTATTCTTCTTCGAAGGTAAGTGAGATGCCGACTTTATTATTACTTTATTGAGAGAAGTGCCATTCATTCCCTATTTTAATAAATTCCTTCAGAGTTCCCTAATAAATTGGGATTTGCATACTTGTAACAGATTGGAATAAATCTCTACTTATATTTAGGTAGCTACACGATATACTATTAAGATACTTTGCTACTTTTTATATTACTTCATTAGTTGCTTTCTTATTAATTGAAGTCCCTTTTGTTGGTCTACATTATTTAACATTTTGTAAAGACATTTAAAATTATTATTAGGTAAAAAAATTACAAATAAATATCAATTTCTTATATTATCTTTCCTGCTTGCTAGCGAAACGAATATTTATTTGAAGTAATCAGAAATGGCCAAAAATAAAATAAGATGATTAACTAAAATTAACCTCCAGATTTTTGTAATTGTTATAAAAACAACACTTAAAAGTCTACCTCCTGTTTTTTTTCAATGAAGTAAATTTAATCTACCTATTTCTGATTTTAAAATAATTTAATTTAACTTTAAGTAATCTAACTGAACCACGGGCATAGTCAGGTTTTAGTTTTGGAGGGTTTCAAGAAAATAAAAAGACTAAAAGTACATAAAATAACCCTTATATTCGTAAGAAAACTGAAAATAGGGGGAATCCTGTTCGTAAAGGGAGTCCTTTTTTGTTGGGGTTTATTTTCCGTGGAAAGACATACACATTTATTGTTATTCTTTTAACAACCAGAATATATATTTTTTCATGACAATATAATTTTATTTTGAAGTATCTTGTTACTCTTCTTTATTCGAACGGAGAACCGTAGACATTGCTGTGTCCAGTACTCACATTTTTCGTCCAGTGTTTATTGTTTCAAGAGATCTAAAGATAAAATGTATGGGTGTGAATAGTACATGTTAATATTATAATATGTTAAATTTTCACGGGGGGGGGGATTGAACCCCCAAAACCCTCCCTCTGGCTACGCCCGTGAACTGAAGCACCCATAGCCCAGGTGCTTGTCGGTAGTTGTATGGGTGACCGCTTGTGGCAAAGCGTTTCCATACTTCAGAGGGCATATAAAGCCGCCGCTCCGGGTTGTCATCATACGATAACATTCGTTGAGCCATGTCGGAGGCCTTCGAGCCGGACAAAAACTTCCGACACTTGGATTGGCCACTACCCGCACTAACCCTCCACCAATCCGCACTGAAGCAGAATGGTGATGGTCTGGGTATTTAGGTATAGATTTTGCGAATGCACATGTTTCATAAATAAAATTCAATTTTGTTTCAATTCACTTCATAAAGGGAGAATAGAACTAGAGTTATATTGAAAAATAGAGGTGCATATTTGAGCCCAGGCATCATTGCGTGGGAGACCAACATTTAAACCATTATGTAATTATTAGTATAGTATTAACAGTCGTTATTTCTTAATACACCGAAGCTATTTTATCATAATAATCTTAAAAGTTGGTTAAGACACTAAAACCACGATCTCTTTTAAATGTCGCCATAGTTTTCTTTAACGGGTCTTAATACAAAAAGTTTCCTGAGGAGATAAAGTCCGCCTAGTTTAAACTTAATATAGCCAGGAAAAGTTTAAGTTGTAAAATGTAATGACAGGGGACAAACGCGGCGGGAGATAATACGTTTTATGTCATTACTGTACAAGATGATAATAAACATTCCTTTTGTTTATCTTCTTTCTTTGCCAACCTCTCTTGATCTGACACCCTGGTAAACAAAGAATGAGGTTATAGCGCCAGGTCACTTCTGTTAAAATTGTGTCTCGTTTAATCCCAATACTCATGCAAGATGCCAGTGTATTTAGCATACAACTTTGTGTGGATTTATAGCATGGGGTAGCAGTAAGGATGATTTCTGAGCACTCATCTAAACGGGTAAAATAGGGATCCCCTAAATCTATCGGATGTTCAACTTTACCGCGAATGAAATCACGGGCACTATTTTGCTAATAAAACCGGTACTTTTTACGCAGTTCCCTGGTATTTAATATATTTATTGGTATACATTAACGACCGTCTAACTGGCCGTAAAGGGTCTTCAGTCGCACTGGAACAGATATTTATGTGACAGATGGAAGAATTTGTTCTCGGGTTTTGGTTGTTTATGTTGTCTTAATTATGTGCGTCCTTGGCCCTTGTAACCTGCACTGTGAGTTTCGGTGAAAACGGAATCAGAAAACAGTGGAAACAGAATCTTTATCTCCTTACCTAATTATATAAAAAACATGAGAGGTGTCAAGGGACACCCGGATGGAACGAAGTTCCTTTCAATTTAAGTATTGTTTTGTTGTACAGCGCCATCTCTGTAAAACTCTGTGAATCACTTCAAAAAAAGTGTCGTCATTCGTAAGAATCAAAAAGTGTCGTAATTTTCCGTCTAGTCCCCTTTCACAACGCGCCATAAGGAACTTTGTTCCAATAAATATAAATTATAAAATTCAATATAACAAACAATAAGCTTAATAATAATTAGCTGGGAGTAATATTTATTGTTTCGTTTATTTTAATCGGACTACAAATAAAGATGTAGTCAATCAAGTAATCAGAAAAGTAATCAATCGAAATTAAAAGAATCCAGTCTAAACTTTTTCAGGCACAGGTAGTTAATAAGGTTCTGTTACATGAACCGAGGCCAAGTTTACTAGTCTTTTCAAAGAAGTAATTCACGTTTTGCTGACCCTTTTACCAGCTTTAGGGCTCACAAAGTGACACGAAGCCATAAAATGAAGACAGACCGACAACAATAACATATATTTCAGTAAATTATCACATCCCGTCATCTCATTCGACCCAAACGTTTTACCCCTCAAATAGTTGCCAAACAAAATACAATGTTTGAAAATCTTAACTAAATCATAATTATGTGCTATTAATTATTTCCATTATAATGATGCCAATTCACATTCAACAACACTCAAAAGGATGACAATATGTAGGAAGACAATCAAGTATGTATTTATTTCCAGGATAAGATTTATTTATTTATTTATTTGTTCAATAAATGTAAACATAACAGGTTCATCTAAACCTAACACCGTTTACAATTTATTCGTTGTAAATAATCTATGGCCGTTCTGCGAAATACAGGAGGTGTCGAGTAAAATATGTCCAGATCTGGGTTCCAAGCCAGGATCTCATTGAGCCACGTTACTGCACGAACCAAGGGTGATTCTCTCACCAACTGCAATACATATTTATACAAGTTTAGTCAAATCCTCCCAGGTTACTTATATAAGGGCTTAGATAGCCCACTTAGATATCCGCTTATTATAATTCCGCTTGAACTAAACAATCGTACCATCTTAAAAAAATATCTTGAGAATAGGACAACAATACTTATCCTCCAAATATTATAATGTAGAAATACCATGATTATAGACAGACGCACCAACGACATAATATTTATCTTACATATTAGGAACCCTATCCACCTTTGGCAAAGCAAACTTATCTATTCAGTCTTTTTTAATTCATAATTTAAGGTGTATAAAAGCTAAAACTTAATTCATATAGAACGCTCCTTTGGAGATCAGTCACGTAGACGATTTTCATATTGATAAAACAACCAAACGCGTAGTCTATAATCCATTATTTTGACGAATCTTAATATTATCAATTAGAGTAAAAATAAAATAAAGAAAACAATAGTTTATTTACTTGAAAACTTACATTTTACTAAGAGCACATATTACAATTTTGACATCGATGACTGAAGTCAACAAAGAGAGCTGTTGATGAAAAGATGCTGGCCAGCATTGACAAAATAGCGGCGTGAAGGACTCGCCGCCGCGTCTGTGTACTTGAATTAGATGGATGTCAGTGTAAGTGGAAGGAAATTGTCAACGACGACTTTTAAATAATTGGTCTTGGAGCATGACCTTTCATTTTCCACTCACCTTATTTGAATTACGAATCTAGATACCTCGCTGAGCAGGTAAATTCTCAACCAGGTTCAAAGTCTTATAAGTCTTATAAGTTCTATAATCATTATTTTGACGAATCTTCATTTAAATAATTCCATTAGTTTTTTAATTAATTGGAATAGATACGGCTCAGATTTAAAGCTTCTCAAGTCTCATGCTTTACGTAAGCAGTACCTATAATTAATATCAGTTAGGTCACGTTCACACCAGACGTTACAGCCGCTCACTTTTCACCTTTTTCTCAGTGTATTACAACAATAATACACTATTATAAAATAAATGAAACGCTATAAATTCATAGCTCACACTAGGATTTTATGATTCGTCGCTTCTAATCTAAAAACTGGAGTACAACGTTACGCATCGTCGATACCGATCAGCTATGCCTTGAATACACAGACGTGTACAGCGCCCAAACAGTTAGGGCACTGATACGAGGACAGATACCGTTTATTTACTTTCGATCTATTACAATTTATGATACGTCTCTTTTTTGCCTTTCCTCTCTCAATACAAATTAACTTTTGATATAGGTAATTAATAGTATTAGGCAGGTTACTTTGCGGAAATCAATATTAGTCTACTTTGCAACAATCCGCGGTTGCAAAGTAGACTAATACTAACTTAATATAATAATACCGTTTGAATATATAGATTTATTTTGCTAACGGAGTAAGCAGCGCGGGCGTACCAATTTAGTATGAACGCGCCCTATGAATTCAACCATCCATTATTTCGAAACTTTGATATGTAAAATTATTGCTCAAAACTATGTGACGATGCTTTAATGGGTCTGTATATTCGTTGAGGCTTAAATCTAGACACGCGGCAGCGTGTCAAGCCAAGTTCAAGCAAAGGAACTGGCTAGCCAGCGCCGAGTGTAATTTTACACGAACCACTTGGTGCCACTTTTGACACTTTTATAACTCATAACCTCTTTAACGTAAACACATAAAACTACGTGTGTGTAATTATATCCATAAGGACACGTAGAAGCCCAAATTTCATGAAGCTAGCTGAAACGGTTATGAAGATATGAAGGTCAAAAAGTCGTAAATTTTAGTACTGACTGACTGACATATAGTACCTAAATCTAACCTACTTCCAGATGACCTAGAAGGATGAAATTTGGAATCCAGCTTGGTAATTGTGTATAAGTGTAAGAAAAAATCAAAAAATAAAAAAAGTCGAAAAATAAGTGGTGTCCTCATACAAATTGTGTTTGGGACTGAAGCAGAGCCATCTAGCGGCAGTGAAAAGAAAAACTTCGGTCCCATACAAATCTTAGCCAACCCGTATATACATTGTGAGTCCGTTGTGTCACGTAAAACTCGCACTAAGGCGTCTGTGCACGCGGGGCCCAATATGGCATACTTCAGCGCATGGAGCATTGAAGTAGAACGAGGGCCATCTTATATGAAGGGAAAGTTGAAAAGGTTTCCAGCTGTTTACAGAAAATAGAGGTTCCAATAATGGCCATTTCTAAATGGCACTAGTGTGTGACAGATATATGAACATGGCTGTTGTAAACGGAGTGAAGTTTGCTGAGTTATGCTACCCTAATCAATGGCGCTAGTGTCCGCCAAATAGATATTCGAAGTTCGAACATAGCTGTTTTTGACCGCACCGCAGCCCCACCCGTAATTTTACGCGTTTTTACGGACACTCTTCCCTTTGCTGTCCCTTGCGGAAAGTCGTTGTAATGTGTTGTACCATGCGTGTTTTTCATAGAAGCTGATATACTATGGTACACCATTAAAACAATGCGCGGTGAGGCAGATCTACGGTGGCGGTAAGCGGAGCAGTGTGAGAATCGCCTTAACTATGGTTTGGTTATGACCAAATACTCGTTCTTGTAAATAGGAAACCTTTTGAATTCAGTTAATCAGGATAAATATATTATGAATATAATTATATATGATAATATGGTTGCTTAAACTTATTTTTATATCAGTTTTAGGGACTCTTCAATAATCATACAAATATTCGAATCACCGTAAAAGTTAATGTTTTTCCGATTCTCTTTCCGGTTTATGGTCATCACTATTTAATTTACACCTGAAACTGGCCATCCATGAAACGTCTATTTAGTCTCTAAGATTTGTGGACAGGGTATATTTTTCTTTACAAAAAGTAATGATATCCCACCAAAAACATAAATGTAAAAAAGGAGAGCCAAGTTCAATACAAAAATTATGCTTGGCTGTGGGCTTCGCCGCAAAAAGAATGGAGATCTAAATGAGTGCCAAGTTCTATGCAAAATCGAAATATGTATTTATAGGAACAAAATAGCATTATGAACAAGTGTTAAACTCTATTTCTTTGCTTTATTGGATACCTATAACAATTGCTGTTATTTAAAAATGTGAGATCTAAAAGTAGGTTAGATTTGACTTGGCCAGTTTTCGTTACATTAGTCATTTTATAAAGTTATTCAACATTTTAATTCTGATAAAAACTGGCCAAGTCAAATCTAACCTACTTTTAGATCTCACATTTTTAAATAACAGCAATTGTTATAGGTATCCAATAAAGCAAAGAAATAGAGTTTAACACTTGTTCATAATGTTATTTTGTTCCTATAAATACATATTTCGATTTTGCATAGAACTTGGCACTCATTTAGATCTCCATTCTTTTTGCGGCGAAGCCCACAGCCAAGCATAATTTTTGTATTGAACTTGGCTCTCCTTTTTTACATTTATGTTTTTGGTGGGATTCTATAACACTTTGTCTTTGTTTGCGTCACGAAATTTATATTGCATGTGAGAAGCATCAACTGCGTCTGCTTCCGTCGCTTTGCTGCGAACTCGCTTCTGACAATGCATTAGAAACAGGAACTTGGACGCAAGCCTTAGCCGTTGGATAATTTACAATGGATACAGAACTACAAAGTAACACATAGTTTCAAATACGAAACTACGGATCCTGCATATAGGGCTTCCGTTATTTTATGCACACATATCCTTATAGCGCTATTCACACATATTCCGATTTCTCATGGATTGTCAATCCAATAGTTGATAAAAACACGAATACGCATCGACGGAAAAGTCTTCGCATTAAATAAATTTTCGACGTACTTAATGACAAAATAAGTATTACAGAATTTTCATAATTCTTCCCCCGAAGGTTTATTATGTTTATAAGAATAAAACAATCATGTCGTCTAATGTTTTGAAATATACCACAATATGAAATCCCAAAGGCAGGGACCTGTCACACGATGTGTTTCTTTTTCGCATAAAATAATAAGGAAAAGTCGAAGTTTTCATACTTCAACGTAACAGCTTAGAGAGTATGTATTTAACCTATTATTAATTTCTTCGTCGTTAAAATATGTACGCTGGTATTCGGACACCATTAAATCTACGAAAATCAGATTAGCCATTACTCCTTTAAATCTAATACCTTTAAACGAGCAATTCTTGTATATATATTTTTTTTTCTGAATCTCGGAAACGGCTCCAACGATTTTCATGAATTTAGTAAGCAGGGGGTTTCGGGGGCAATAAATCGATCTAGCTAGGATTCATTTTAAAAAAATGTCGTTTTATCCGTGTTTTCAGGCAATGAAAAATGGCTACAATAGACTCTTCCGGACATCTATTGGCGAGTAGCTACACTAAAGCTAAAGCAGATGGCGTTGATAAGCAATACTAAACCGAGCTAAGCTCGCTCATCCGGATACTGTAATTAAATTGTGCTGTTAACCATTAACCAGTTCTGTCGTTTGAAGACAAACTTTAGTTTACTTAGTGTTAAGTGATGCTTATCACAAAATGCATTTTCCTCAGAACCAAAGCAATAATAAAAATGTCAAATGCTTAGGATAAGAAGAGAAGGTATGTGTAATTAGGCTAGCTGCTAGCAAGATCTAACATAAATAGGGTAAGCTAAAATAAAAACGCGTTTAAAAATAGGTGAACGACAAACTGGCAAGATATTTAGATTTTTTATGTCAATAACCACCAAATGAGCAAAGAGCCACCTGCTTTAGTAGTAACCTTCATCCATGGACGCCACCAGCAATAAAGACACTACTGATGTATTATCAGCCAAAAAAGAAAAGAGAAGAAATTAACTATCTAATTCTTGTTACCATCTCTCGACGAATTTATTAAAACCATGTAAAAATCCATTTTGCGTTAAATCCTATCGCATAAACTTCATTTTTCTCGATAGCCTAACTCAGCCAACTTAACCCTGATGCGACCCCGCCAAATTGGATTGTAAGTTCTACATTTTAACTTAAGGTAATCCTTTGCCTTCAATGTAAGCCATAAAGAAGAATTTTGATTCTATATTATATCAAGCGTATCCGTGCCGATCCCGATAAATAATACATGTACATAATGTCGATATGTATCATACATAAATATCGCTTCACATAAAATTGGAACGAACGAAGATTTTTAAGATAAACTTAAGACATCGATTTGGGCGGTTATGGAATGGAATTCCATTAACCTTTTTTCATAACGATTATTGGTGTCCGTAGCACCATTTAGGGGTCCAAGCAGGGCGAATGCACCGGTATAGTAGCGCGGTCTGCGAACTATATGGCCAATCCAATGCGTGCATCCCACTTCAGCCTGTGCGGAGGTATGTAAGTTGCACTTATTTGTGGATTTTATCATTTAATCATTTTTAATGCGATCACGTAGACAAATAACGAGCATCTTCCATCCACTATGGATTTGTGGATTAGGCCACTAGTAAAACACTACGATCGGTATCCGTATATCATCACTGGCAAACATACACAGCTTGAACACCTTCGACTTATACACTGAGGTATTGTTTTTGAAGTAAAACTTCTTTAAGCGTGACTGAATGCTTTGGACAACGATGCAATGGACTTCGGATAGTGGGAGTTGCGTTACGAACACTTGGATTACGAAAAGCAGTGATAGCCTAGCGGTTAGAACGTTGGTCTCCCGAACGCGGGGGCCTGCGTTCAAATCCTGGCACGCACCTCTAATTTTACAATGTTATGTGCATATTAGAAGTTAATTATCACTTGCTTCGGTGAAGGAAAACATCGTGAGGAAACCTGCACACTGGAGAGTTCTCCATAATGTTTTCAAAGGTGTGTGAAGTCTACCAATCCGCACTTGGCCAGCGTGTTAGACTATGGCTTGTACCCCTCACATTGTGAGAGGAGACCTCGAGCCCAGCAGTGGGACAATTATGGGTTGTAGCTTACGAACTTACGTTACGGTAGTATGGCGCAAGTATGTAACATACGGTTTTTAAATATTTATATTTTTTAAGAATAATTTATAAACAAATTATAATTTTTGAAAAAGTGATCTTATAACTTATTAATAATTATTATAAGTAACAAGATCACCTTTGACATAACACTGAACACAAGACTTGGTACAAGCTTTTTGAGAATACCATTAGAACTGCTATCTATTGGGAGCATTGGGAGTTACGCAGAAAAAAGTTTTATGTAATTCAATCGCGTGTGACGGTTACACGCACTCATTTTCTTAAGTATGTAATTAGACTAAAACTGTATGTCGATCATGTTATCATACCTCTTTAGATGGTACGCCCGCCCAGATTGAAAACGGAAAATAAAGATAAAGAATGACTATTCGCGAGCGACCCCTTTTGCACTTATAAATCTGCATACCATTGATTTGCTTACCCATGTTTCCAGAGGTCTTGACCTCTTTTTGTATAAGAGGTTAAGAGGAGACCCGGGTCTAACCACTTTTAAATTTAAAGTTATGGGTTAGAATTTTATCTTGTTGCTTATGTGCGTGAAAGTTAGGAAGACGTTTCTTGTGATAAATTTAATTTTTAATTTGCTATTTTTTTCAACATTTAATTTGATTTTTGTCATAGAGGATACATTTGTTTTCATGATATTTGTCTTTTTGCATAAACTTTTCCTGATTGTAGAACGTAGGTAATGTAAGGTGGGTGGACCATGGAAGGCCACTCTAACGATTAAACAGTCATTACTTCGTTATTTAGTGGTTAAATGAATCAAACAAATCATTAAGTAATGCTTTATTTTACTATGACTGTGTATTTTTTTTGTAAAAGGACTTACCACTATTTAATAAACTCAAGTATAACCTCTTCCAAATGGCCTTGGAAGAAACAAGGCTCCATACAACGCCAATATAAGAAATCAGACGTTTAACTTAAAATTAAAGTTGTGCCAATCGAAATATCCATGAAATATGTTTTAAAAATAATATAAATGAGTAACTAATAGAAATCAAGTAAGTTGCCAATAACCTTCATAGTAAAATAATAAAATAAAACTCATTAAAATGGCCTTTTAAAGGTCCATTCCTTGTAAGGCCAAAATGTAGGAATTGGAACACCTCGGAATTTACCTATGTGGTAGCTATTATATTAACTTGCACATTTTATTACCTTTCTAGATATGTATTTACAAGTAAAAAATAAGAATTAATATTTTCATAGTTTCTAGACGTTTCTAGGAAGACCCTTGTGCCCTAGCAAGGCCAACTTTTTGATCAGCCTTACAAGGAACCATTGGCTTTCCTAGGAAAACTACCGATATTTTAATTGAAATGGAAATAAAATAATATTTTTTTTCATCAGTACCGTAGCAAATCCTTATATTATCAATTTAGAGTAAAAAAATAAAGAAAACAATAGTTTATTTATTTGAAAACTTGCATTTTACTAAGAGCACATATCACAGTTTTGACATCGATGACCGAAGTCAACAAAGAGAAGGCCTGCATTGACAAAAATTGAGGGACTGGACGTCGCGTCTGTGTACCTAAATTCGATGGATGTTAGTGTAAGTGGAAAGAAACTGTCACTGGATGGCAATATCAACGACTTTTAAATAATTGGCCTTACAAAGAGCATGGCCTCGCTGAGCAGGTAAATTCTCAAACATGTTCAAAGTTTTTAATGTTACTCGAATGACTTCAGCTATAATAAGCCTTATTAACACACATGTCTTTATGGTAGCAGTAACCTGAATGGTAATAAAAGGTAAACTTAGTAATAACCTTCTAGGACAGTTCTGAATTAAGCACCTATAATAATTAAGTTGTAACATTGCTTATTCGAGTCGGAACTTCAGTTACTATTTTAATCAAAACGTCTTCTAAGATATAGAGGCAATATTCATAAAATTCAACGAAGTAGAATAGTAGGAGAATCATATAAAGCGAAGTTGAAATTTCACACGTCTCTGCTCCATTTATATGGGGTATAATAGAGAAACTTTGAAAAAGATTTCTTTAGAGAACCCTTTTATTCATTCACACTTTATATTCACTAACGAAAGGATATATTTTATAGCACCTGGTTACAATAATACCGATGAACCAAAATGAACCAGAATTAATTCGAAATTTAGTTTAGGATTTTTCGTCAATGGCTGATAAACGAGTATACCTACACCTTTTTAAGTGGTTCATTCTCAAATGTAAATGTATTACCGAAGCGTTGCCAGTCAAGTAAGAAGCGAGGAAGCATTAATTGGCTCTCTGATGCGTTAATTCTAAAATGAATGTGACACCGTGCCAGTGAGATATACATATTACTATTCTTGTATATTACATTTACATTTAAGTATTTCCTTTTTTACTATTTTACTATTATTTTTTATTATTACCTACCATCTTCGTGCTCGAGTCAGCCGCCAACATGCTCTTAGTGTTCGTGAGGGCTCGAACACTAGTCTAGTGCTTTTTTTCTTCCTTCTCTCTTCTTTATCTCTTTCATTTCTCTTCTTTCTTGACCGGAAATACATTGGAGATAATTTTAGCTTTATTTTTGTCCTTGGGTAACCATCAATGGCTTATCTGCTCGATGTTTGACTATTTACATACATAAGAAAATAATGTTACCACGTTGAAGAACTAACTACTGGGATGAAACTGGTTGTTACAGTTTGAAGCTAGGATAGATGACAGTTAGAACCTACGTTATTCAGTAGGTTCCTCTGTGAAAAGTTTGTAGTTGATTTCAAATCAAGATAGGTAGATGATACCACTCACACCCTAAAATACTAAGAATACTTCATATCGTGATTCAAATATTGTGAATTGCATTAAATTGTCTGGAGAATATTGGAAAAATATTGGAACAGAAAATATTGGTAGTATGTGGAACAGTAAAATAGCTAAAGATTATATTGTGTCAAACACAATCCTGGTCTCTCAATTCCTTGAATCAACGGACAGATTGTGATGAAATTTGATCTGAATGTAATGGTCTAGTTCAATCCTGGCAAATATTTGAGGTCGTACCCTGGGGACTTTACTTCGCACAAACGGAACGATTTTTTCCCACGTCCCTACCAAAGGAATACTGTTCGAATGAGGTCTGAAAAATTTATAATTGGATTTCAACTGTGTGGTTTTGTGTTCAGGAAATAAATAAATTATAATAGATACTAAGTGGTCACTTTGGCTACAAATAAAGAAATGAGAAGAAAAAACGGATTTCACTAGCCAGGCTAGCTTCAGGGGAAGATAAAAATATTATTAAATGAATAGTAACGTTAATAATCTTTACGCGAAGCTTACCTGCATGCTGGCCGGACACCTCTTACCAATACACTAGCTTGTGTATTCTATGGCTACCCTAATACGGCCAAAATGACGATGTGAGGAACTACAATGATTACTTGTGAAGTTTTCCGGGTCTTATTAAATTTGTTCGGTACAACTTTATTCATATCCACTGTAAGGACTTTTATTTATTGGAGTGGAGTGGACGCGAACACAGTTTTTTGACTAATATTATCGTAGTACAATGTCTTAAGCAGTCAAGTTATGTTGGCTAAAATAATAACCTACAATATTCTTACCAGCCTTGTTATTTACGCAAAGTTTAAAAATGCTTTTTAAAATTTTTGTATCTTTAATTATGTCGTCATTTAAATTGTTTTCTTATAACAACGTATTAAAACGTAATATTATAATCACGTCATGTTAACAAAACTTTCTATTCAATATATTTGCCTCATTCCACTAAAAATCACAACCTATTGATGTTCTGAATTCAGAGTGACTGGCATCAAAGCACTCGAATAGAAAAAAATAGTCCTGTTTCAAAACAGCCTGATGAAATTGAAATCCGGATATTTTAGTTATTGAAAATATTGAAAAGCATAGGTACTATATTGAAACCTATGCAAAAGTCGTTTGTGCGCGATTATAACATAGTAAATGTTTGGATGGTAAATTGACTACATAAAACAGGAAGATTCATTTTATAATGATTTCATAATATTATAGTGTAGGATAAAACATTACCTGGATTAAGAAGTTATAGAAAACATTTTTTATTATGTTATTGGAATAAACGTTCTTTTTTTCCTGCCCCTAAGTCTGAGTCAATTACTATGTGAAAATATCTATCTATAACAAGCTGATTTCCAAGAGAAAACATATTACATGAGTTAATTAATATATTCAAAACCGTAATTGGAAAGCGTGGTAGACTATGGCCTCCCTAACAATGTATGGGAAGACATGAGCCCAGCAGTGAAGATGATGATGAATTTACCTCAATCACAAATAAACGCATATAAACACATGAAGAGTTACACTCCAGCACTAAGATTTAACTAGTAACATAAATACACAAATCAAACATTCAATCACTAATGTACCCAAGAATAATATCTAATTATAAATGTCTGTCCCTGTCCTGAATCCTATTGAGGAGTTTGGTTTACTAACCTATTGTCGAAAAGGAGCTATAGGACCAAGATGCAATTTATTTGTTCCGACTTTAAATCCAGTACTCCAAAACAAGCGACTGTTTTTATTTTTATTTTAATGACATTGAAACATAATAATAATATCAATAGAATAGAATATATATGATAAAATGAATATGCGATTTTGAATTTGAACTACAGTGATCACTTACCAATTATTATGTAAGATTGAAGAAGATGGGAAGATTGTGATTGTAGTTTATTTATGAATTAATATCAGGAGTTTTGTATCGTCAATTAGTAGAATCTATTTACTTCAGTGATAACATTCATACGTCGAACGTCAAAATAGTAAAATTAAAATAAGAAAATTGGTTAAAATAAAATAAGGAGAAAATATAATAATAATATCCTCTTGTTTTGTAATACAAAATTTAAGTAATCATCGTGAGTGAAGTCAGTCGTGATAATATTTATTTATTAACATACATTTAACAACATCTGTCAACCATTTCCAAATAATTTGCAACGATTCATTATTCAGGCAACATAAAATTAAATTCCAACTTCGAACTGGAATTTCTATATTCGTTTATATCTCCATAAATCGTTGCGTATGTATTTCCGATAAGCTCTCGGTGAAGTCAAGTGTATACCGGCGTTGCATGTTCCGATAAGCACTGGATATACTTGTAGAAAATCTGGAGAATTGTACTTTTGAAATTCTTTAAGGTAGAACTATTCATGTAAATGTAATTGCATCAGTTGAAATGGGAGCTTAACTGGGTAGTGGTAACTTGAGATTCCACGACATGTATTGGAACACAGTTACTGATGGTACGTTGCAAATATGGCCAGGGCAGAAAAAAATAGTCTGTATATTATTATAAAAATGGTTGTCTGTAAAGTCGGTTTACGGACGGTAGTTTAACGTGACAACTTCATGACAAAACATTGATGAAGTAGTGCTCGAATATAATATTATCTCTGGAAATTTACTTATAATTAGAAACTTTCATCTTTATACTACAACGCCATCTAGAACTCCTGAACTAAACTATTTTTTCAGCAAGTTCCTTTCTGACTTAATTGTGTATATAATTTTGTTCATAGATGGCGCTTTCTCCATTGTTCGCTCGCTCGCGTAACGCGACAGATGAGTCATGCTTTTTCATGCGTACGGCCGGCATCGTTTTAATAGACGTTATCACGTCAAAAGGCAAAAGTGATTAACTGATGTAACAACGCACAGACCAAACAGAGCTATATAGAAAATTTACGCACACGTATTTCTCTTATGACGTAGACATCCACTAAGGAAGGATTTTTCAAAATTCAACCCCCAAAGGGGTGAAATAGGGGGTAAATATGATAAGCATAATTTCAGCGTGCGAAGCTGCGGGCAACAGCTAATAGATATGACATATAATACTTTGACTTTTGCGAGTCCAAGCAGGTAATAATTATGACGATATTACAATAAAGATACAGGGACTTCATTCGGAGATCATTGCTCCGGTCTTCAGAGTAGGCGACGATTTAACGTATTCTTCGAAGTGGATCCAATTTTTGTTCATCGAATATCCGTTACTGTTAATAATGTATGCTCAGAACAAGCTTTAACAAGCAGTAGGTAAATAAGTGCCGTATGAACGCAACATCGCGCTGATCGTAGTTTGGAGCGTTAGAGGAATATTAAATCATTACTGCTGGAATTTTCACTTCACAATTTCAATTTCACAAACAGATACAAAATGTATTGACAGTGACTTTCTTGCAAAACTCGTGAAATGTCGGGCATAATTTTAATCATAATATTGTTTACTGTATTGGGGCGGCTTAAAATACTGACCCCATTCCCATGCCAGGTGTTGTAAGAGGCGAAAGAAGCCGGCCATCTTAGTGGTAAGGCTTCACATACAGATAAGCTTAGTCAACCGCTAAACGACTCGTCGTGTTCCAGCTAAAGATAAAGCGCCTTGAGATCCAACTCTTTGTTTCTTTCCTCTTTTCTCTTTCGTGGCTGGCAATGTATTAGTGATGCCCTTGCCTATTTACAATTAGAATCTTCTATTAGTTTGACATTACCGTTGTCCATTGACATCAGTAACAGCAAAGCAAAGGCATCATTGATACGCATACGTTGTCAGTCAAGGAAGAAGAAATAAGGAACTGGTTCTCGACTTGTCGAGTTCAGTATAAATTAAAGCGCCTAATTTTGTCTCCCGACACTGTCAGGTCTGGAATCTGATAACTGGGAACGGGGTCTTAATCATGGTGTGTGTGTGTGTGTGTATCTATGAAGCAGCGATGCAGAAATATTGGTGCGTTAATATGAAGGGGGTCATATATTTTATTATTCAACTAGGCTGTTGCCCGCAGCTACGCACGGGAAAATTATGCTTATCATATTTATCCACTTTTTCATCCCCTTGGGGGTTTAATTCTGAAAAATCCTTCATTAGTGGGTGCCTACGTCATAAGAGGTATACGTGTGCGAAATTTGAAATTTCTAGCCCTAAGGGCTTGGCCTGTGCGTGATGCATCAGTCAATCAATTTTGCCTATTATATAATTATTATGTACATAGATTATAGGATAACTATCCAAAGCGAAGCCAGGTGGAAGTACTTCAACTACTAGTCCCAAATGTATGATTATCCGATATGGATGTAATCGGTGTGTTCCCAGAATACAGCACCACCGCGGGAACAATGTGAGGTAATTCCTGTCGAAACATAATCCTTCCTCACTGGAATACATAATAATGGTTAAGTGCCGGGGTATTTGTTTGGCTTGAGACAAGAAATAATTTTGAGATTACGATCATTTGGGATTATTATTCAGGGTTAAGATTGCTAAATTTAAACTACTTCCTTACATAATTATACTGAGTTTGTGTAGTAGAACTTGCTTTAGGCTTTTAATAGTTATAAGGAGATACACGTAGATAGATAGATGGGCTGCTAATAAGTATATACATTTAGAAGTATATATCTTCAAAGAGTAATTTCATATCCAGTTCCCAACTAGAAATGTATACTAATGACAAGCCTTTCCTGTCATACTTAGCAATATAAGGTTTTGTTTACTTAAAATAGAAAATGTAAGTTACAAAATTTTGAAATATGAGAAGCGTCAACGTAAACCATTTACTGACTTCAGGGTGATATCAAACAAGAAATTTAGAAAGATAATCTCATTAAAATCTCTTTATCTCATTAAAATCGTGTTTACATAATTCACATGTAAATATAAAAGACAAAAGTAACCTATCGCTATTATCATAAAAAAATATCAAATAAAACATTCCATCAAGCGAAGTAAGCATCATATTTTTTCAATGGATCACTCAAATAATATTGCGGCAAAAATTATTGAAATATGCTCGCTCAAAGTATGCTTTGCCGAGTGTAAAAATTCAGTCCCTTGACAACTTTTCATAGAGGCCTACAATTACGGCAATCAGTATTCTGTTTAAATGGAATAATCACAAAATTAAAAATTTTGAGAAAACCCACACCGAATGGAAACAAAAAAGAAAAAGAATGAAATCCCTTCCGTAGTTAACAATTATTATCAGGCTACTGCAGCGCCCGCTGGTCGTCCACCATCATTAATCATATCTATGAATCTGTTCTATAATGATACATTTTGAATGCAAAAAAACACAATGTAGTTTTCATAAAAAACGGTAACAGACATATTACTCGTATATACAAACAAACAAGCAAACAAACGAACAAACAAAAAACCTATAACCTCAAACGCTTATACCGCTTTCGTTCCGTTCCGTCCATCGTGGATAAAAAAATGGAAAACTTTGCAATTAGGGCCCTTTGTAATCCTGTGCATAAAAATTTTGTACGAGTTGGTTTTGGTACACTTCAAGCACTGCTTAAAGTGGCTTTTGGCTTTGAGTTAGCCCATCGTTATCAGACATACTTACACAATATTATATTTTAGACGGGATTGTAATTAGGCATTGGTTTTTTGGTTTATTGGAATTGAAATCTGAAACGAATACTTTGTAGACCGAAGTTCCTTCGTATATTATTTATTTGAGGCAGAAGTTTAAAGACTATTGATGTTCATACTATAAGATTTCCTGTACTAAATCAGGAAATATATTTTAAAAATTTTAGTTTTAATTTGCCTGGAAATAACCTTAAATAATATACTCTTGAGAGGAGAAATGAGGTTACCAAAATTATCATTTCCTTTAATTTCTTACGCCGCCTAGACTTTTTGGGCTAAAAAGTAACATTTCCGTGGCCGTTCTATAGGTAAGCTACCTAGAGGCTCTCTGACCACACTTACAAAAACCTATAAAACTAACCATTCAAATGCAACCAAAAAATTCTATACAGTGCAGACTATTTTTGAACTTTGTAGAGCTCGCGATCGCAGACAAGAGGCACTACACCGATCATGAGTTTCACGAATTAAATATTACACGCTGGAAACGCTACCTATTACTATACATATACTATTAATATTGTACACAACTGTCGGGTCTAGATTTTGTCTCAACTCGCTGTAAATTATGGAAATATTTGATGTCGATGTTAAACGAATCGTGACGCTGTTGGAAATATACATTTTGTAGTTCTCGCCTGATGCTGTCTATAAAATGGAAAGAAAAAATGTCTAGGAAAAAGGAAAAAAAACAAAGATTCAGTTCATTTAGAAATTCCAAAGATAGAATAAAATTGTTTTGTATTAAATTAAAAAATAATAAATAATGGTGTATGAATAATAGCATAATGTACTGTAAATATAGTTGTTGTCCAACCAAGAGGCGTAACAAACTCTCTTTTTCTTCTCTCTCTTTCTTCTCTCTCTTTTTTCTCTCTCTTTCTTCTCTCTCTAGACTGACAAAGCATTGCTGATGCCCTTGATGTGACCCATGGCCATGGGTGATGGTGAACAATTACCATGAGTGGATTGTCTACATATTCATCGGCTATATTATGGCATAAAAAGTAAGTTTCAGTGCTGAATAAAATAGTAAGATATACTTTCATTCCCTTCACATTGGGACAGTTATGAATTTATTGTAAATATTCAGAATAAAATTCCATTCTCTATTCTGTATAACATGTCCAGATATTTTCCTTTGAGGTTAAAGTTACTGTTTCTGTATCTTAAGTTGGTTGGTTTCATAAATGTAAAAATGTCAACAGTGCTTCTTGGAATCAAAAGTGGACAAAGCCATCTTTTGTGCGACCGGACACTGAGAGAGTTTTCTTGTAGTCGGAGTCAGTCATTGCATAATGCACGGTATAGTTTATTTTACGAATACTTACGACCAATTTTCTTTTTCTTTTTTATCTATCCATAATACTTAAAAGGCTCCCTATATCTTACAGAATTATAATTCTGAGGATATATTTGAAGTAATTATGATTTTAAGATAGACATACCTGACTATATGTGGGTGTGTCCTTTTTTTTGGGTCCTTTTCTCCTGAAAATTATTATCAGTTTTAATATAATATGCTGGCATACTTTGACACTAATGTTATATTATTGAAGTGAAACTTCTTTAGAATCGTTAGTGATTTGAAACCGGATGCAACGACAGGTAAGATAATATAACCGCTAATTTCGTCATTCAATTTAACTTGTCCGTAGCTCAATGATTATGGTCAGGACGTAGATACACAATACCTGACGCGCAGGTTCGCGTCTCACAATATTTCTTTTTTTTTTAGTTTTATTTTTTTTTAGTTTTATTTTTATACTGTTTTTAAATACTTTCAAATGCTCTTTTAAATATTTTCAAAGAATTTATCAACAAAAAATAAGAATTTCATTCTTTCATTCTGTCGATCGACCAGCCGATTATACAGACAGTAAAAATGCTAAGTTGTATTCATAGATGGCGTGAGGAGTAAGATAGAACATTCGTTTTATTGCTAGATAGATTTTTAAAAAGTGCTAAGTTGTATTCATAGATGGCGCTTCGATTTATTGCTTTTTCATATCATTATCTTGAAACCAAAATTTTGGAAAGTTTCACTTCTACCACGTGTGAATTGCACACATTTTCTTTTTTAATATTATATTTATTTATTTATTTATTACTATGTATTATTATTTTTATTTTTCTGTACACGCACTACCCTGTCCTTTGTGTGTGTTAGTTCAATAATTCCAGTCAATGGTTGCCTGGAAGAGATCGCTGTTTTAGTGATAAGGCCGCCAATTGTACGTTCGTGTTTAACTGTATCTGTTTTCATTTGTAATTTTATGTGTACAATAACGATAATTTGTATTTGTATTGTATGTGTAAAAAATAAAAGCCGCTGACATTTTTATTTTCACAAAAAATAGATAAAACCATCTTGAGAGACACGACTTCTGATTATAGAAACGCATGAAAGTCAGACAGACACGTCCAACGTATAAAACACCCTTTGAACTTCGATCTGAGAACGGGTCACTAGTAAGCTGCAGATATACCAAGTAAGATCTCCCCAATTTCCCGTGATACTCGCACAGATAGACGCTTTTGCCTCTTCATTAATATCAAAGCTTACTTTTAATTTTCCAAAAAATAAGATGTCTATATCACGCGCAAGAATAATAACGCAGATATTATGCCGAATCGTAAAACAAAAGGTTTTCGGTTACATTATCTATGCAAATGTAGTAGCTTAAATAAAGTAGGTCGGCATTCTGGACATCCCTTCACCCAGGAACGTGAATCTGAATATTATAATTCGTTTATCGTATTTGGACAGATGTCCGTGAAATTAAATAAAATCGGCTTAATTGCACGCATCGATGGAACTCTTTGGAGGTATTCTTAGAGGATTTGTGTTCTATATGCAATGCTGGAAAGCGTTCAAGGCTCCCTCCGCTTATGAGTCCAAGTGAACCATGGTTAGTAAAATCCATCTTATTGAGAGGTTAAGATGACTTCATACAAAGTTATGACTGTATTTAAGAAATTAGATTTTGGGGATTTAATTTGGGAACAATAAAGAGAAAGTCTTGAAAGGGCCACTGTAATATTTTTCGGTAGTTTTTGAACGAATTTCTTGCGAAGATTTTTGAAAATTCTGTCACCTAAAAACATGATTCTCAGAAATAATTAATTCCGGTGCAGATTAATAAAGGTTTCGACCTCATGATGTAAACTTGTGAGTTTTATTTATATTTAGCCGACTCCAAAAAAGGAGGAGGTATTCAATTCGACTGTATTTTTTATGTTTGTTACCTCAGAACTTTGAACTGGGTGAATCGACTTTGATGATTATTTTTCTGATGAAAAGCTGGTGCTTGACATGTAATGTCACTTTTTGAGTGAGATCTGACGAGTAATTATCGAGCTATCCCTAATTTTGGAAACTGTTATTTATTGTCAAGAATTATCTAATAATAGCACAAAAAACAATGAAGACTTATCGGAAGGACGCTTTTACAGGTGATTTTATAAATGTGATTGTAATATAATTTTATGAATATGTTACGCTTTTCAATAATATTACAGTTTTAAAGTAGTACCTAGTATGAATTTTAGTAGTTGTAAGGTTTTGTATGTAGAATTATTGTATAATAAGTATTTATAAATAAGCTTTATTTTTGCATTCACCGATTAGATTGATCACGTTATAGGTATTTTGTTATAACAAAAGTTATAATTAATCTGATTGGCAGGTACTGACAAAGACAAAACTATTCAATCATGCTCCATTACGGATAAAGTTCATAATAAAATCATGTAAGGGAAGGAGGGGCATAACGGGGTCACGGGGCAAGACGGGGTCACCCAAAAAAACAAGTAACGATGCACACTAGACGTTTGTTGTTTTCACTAATAGATGACCATTTTGTATCAGTATTTAATCCGACAGTGACCGGCGACTAGTCTGCAGTCGTTTGGTTTTTACGAAAATAAATATTTTTTGATGTGATTTCATCTAATTTTGAGTGAATACGGAAACACATTTAAAAAGCTAAGTGTTTTCATTACTATTATTGTTTATTTGTTGTGTTTTTGTAGAGATATTATTTATTGATATGTTTTAAACAAAATCACTCTAACTATAGATTTGTTTTTTTTATCAATTATTTCACATAATGTTACCAGTGGGGGCATGACGGGGTACCCCTATTATGTATGGTGGCCTAAAGGAATGATGTGAATGTTTGATATTGGAATTTTAATTTTGTTTTAGGTATTAAATATGCTACGAACGTACAAAAAGAAAAGTTCGAGAGGCAATACATACATTGTACAAAACGTAGACGAGGATACTTTATGCCTGTATTGCCTTGATGAGAAACATACATATTTAAAGTCTGCGGAGGTTTGGGTGGCCTGCCAGCTGTACAGACGATGGTGTCATACAGCCTGTGCTGGTATTGACGACGAGAACCCAGAAGAAATTCACATCTGTACATATTGTGTATAAAATAACCATGTACCCCATACTGCCCCTACCACGGGGCACAATGGGGTTTTCATGAGGGTTTCGTAAAATTAAAATTTAAGCAATAATTGATTAGTTACTTCGCCAAATTCTATGCCAAATGATAACCCTAATATGTAACCAAAGTGCTATGATTATAATAATTACTTAATATATTTTGTTTATTCTGTTATTGGCTATTTCCCTTAACGTCCCCGTTATGCCTCCCCTTCCCCTATATAAAGTCCTATAAAGTTTGCATTAATCAAATCAAGTCCAAGAAACTATTAACCTTAAAAATTCGGAAAGATTAATACCGTAGAACCAATAAAGCGATATAGGTCATTCAAACAACACGAAAACCTAGATTTTAATTAACTCGTTCGCCTAAAATCACGTCGCGAAGATTCCTCTCGCCGATAAAGTTCGGAGTCGAGGGAAGAGGGTTGATGCTGTATTGGCAAAAATCTGTTTGTATTTATGAAGTTGATTTTAATTGTGCTTGTCCGGACGAGTAATTTTATTTAAGACAAGGAAATCACCCTCGCTTCGCTTCAGGAAAAATAGTAAAAATATAATATAGCCTATGTCACCCGGGGATAGTATAGCTTCCCAAAAGTGAAATAATTTTTCAAATCAGTTCGGTAGTTTCGGAGCCTATTCAATGCAAACAAACAATCAAATCTTTCCTCTTTATAATATTAGTATAGATATGTAGCAAACAGTATGCTAAACGAAATTACATATGCCACTTGTGGGCGTTGCAAAGGAAATGTCACGTTACGAAAATTACAATTAATTTCATACATTACTCAATATAAATAAAAATAAATACATATTAACAATTAAATAAAAAAATATGATGTCAGTAATATAAAATTAATGTTAGTGATAAATTATAAGACGTCATGATCATAAAACATATTGTCAATATTATTATAAATTATAATTAAAATAGGTTATTATGAATCAAATTTTATTTAATAAAAAAAATCTAGTTGGTCAATTAAAAACTAGTATACTCTGCAAGAAAATTTGGCTGTTAATATGTTTTAATTTATTTTTAAACCCAATAATATTAAGCTCCTTTATTGTAGGTATCTGGTAGATGATTGAATAATATAAGTTTTTTGGTAAAAAATATTTTTCGAGGTTTCGTTTGGCATTACATTATATTTATTTTTAGTTTTAAGTTGACATCTCGTATGTTTTATGTCAAATAGGTGTACATTCTCTTTTACAATAAAACCGGGCAAGTTCGTGACAGGCTACGCGTTTCCTATACTAAAAGTAAAACACAGTATTAATAATCAATAATAACAATAATATAATAGGGGACTACACTGTAAACCAGCAGCCGTGGTTCCTAGCCGCTCCATGGCACAGGCTGAGGGTAGTCCTTTTTCGTCAGGTTACATGGTACCCAACTACCCACTAAATATATGTATTATGTCACACATTTGTTATAACCTTGTACCATGTTATTTTCCATGGCGAAATAAATGTTTCTTTCTTTCTTTATTTCTTTCTAATAAGAAAAAAAACCTACGTTATTGGTAACTATGATTAAAATTTACTAATCTAAGCGTTCTAAAAAATCGTCTTATTTGCTACGTTATGTGCGCTAGCGTCGAATTACAGCACTTGACTTGAGGGGGGAGAGATGAGGAAATCACTTGTGGACCCCCGGCCACAATTATAGATTATTATACTGTGCTCCGGCAGTGTAACATTAAAATTGATTCCACTGTTACGTTTTAATTCCAACTTGGGAGTAAAATTTACGTAGATTGTCCTTCAAGGGTTAATTAGCGCTCTAGCATTTGTAACTGTAGAGCAAATTTAGAAATTTGGGCTCTCATAGTTTTTAGTTATTGAACAAAAACTTTTCCTACCAGGGTAAAGTTATCCAAGCCAGAAGATTTTTTCGACTGGGAATATTAAAACAAATTTTAGCTAAATAATAATAAAGTAACCTTTGCGTGTCTGCTGAACTTCAGAAATGTTTAAGCGCATTTTTATAATTATTTGTGCACGATTTATAATTAATTAGTGCTAATTTGTGCAGCATTAAAGAAACAAAAATATTGTAACGTTTTAAGTTACTCAAGTAAACTGAATGCCCTTTGATAGTACCATTTCTAATAGTTCCAAAAACTTAGTAATAATT
Source organism: Thymelicus lineola (assembly GCA_963932265.1). NCBI lineage: Eukaryota > Metazoa > Arthropoda > Insecta > Lepidoptera > Hesperiidae > Thymelicus > Thymelicus lineola. The sequence goes on along the minus strand of OZ010689.1, from coordinate 2,458,778 downwards.
TTCGTAACAGAAGCTGGAACTAATTTTATTTGTTTAATTTATTATAAATGACGCAATTAGGCAATAATCTTGCCGGGACAATGTTCACGATTTTACGGCGCGTTGCATCGTGTATAACATGCCGTAATTACGGCGCGTTCCACAGATTAATAAATAATTATTTATTAACGCGCGTTAGAAATCACTGTATATTTGCGGAGGTTTGCGTTTTTGCGTTCGATTGCGTTTGCAGCGCGTATACGCGCATTCTCGGCGCTGTAAAAATATATCGTGTGCAGAGGCTCTTAAACCTGACTTGCATAACTGTTACATGTATACGAAAAATCAAAACGCTAAAAGTCTTAGATAATAAATTCTTGACGGAGTTACCGTTGATAATTCGGTTCTGCCACAAGCCACTGCGCTGCTACAGCGTCATGCATCCGGTAGAAATCTAAATTCACAATCGAATATTTAGAACTGAAACGGAGCAGTTTATATCTGAACTGATAGAACTTGAATCGAAACAGTTGAAAATAACTTTGGTTTGGAGATTGTTTTTATGTTAATCATTTTACGTCACAACGTAAAACATTTAATACTATTTTGTAGAAAGATAAATATCGTGATTTCAGTAGTATTTCTGGGTAGCTCGGGAAATTCCATTAGAAAATTACTGACGCATACTAGAAGCTTTCGATAATATTCTATACCTATAACAATAGCAAAGTAAACTAATTAATTTCCTGCTTTTGCTAGACTTGGCAATACGGATCAAGTTTTAAGATGATAAGAATTATTTTAAATTATTATAATTATGTATTACAAGATCTAATAATTCTTTTTGAATGGCAAATTGTAATCTTTTCCTTTTTATTAAGAAGGGAAGAATTAAGGCGTTGTAATCAAACATTGTGAGGATACTAATTAAGTTTAAGACTAATTTTAGTAGACTTTATTCACCTATGCAGCCAGGTGAATTAAGTCTACTGACCGAAATGAATTAAGTATACTATCTCAATCATAATTTTAATAAAAAAGTAATTTTGGTTAATTTCATGGCTAAACATGTAACTATTTATAGTTGAGGAATTTCCAATAAACGACACACGAGATGTTGTGACAAAATTCTCTATGATAATATTCCAGTGAGCTGCATCCAGTAAAGCAAAGGAACGTACAACGTTGCAACGGTATCGGAAACAGATATGCAAGTAAATACTTGTGTTGCTTTAATATTGCAACTGAAGTTACACAAGATTCTTCGACATTTTGTTGTTGTTAAAGGTTTGAACAGATTTAACCTTTTGTTCTATAATCTGAGATTTAAACATTGTTTCTGTATTTAGCCTTATCGATTTTCAATAATCAAATTAATAAGTTCTAGTTGATGATTCATTAAGACAACGCGATGCTCTCTAGAAACTAAATCAAATCACTTTGTTTGTCAGAATAATCATTTTAAGTGTGATAGATGGGTGAAAGTTATAGACTATTGTTATTGTGTAATGCCGTTCATTATTATTTTCTTTTTCTCTTCTTTTCTTGAGTTTGATAAAGTTTGAAAAGCGATAATTAATTAAAAATTATTTTATCCACCCACTAGTGGTAGAGCCCCTCGAGGGATTGTATTGGTAATATTAATTTTAATTGTTAATTAATACCGTTATTGCTATTATTTTTTCTCCATGAGGTACGTCTGGATAGCCTCCACCCTTGAGCATGAGTCAGCCGCCAAACGACTCGTCGTGTTCCGACTGGGGCTTGAGACCCAGTTCTTTCTTTCTTTTTCTTCTCTCGTTCTTGGCCAGCAACGCATTAGTGATGCCTTTGGTGTTGCTGATGTTCATGGGTGACGATAGCCACTTACCATCAGGTAAATCGTCAGCTCGTTTGTCGGCTATTTCCATAATAATGTAACATTTTAACAAAAAAATAACCAACTTCAAATGAAGTACATTGTACTTTTGACATGGATACCATTGTCAGATCTCGCTCAAATTTATGTGGAACTACACGACAAGCAGCAGCTTTTAATTAAAAAAAGAATCATCGAAATCTGTTGGCGCGATATTGAGTTATTCGTCCATTTATCGCGCACATACTTAATGCAAATTTAACTTATATGATTTTGACATGGATGCCATTGTCAGATTTCGTTTAAATTTATCTGGAACCACACGACAAGCACCAGCTTTCAATTAAAACAAAAATCATCCAAATCGGTTCACCCAGTCCAAAGTTCTGAGGTAACAAACATAAAAAAAAACAGTCGAATTGAGAACATCCTCCTTTTTTTGAAGTCGGTTAAAAAATTAAACTCTGTTGTTAAGAGAGCTCCTTAAAGTTATGAACTTAGGTTTTGGTCACGTTAACTCATAAACACAACTTAAGTACTATCAAAATTACTGTTCGACGTGAACTAATCCATCAAGTTCGTTAAGGAAATAAAGCCGATACTAAAATCTTAAGACTTGTAACAGAAGTCGTGTAATTGCAAACTATTCCTCGTTAATTTTCCTAAACCTAACATAATTACGGGCGCAGTCAGTTAACCACAAAATAGTTTACATCCAACAGCTGGGATGGACACTGCACCAGTACTGAACTCAATCGATGGACAGGTCATTTTGGGGACTCGCCAAACCGCTTAATTTCCTGCGCCATTGCAATTTTTATTCAAACCAGCGCAGTTCAGTCAGAATTGCGGGAAAATTGCAAACTGATATTTATTTAGCCCCTATCGTATAGACATCAGTCACTTTATTTACTCAGTAACGCAGGCAATGTGTCCGCAAGAGATCTGATGAAAATACTAGAAGAAAGTTTTGCCAGGATTTTATTTATTTATTTATTTAATTATTTATTTAACACTTTATTGTTTGTACACCATACAATAATATACATAAGAGCACAAGAAAAAAAGAATACAAAACAATGGGCGACCTTATCGCTTTGTAGCGATTTCTTCCAGGCAACCCAGCAGTAGCAAGAAAACAGCAAGAATATAAATTGGGTATAGGCGTACCTACATAAGGTATTACAGTGTGAAAAGGTGAAGTAGAGAGAAGAAAGAAAAAAAGTATATATATCAAAATGACAAACAAAACATACTAATAATAAGACATACATACATAATAATAATAATACTATTTTCTCTGGAAGTATGATGTAAAGATGGAGTACTTAAGAGTACGAAAATTTTCACAAAAAAATTAAGAGTTGTGAGATTCATTTTAAAATATTATGGAATACTTTTAAACTGACTTCAGAAAAACAGGAAGTTCTCAGTTCAGTTTTTTCGTGTTTGTTAATTCAGAACTAGCGTCATTTATGAACCAATTTACGTTGTTCCAAATTGGTCCCATATTTATAAAAAAATCAGTTCTAATGATGTGATTGATCAACGGCTAATTGAGGGAACTTTCTTACTAGTTGGTATTTTTTTTGGTATTAGGATTATATCTTATTTTTATTATATAATAGATTGAATTCTGATAAAACTTCTACTGTAGGAAGTGATACTCGTGTCTGCAGGTAAAATAGGGTAATTAATCAAATTCAAAATATTATTATCCTTACATATAATAATTATTTTAAATAAGCGATGTTAAATTAAGAGTATCAAGATACTCATTAACGAGACTATATCTATTGCTATATCTATAAAGGCTGTGATCTTTAGAGAACAAATATTACTAGTCTTTGTAAGATAGTCCAATGAAAGAAAGCTTTGGTATTGCTGGAGTGTGCGTTCAGAGCAGATTACTTCGCATAATATATTGAGCCGTCACTTATCTCGGCGAGCGCTGACGCATCCATTAAACCCATTAGGCTAATGTTGGACTCATTATGTCGGAGGATTAAATTGTATTTACGGTGCTACGTCCAACGTTAGCAATAATTGAGTGTTTTTGAACTTTACAGTGTCGTCCTTGCTGATCGAACGTAGTACTCAAGAACTAATTGAATGGATTTTTGTTTTCAGTGTATTCTAGGTTGTGAATTAAAGTCACATGATTTTGGACATTATTGCCGAGCATAAAATACCTGGGCCAGTTGTCTTGTGACCATGTAGCATGTAATGGGGTCGAAATATGGGTATAAATAACAAGAACCGTCTTCTGTTACAGTTGACGGTTCTTCATAATGTTCTCTAAGGTGTAGGAAGTCAGCCAACACGCACTTGGTCAGTGTGGTGGACTGTGCCCAGTACCCCTCACATTATGAGTGGAGACCCGAGCCCAGCTGTGGGACAGTTATGGGTTTTTATGATGATAACATCGATGATAACAATGATGTTGATTATAGTTCCAAATATTTACCATACAATGGCATACTTAATCCCGTCATAGTTTTAACAATGATGTGTATACTCTGTTATGTTTCACCTATTTAAGTCGAATGGTTCTTCTGGGGGCATCAATCAACCATGGACAGCATATTATGATTCCTTTTATTTAAATAAACGTAAAAAAACTATGTATTTAATGCACTAGTTTAGTCAAAAATCGCAAAAGGATAGGAAATGAAGTGGTTTGGCGCGTCCCCAAAACTCGTCGTCCAATAATCGGTCCGGCGGGAAATTTTGCTTCCTGGCTGAACGCAGTCATCATTTGAGCTTCAGTTCTGGGTGATAAGAGAATGGATCACATTATTTTATGATGTGAGATAGAACAGAATTAGAATGACAATTAAATGAAACCAATTACCATGCTCGACGTGTATTTTCTTGTCTTTGTATGTCGTCTATGACATCCACGATACAGGGATTCTAGTGTGCCCCACACTAGAATGAGTTTGTAGCTTTTATTTAATAATTTTTTTCATCTCTTAATCTCGTCAGTTTTTATGAATGAAAACCATCGTGAAATTAGTTTCAAAATTGAAGAACTATTCAAGAAGAAGATTAATACCCTCTTCTCTATAGTTTTGCTTTCCTTTTTTGGTGCATATCTTTAATAGGCAAACATTGGAACCAGTACCTAAGGTATAAAATCTTACTAAGCAAACTTACTGACAGGGTAAGAATGGATAGCTTAAAGAACTAGTGATGTCTAAGAGGAGGAACCTTATGTCACAGCCTTGTTTATTGTCGACGAACTGACATTTTTACTGATTTGCTATTATACGCTCCTATAAAATAAATTCCTAACGAAGTTGTTTCCTCTTTACAATTTCAGCGGTTACTGTTAATAACAGTTTAATAATAACTTTCCTAGTTCCTATTATTATTTACGAATAAAGGGATTGTGATTAAACTCGTTTGTTTAAACCGGAAAAATAGGTATGGACCTGCGAATAATTCTAATGGGGCAGGAAATTGAACGGTTTGGCGACTCACCAAAATTTGTCGACTAAAACCCCCGCACGTGACTCGTTACACCTAAAACGAGACGGTTATCATTAACTAGGAAATCGCCCTCGCTTCGCTTTGAGAAAAATAGTTTAAAAAAAATTATGTATGTAGCCTATGTCACCCGGGGATAGTGTAGCTTCCCAACAGTGAAAGAATTGTTCAAATCGGTTGGGTAGTTTCGGAGCCTATTCAATGCAAACAATCAAATCTTTCCTCTTTATAATATTAGTATAGATAAAAAAGGATAATGGCTATTTTTCACTAAAACACAAAAGGTCATTTTTGAAGAAGAATTGTTTTTTATGGAAGTAGCCGGTAAACGAGCAGACCATCCACCTGATGGTAAATGGATAGCTACGATTATAATGTCGCCCATGGAACATTAGCGACTCTAGAGGCATGACCAATACTTTGTCGGCAAGAATGAGAGAAAAAGGAAGAAAAAACAGGCTCTCAAGCCCACAGAAACACGATGAATCGTTTGGCGGCTAACTCAAGCTAGAGAGTGGTAGTTCGTCAAGCAGGCTTCAGCAAAAGATAATAACCAGTAATAATATAAATGACTTAATAATAACATTTATAATATTATCTTTGTGTGAAGCCTTGCCACCAAGCAGGGCCGACTTCTGTTGCCTTTTAAGTCACCCTCGTATGCTTAGTGTCAGTATTCTAAGCCGCCCCAATACGGCTAAGTGATAATAACACTAGAAAATTTTTGTTTACTTATAGTTTCAAACTTCAACTCGGTTTACTAAAAAAATATTAGTAAAGGAGAACCCCAGTTTCCATAGAAACTCAGGCCTAAGTAGACAAGACTGGAAATTGGCTGTTAATTAGATTATTGCAAAAAGTTCAATTTCTCCAATTTTCACGGCTGCCAGCAATGGCCAACTAAGGAAATCCTAGAACGAATCACCTTAATTATAGGTTATGATTATGTCATACTCGTGTCACAGTGCTATTTAATATGTATGTTACACTTACGTTGCGGGTGTCTATTATAATATCTACTACTTCAATGGTTTTCACCAAAAACGAATGTCATAAAAAGGTTGTATAATAAAAGCTATTGCATATTTCAAGAGATTTTATTAGTTATCATTATAATAAATTAATATTTCGTGTAGTTGTGCAGGAGGCGTTATATTTCGTTAGTACCTTGCCCAATCAAGATACCATAATATACTCATTGTAAGTATGGCCACAGCAACTTCCTGATCTTCTAAAGATGTATAGGGTACGTTATCCAGTGTTCAGGACTTATTCTGAACCTTTGTCAGTCACAAAACAGGCGATTAAGGAGTCCATATTCATATAGTATTGGTTTGCAAGAAATTGTAGCGAAACTGCGAAACACATTCACCAAAACACAAGTACGAAAGCGAATACAATAGAAAATTAAAATCACTGTGTACGTGTCGATGAGTTTCAATAGTAAATAGGACTCCAAATACGCTGAAAATATTTGATAGTAAAAATATACAAGAACACGCGTAGAAAGATGAAAGATCGATGACAAATATGACAATACAGTGCCACAGTGGTGTTATTTATAAATACTATGGTTACCAAAATGACATTATTAGGGATTACATCATCATTGTTGTCAATCGATTAATCGATGTCAAAATATTCGAAATGTAATTTAATAAAATTAGCGTAACGATTGAATGGTAATTATAATATATTACATAGTTTTGATTTATATGGAATACGAAAATATGTAAAAAATAAATTAATATTATAATTATAATCACTAAATAATACATAAAATATATTATTATGTTCCATCAATCGATCATTATCAATCGATTCAATCGATTATAAAATCGTATGTAATGAGGTAAATACTGTGAAAACTTTTTTGCATTATTTTGTTCATTTGGCAAGAGCAGCTGAAGCTAAGATTTAAATATGTTTATCTTATAAATAAGACGAATTTTTTGGTATATAGTTTACTCTTGTCTAGTCCGATGTTCTAGCACAGATTACATATGGTTCGGGGCCGAAAATTGGGGATCGCCTTTATCCATGAGATAAAGGTCGATATTGAAGATAATGCCAATGTCTCGCCTTGAACACAGAATAAAAATAATAATAGCTTTTATTACAAGTTTTCAATTGTTGAATACATTTAGCTCGATGCCGACGGTATAAAGAAAATGTTATCTCAATAACAGTGCTGGCAAATGACAGGTGACGAATTACTTTCGCGAATATTAAAGTTTGCTTCCTTGTACTTAAAAAACACCCAAAATATTTTGCATTATAATAACCTATAGCCTGTTTATCTGTTACGTCTATTTGTTTTGTTTTAATATTTTTATTACACATTATTCATTCTTAATAGTTTTTTTTTTCGAATAGACAGTTTGCTGTTGGTTGACGCCACGTTCACGCGAATAGAATAGTAAACAATATTTTTAGCCATTGTTTTGAATCATAATTTTAGATTAACTTTCCTTTGACTGTTAATCCTTCTATTGTTTAGTTGTTCAGTATTATTTTAACAACATTTTAAACTATTGGCCTAATTTTTCTTGTTAGTTTTTTTTATGTAGTCGGGTTTTTGTTATTTTTTTTTACTTTACAATTTTTAGTTAGGATTCATTGACTTTTTTATTAAACAAAAACTCATTTTATTAAAGGAGTTGATAAATTAGCGAGAATGGTTGTTTAAACATTTTTAAATCGTTATAAAATATACTATAAACTGTCACTTAAAATAAAAAAAATATGAAAGGAACCTTTTCATCAGCCTAAAAATCATTTTTGAATACCTATTCAACGAGACCGTACTCGATAGGTTTTGAGAAAAAAAATTTAATGCCACAATATGAAACCAAAAATCGGCCATTCAATTTTTTTTCAATTTTGATATATCCAGTGTCACTCTCAAAATTTAGACGAATCTAACGACACTTCTCAAGCTTAAATCAATCAAGCTCTTTTAGCTACAGAGTGTGCCAATGAAATATACATACATCCACTCGAAAAACATAACCTTCATTCTGGCGCAGTCGGGTAAAAATATGAGACATTTGCTTCTAAATATAATTATGACATAATAGAACTCTCAAAATATATCTCTATGATAACGAGATGTAACATTATTATAATTCTTATACCTTGTAAGAACATCACTGTGAAACACATCGACTGGTGAAACTCAGTAAGCGCTGCGATATACCATGTTCAATCCGGTTTAATCTCTATTTTGCGGAAGATTATGCACGCGTCTCACTGACAAACAAACTGACAGGCTGTACGTCTTACCAGTGTTTGTAGTATGTACGTGAACATACAGCGCTTGGAATAAATCCAGTAATAGTAGCTTTGTACTTGCAGGCAAACGATTTTAGAGTGTTAGGAGCTCGTTCGATATTATCCAAGCTATTCGCTGCTCTAGATGTACCTTGCTGAAAATTTAGGTCTTGGGACGAGGTTAAATTTAATGAAAAATGTAATTCTCGATGATTCTATCTGCCTAGCTTGAAGCTCCTTACAAAGACAAACTCTTAAAACGTCTTCCACGGCACCAACGACGCAGGAAATATTAGTGGGGCGGTATATTTTTTTTAATGCACTTACTGTCCTGGACTTTATCGCCACTGAACTTAAAGGAGAATTGCAGTCAAGTATTAACGTCATATAAAAAAAATAAGAAACCGCCTATTTAAATGTTGTGTAAATAACTTGAAGAAATTGCCCACGATGATGATTCCTTAATTAAAGCCCTATGAGTGTTATTTCCTCGCTACGTCTTCTACTATTCCATCCCAATTTCCACTTATCATAACAGTACAATTTGTCTCTTGCTCTTTAACTTGTGCTAGATAAGGCAAGCACGGAAATGATTCGACGAAGTCTCTTAAGGTTACACAATCGCCACAAAATACAGCAAAGATTAGTACATTAATTACTTAACGCCCAATTCCTTTAAGAAACATAACAGAGAACAATTAACTACTTAAACAAAGCAAAAGTTATTTAAATGTCACTGGTGCCGACAGCGTTCTATGATTCGAATTAGGGTCTGTTAACCCCTACTTCTATTTATACAGCAAAAATATTAATGAGATGAATTATAATTAGAATTATATTATAGCTACATTCACTAAAAACAAGCATATCTTTCTGCGGGATGGCACTCTGATGACCTAGGTTTTTACAACCAACATCGGGCACCATGTTTCTTATAAGTCTCATAACATAAAGTAAGCTGTAAGAATTTAAGGAAAGAGTGTAAACCCTCATTACCAGATTTATAAGGATCGCATAGAAAGCATACAAAAAAATTCACGAAGTTTTACTCAACTGGTTTAAACAAAAAGCTACCATACAGCAAGCGACTTAAACATTTTAAATTACATACACTCTCAGACAGACGAAAACTAATTGACATGGTGTTTTTATACAAACTTACTAATGGGGTCATGAACAACCCGGAATTGCTAAGCCAACTCTCTTTTAAAGTCCCCTCTCGAGTGCCGCGGAATCCCATTTCACTGTTCGCCCCCAAAACCTTTAAGACCAACCTGGGTAAACATTCCATAGTGCCTAGGTTAAGTAATTTGTATAAGGAACTATTAAAGAAAGATAAATCTATTGATATTTTTAGTGACAGTCTGAATGTATATAAACGAAAAATTTTAAAAATATTCCATCATGAATATACATAATAATAGATATTTTTATTTCTTTTGGTACTTAAAATTACACTCATCTTAGTCAAATTGTAATAGATATTTATCATCAAAATTTCCTCATTCATTGTTATCGTACTATTTCGTCTTTTTTCGCATGCTGTGACTACCTTTAAATGAGATTATATGTTTTTTCGTTACCTAAGGTCTGAAATGTAAAATCATGTATTACATTGTAATCTTGTTGGTGGTTCTGTTTAAATAAATAAATAAATAAATAAATAAATAAATAAATAAACATGATCTTTCGGAGAGAATTTTTTTTCATAATAAAATTAAATTAATAAAATAAAAAAATATTAATGTGTAAAACACGTAACTGATAGGGTTAGTTATTAGCAATAACTGCGATTATTAATTAAGTGTGCTTTATTGTGTGGTATTTATCTGTTTATGTATTAAATTTTACACAGCCCTGGTTTTATTTTTCCGATTGCTTTGATTTTTTCTTTAACAGCTTATAAAATAAACCAATCAACTAATTAACTTATTTATACTTTAAAAAGATTTTACATTCAACTAACATGCAGATTATTTGATTCTATGTTAGTTAAATTAATTGATGTACGTTTAATTAATTTTATAACATGTTTAGTTAAAATACGATTACTAGTGAGAGTCATAGATATAGCCGATATAGGTACATAGGCCGATACATTTGGTATTTAATGCCAAAATTTCAACGAGGTGCACTGACTGTGGTTAGGGCAGTTCAGGTTGATTTTATTATTTACACAAACCGCACACTGTAATCAGTCGATGAATATCTATTTAAATGATTTACTTCAATAGCCGCTTTGTCCACCGTGGTTAACGCCAACCGCGGACACTGTACGCCACGTCCAACGTCCACTGTCATTTTACGGTTGTCTTTAATAATACAATATTTATGAATCCATAAATCTTTGATAAGTTAGTAATAAGTCAGTAATAGTATGTATCTATAAACTTATCTGTGATGTTCTTATAAAGTATTGCGCTAGAGTCGATATATCGCCATTTACCTGGAGAGTCTAGTTCAGTCACTAATTTACTGATTTACAAGTCAGGCTTTGCTTTTCTGACGGGCGGATGGTTGTGTCTCTACTGTTGTGTGCTTACTTATTGTGAATATTATTGCTTAAATCTGAATACCCGTGGTTCGTAATACATAAAATTACTATCAAAAGTCTTACAGTTGATAAGTCAGAATACAGAGAACGATCGTAAGAATTTGAGTATTGTATTTTATCACAATGTTACAGCGATAGAAGTTGATAATTATACACGTAGAAGTTCACAAATTCATTAATTTCTCAATAATGGCAAACCTGTTAAAACATTTTAGCACCTCGTAAAAATTTATTGCATTTGCAATACGACGTCGAATTCTGTAAATGTGCAATCCTAAGTTTTTGTTACTTTGTTTCCAACTGTTTTTTTCATACGCCAATGTATTCCATTGTAAGAAATAGCAAAATGTATGATGAAGCTGTATTTTGAAGACTCATGAGTAACGTTGGAATATCTATTCAAATTCAAACTTTGAAATCTATTCAACCCTAGTAGATTTAATCAGTCATCCGAATTTGGCTTTCACATTTATGTTTTAGGTTGAATTTGATTTTTATGGATAGACGCGACTGGATAGTTTGTAACCTAATAACTCGTTTAGACAAAAATGCAACTCCATCAAAAGGTTGTTAACAACAAAATGGTATGTGTTTTGGCACTCCGAACGTCCATTACGCAAGTTATATCAATAAAATGATTGTAGTATTGTTTGTACGACAAAATGGAAGTTGGCAGGCAGATTCGCATATTGCTCTCTGTTATGTTATCCCGATGCGGTTCAGGGATAAAGGAGTATTTTGACAACAATACTAGTCCAATCTCTCGAAAAATTATACAGAGAAAGCTTTGTTTGCAAGACAGTTTCATTTTGAATTTTCCCGGGAATATATAACCCGAGTTTTCGAGAAACTGGATTGTCGGATAGTGTATGTTTTAGTAAAACTAATCTGATGGTTATTTGACGTTAAATATGAATTACATATCAGATTAACTATTAAGAAAATTAGTTAGGTGATTTTACTCCTCATAAATTTTCATATCCCGAGCGTAAATATGAAAATCAATTATAAAGGAGTAAAACTCGAAAAAGAGTGTAATATAGGTTTCGCCATCTTACTTAGATATTTGTAAAGAGATATTAGACAAAAGTCAAATTCTGATTTTTGTCATAGGTGACTTAAAAAGATAATATTCACTGTTATAACTACTCGTGTGGCGAGAAGAGGTCTTGAAATATAAATCAAATTGTACGTTAAAATATTTTCATTTTAAACACAAAAGACTTTAATTTCCGATATGTCAAATGCTTTTGATTGCTTTTGTGATAAGTCCTGTCGCGTTCTGAGTAAAGTTACGACCAGTGTTTTTTGGTTGTAATATTTTTTGCGAGTGTGGCGATGGTGACGGTGGCCAAACGAGCGTATTTTTTGAGTTGTTAGTGACGTAAAATGAGTCGCAGAATTTACGCTGCATTCGGTTTGAAATACGCTCGATTGGCCTCACCCTTCGGTGCTCGTCTGCTTTTTTGTCAGCATTTTACAGAAAAACCCTCTTCATAGGTTCGATTTATGTAACTACTATTACTAGCTGACTCGGCAAACATTGTTCTGGCAAAAAAATTGGTTGTCTGTAAAGTCGGTTTACGGACGATAGTTTTACGTGACAACGTCATAAAGAAACATTGATGAATACATGCGGCACGAACCGAGCGCTTTGGCCGATCGTAGCCGATCGTGCCTCTCTATCGCTTGTTTCGCGCTCTCGTTCGCGGAACGTGACAGTGAGTCATGCTTTTTCGTGCGTGCACCCAGCATTCATCGTTTTAATAGACGTTGTCACGTCATAATTCTGGACAGGGACACCCTAACGCGGTATGAAATACACTTTACGCCCTATTCTCATATCTACCAAATATACACAAGAAATTTAATAAAAATCGGTCGAGCCGTTTCGTAAGAGTGCGACCACAAACACCGTGACACGTGATTTTTATATATTAGATTGTCAGAAGCATTATCCAGTTTGTTGCTTACAACCCAGATTGTTTGTTACCCTCGACAACAATTTTGTTTACCAACACTCAACTTGATTGCACGATCACTCATTAATTTGTTAATCGACTGCTTCGCCGGATAAACGGATTAGTCGTTATAAATTTCCTTGACGTAATGACGTCAGAGAAAATGTTGTAAACAACGTGATTATAATAATACGCTTAGATTATCTGATTATATCCCTGATTTTGTTTGCCTGGTAAAGTACTTTTTTGTGCTTAAAGTGGGTTGATTGGATTTATTGCTTATGAATTTAATTTTAAATATATTAATATTAACGAATAAGTTTAAAATTATATATAATGTTACATGTAAGTTTGAATAAATAAATACAAAAACAAATACAACACAAATATTTCATCGGTCTATGAGGTCTATGAGCGTGCTACGAAAGTTGACACAGCAAAACTTATCCAGTACGAGTAAATACCTAGCTTTAAGTTGAGCTTGCCACCCATTTACATTACTAGTAGCGACGTAACAAAGGCAAGAAATAAAATGTGATCCCGGTTACTATTTGACTATTTTGAGTTCAATAATTGAACTTAAACAACTTCAGAAACTAAGCTACTCAAGTAGCGTAAGTTTGGCTAATAGCACTCATCCATCCTAGTACCGACTACCGACCGCAATGTGGCTTAACTTGTTAGTGGGATACTCCGCGTGTTCCACTACACTAAAAACTTTTCTAATGAGAATCACAGATCAGTGTTTTGGTGTTGACATTGACATTGATACACCATCTATACTATAATAAAACTCAAAGGGCAAATTTTCTGTACATTGAATATTTTTTAAAAATTTCGATTAGGGGGCACTTCAATAACGTGTTAGAGCACAAAAATATTTTTTTTAGAATTATTGTCTGTCTGTCTGTTTGTCTGTCCGGGCATCACATGAAAACCCCTGAACGGATTTTGATGAAAATTAGTACAATTGTAACTAATACTCCGGGTCATATTTTAGGATACTTTTTATCCCGGAAAATTAAAAGGTTTTCCTGGGAAACGCGATGAAAGTGTGTATGGAAAATTATACATCAACCGATTTGCTTCAAATTTGCAACAAATGTTCCTTGCTGAAATTGATGAAACATGTGTTTTTCAGTTTTTCAAAAAGCAAGCCAAAGAAAAAAAATACAAATTAATGTGAATATTGCTTATTTTTCAAATATCTATTTTTTATTTTTTTATTAAGAGCATATTGTTTGCGTATCTATGTCCTCCAATATAATTTCAGCATTTTATAGACACCTTGGAAGTGATAGAAAAACGCAAATTAAGTCTGTAGAAGTAAACGATATCCAACAAATAATCGTTTACTATCTTGGCCACTAGATGGCTCTGTATTTGTTGATTCACGCCCAACGACTGTAATTTCGAAATAACCGCATTTTTCATGTTGTAAATCGTTACTTGCACAATAAGTAAACGTAAAAATGAGCTTTTTAATTTTTTTTTGTCTGTTTGTTTATCTTCATTAATCTCTGAAGCCACTGAACGGATTTCAACAGGACTTTACTACGATATCGAGTCTTCAACTTAAATTATAGGCAATTTTTTAGGGTTCCATAACAAAGCGAGAAAATAAAATATGAGTTAATTTGTTTTAAACATACAAAAACCTTTTCTTCACACAAATTAGGGCATACATACATTTATTAGTTTTTTTTTAAATTTTGCAAGGCTAAAGCGTGGCACTGAAGTACTTATTTTTTACTTTACAATAACTCAAATACACATAAATAAAATTGAAGTGTCTGTCTGTGATTTCTAAAAAAATGATTTTTCAAGTTGTAAATCTATACTTGCACGATACCAAAACCGAAAAACGAGTTTTTCAAATTAAAGAATAGGGTTTTCCACATAAAGGGTTCCTTGGGGATATATTATGAAAGTTTGTATGGGAAAATAAAAAAAATGATTTAATTTGTTTTAAACTTACAAAAACCTTTTCTTCACATAATATAATAAGGGATACATATGTATTTCTTAGTTTATTTCTATTTTGCAAGATGGAGCTTGAACAAGGCATTGAAATATATTTTTTTACCTAATATTTATTTTTATATTAACTTTGTTTTTAAAACATGAATTGTCTATTTATGGCTTGCCGGCCAAGAAAGAGAGAAAAAATAGAAAGAAAGAACTGGCTCTCAAGCCCCCAGCCGGAACACGAGTCGTTTGGCGACTGACTTATGCTCAAGGGTGGTAGCTATCCAGACGAAACCCATGGAGAAATAATAATAGTAATAATGGTATTGATGTACAATTAAAATCAATAATACCAATATAATCCCTCGAGGGGCCCTACCACCAGCGGGCCGGATTTAGTCGCCTCTTACGACACCCATCCAGTGTGGGATTGGGGTTAGTATTCTAAGCCACCCTAAAGCCGGCTAAAATGTAATCTTACATTAAAACCTAGGTAAATAGCTGTAACACAATTGTTTGTTAATACGGGATGTAAGGCTAAGGGCTAAAACTAGAGGTTATAAGTTTGTATGAATCTTCGTCATCTTAAAACTCAGAAATATAAAAATTCATATGTAAGCTCATAGCGTAATATGTAAGCTAAAAAATTAACTGTGAAATTTTTTTTTGGGAAATTCATCTCACTTAGAAACTTCATCATTTTAGAACACATAAATGTGAAAACATACCACCATGTTAGCTTTTCGCTACAAACAAAAATTAACTATAAAAGATTTTATTAATTTAGGAGAAAATCATTTTCAATTGACTAAAATTTTTTTTTAGATTTTTTTATGATTAGCAATTATTAAATTTAAAAGAGATGAAAAATTTTTTTTGTTACTTTTTATGTAAATAGCCGGCAAACGAACAGATGAGTCACCTCATAGTAAGTGGTCACTTTCGACAATGTACATTAGCAGCACTAAAGGAATCACTGATTCGTTGCTGCCCAAAAAAGAAAAGGAAGGTACGTTTTTGTGTATTCTGATAAATGAAAATGTAAATTTAAAAAAAAACTCTCAGGCCCTGACTTAGATAAACCTCTAAATTCTAAAAAGTTCAACTATTTTGGGACCTTTCATATAGATGGCTCATTAATGGTTCACTATTGAGCATGGCTCTCTTCTCTTGAGGAGGCCTAGAGTATACTCCACCACTTTGCTCCAGTGCGGATTGGTGGAGGGATTAGAGACCAACCCAAGTGTCGGAAGTCATTGCGCCGGGTGAGGGCCTCCGACATGCCATAACGACTGTTATCTTACGACAATAACCAGACCAACAGCTTTACGTGCTCTCCGGAACACGGGAGCTCAAGAATTTTTTGCCACTAGCGGTTACCTATCCAACTACCGATCGCGCTCGATTACTATTAGGACCAACACAAGCCGCGGCGTCCGGGCTATGCGCTTCTTCCAATGGATAATTAATGGGTTCTAACATGTCACTTATGCTGTAATTTTGGTGAAGAGTTTAGTATCTTGCTGACTACCAATCACACTAGAATATCAGATCGTAGTTATCATTTTATTATTTTAGCAATTTTAGAGTGCATGATACAACACTAGAGATTTGTTTAATATTTCACTCATTTGCATAATACGTTATACTTACTAAGTGTAGGTGTAAAAGCTTCAACCCATAATGGGCTAATACAAGGCACGGATCTCCTCTCCTCATAGTCCGGACAAGTTTGCTCTTAATTTACGAAAAACATGTTTCATAATGAAGGTCATCTTTATTTTCAGCGTACGAAGTCGCGGGTAACAGCTAGTCTTTACATATTATTATCTTTAATCTGTTGTAGGGGAAAAGTGGAAAATCGACTTTATCATTGGACCAAATGTGCCTAATGCATTGTTTTAGTAGTCTGAAACCATCTTCAGATTGTTGCCTTTCAAATGAAATCATTTTGAGGCATATCAGTTGGATAGTTTTAGAGTCTGTAAAGGACATCCGTACAAATATTTTTTGTGTTTTTTATATGTAGATATATCATGGAGACATCTGGACGCCAAGCTTTGAAGAGGTATCCAAAGATGAATCACATGACATTGGATGTATATCTACGCCCTATCATTGGCTATACACCGAAACCTATGAGGGGCTACGAGTCTTAAGGTCAATTTCAATCAGGCCATTGGCCATCGGTCTAAATTATTCATGAATTGTCCCGAGTCCATCTTCAGGTAATTCTTTAAAGTTTGCCGTTCAGATGTATATATAAAGTTATTGGTTCTTGCAGTTGCCGTAAGTTGCGGAACTATTAGTCTTCTAACGAAGCGTTATCCTATGATTGATAATATCTTGATAGTCGGGAAAAACAACTACGGTTGCTTTCTGGAGTTCCACTGCATCTAGTCTAAGCGATCACCTTATTTGAATTGCTAAAATAATTTATAAATAAACGTTCTCATTCTCCCACCCTCGCACATGAATCTCCTGTGTTGTCATGTGAAGGTTATTTGAACAAACATCTTCAAAATATCTAAGATGCAAGTACATAGGTCAATTTTGTTGATATACAAAATTTACCTATGTACTGTTTGTTATGTGTTTACCTTCTGAGAAAAAAAAACTTATCTGTATCATACATTTCATTCCAGCTGTGAACCATCAAAGCCTCTTTATGTCGTCTTTTAATTTTTGAAAATAGATATCAAAGAAGCCTATTGTTTACCACAAGTCTTAATGATCGTTATGACTTTGTTCTTAGAACCAATAAAGAATTTGGTCCATGATAAATGATCCTGTTTATTTGTTGACTTTACATTTATTTTGTTTACAGACTCACCAAATTTTTCTATTAAAGATCAGTGAAGCTGAAAGTTCTATAAAACGTATAAATGGAATCGTACAGCGATGTCTATTGTGATATGCGAAATAATAATGGATGGATTCTGGGGAACGATTTCAAGTAGTTATTATTGATATTTCGATTTATCAGCGTATCCATCTCAGTCAATTTACGTTTAATATAGTTTTAGATTCGTATTACAATAATATTTGAATCGATTATTCTGCTATATTGAAAATACTATTTTACGTCAGGAGACCACGGTGTTTTTGTTTAACACTTATAAAGTACTCTGCTCGTTGTTTTTCTCGTTGTTTTTTTGACTAGATGCGTCATCCAGTAAACTTGAGGTATAGCCATACACCGTCAAGTTTAGTGGATGTCGCATCAAGTCCGTTCTAAACTTTACAAGTAAACTTGATAGTGTATGGCCAGCTTTAAGTAATCTTTTGACGTGTTTAGCTCGAAGCATCAGAGAGCCAGAAATATTTTGGCATCCCGCAACCTTTTTAGCTAAAACATCGTTATGGTTTGTCATGGGTGACTGATAAGTGATGACCATTATCAGATACCTCGTCTATTCGGTTGCTGGAATTGACATAAACTGAATGAATGAATGGATGAATGAAAGTTTATTTGCAATAATTACATATGTATTTTCATTAAAATATATATCATACTTCTCACAATTAGCCAACTACGCAGATCTTAAATTCGTATTTCACAAAGGCCGCCCTCACGTTTCGGAACATTACCTTTAGACAATAAAAGTTGGTCAGGTTACCGTAATAACGTTAATATTTCGAAACAGATTCGGTATTAAGATTGGAGTATGCCTAATCGTTCTTCAATAAATATTTAAATTTTATGGGCCTAAGTAAATTTGTTATACTTGCTCATCAATCAAATTTAGATATTCGCTTGCCCCGGTTCTCTAGAGTGTAATAATGAATTATCCAAAATTTGGTGGAAGTATTAATTGATGAAAGTACTCATAACCTAATTGATCGTAAGTGATCGCTAAAGTTATGTAACTTTTGGAAAGTAAAGTGGGATTTAACAGTTTCTATACATCTTGAGGCTCGGCTAAGTTCCACTGCTACTGACCAATGCTGGTAATGCTGATAATAAAGTGGGACCTCGATGGTAGCATTGACTTGTTAGTAGCTTCTTAACTTTATTAATTCCCGACGAAAAAAGAGGGGTGTTATAAGTTTGATGTGACTGTGTATCTGTGTGTCTGTCTGTGGCATCGTAGCTCCCAAACAGACCAACCAATTTTGATCTAGTTTTTTTTTGGATGAAAGATGACTTTATCGAGAGTGTTCTTAGCTATGTTTATTGTAAACTAGTGGATACCCGGCGTTTTATGCTGATTGAACATAATTATATCCGAACCGTACGTTCAAAGTTATTGGCGTAACGGGTAAAAATTTCGTGGGTGAATTGTGAGTCATCCCCTTTTTTCGTACCTTTAGGGTAGGCATAAAATTTTCAAAAAAAAAATGGGACCAACTTCAAGACATATCCCATCCATTAAAAAGAGAATCATTAAAATCGGACTACCCTGTGCCGATTGCTGCGTGGTCATATGTACATTAAAAAAATACATTTCGAATTGAGAACCTCCTCCTTTTTTATCAGTTAAAAAGTCGTGAATTCAAACATCTCACTAAAGATCCTAGTATCATACATTATTATTATACATACATTATTATTATTAGCAACTAGATAGAGATAACGTCTAAAGTTTTCGCTACTAAAACATTAAAAGGAATTGCCACTTTTTAATATTATGTTGTTAGAACAAACAATGTTTTCAATATAAACACGTTATGGATACGTTAAAATTATTTCGCTGTTCCCTACCCAGAGTGCCGCGCTTGTATTATTGTAAGGCATTACACTTACATTAGAAGCCCTAAGTACGTATACAAACGCATTCACACTTGGTTTGGCACATTACCCATACATGTGTTTTGATAGTCTTCATTTTGTTATTTTTTGACACCAGAGAAATCAAGAATGATTTATAACGCCCCAACTCAGAGTTGCTAATGGTTACTTAAATCGCTCCTTAGTACAGAATCTGTATGGTGATTAAAGACTAAGAAGCTATTAGAGTAACCGTTAGTGACTCTGAGTTGGGGCGTAAAATTTTTACCGAGGAAACCCTTTGCAAAGAAGACAAGAAGATAGGAGTCACTGCCCGTGGGTATGTACCCGCTTTGCTAAATGCCACTCTCCTAAAATAGAATGACAAATTCCGCTAATATTATAAATGTGAAAGTTTTTGTGGATGATTGTTACTCTTGCAGGCAAAAACTACGAAACGGATTTTCAGGAAAAGCAAATAGGTAGTCAATGATCTGGAACTTATTATTCCGGAAAATGCATCGGAAATACGGGCAGAGCGCTTGTGTTAAAATATGGCAAAATCTTTAGTTTTACTGATATCCAGACGATAATGATTGTCACAGACTGTTTGTTTATCATATTAACACAAAACTGACAATCCATTCGATTTTGGGTCTCCGAAACACCGAAAGAAGATAAGAGATTATAACATTAATGGTAGAGAAACTTTTAATAAACAAGCTTTTAAAGCCCTTTCATTTGATACTCATACTGTGGTAGTGCATAAAAACTAGTCCGCCATCTTGGATGATCTGCCATATTGGAATTAGTATGACGTCACATAGCATGCATTGTCGTCCAAAATAAGTAATAAATAATAATATGTAATAAATTGTGAAATAAATAATGTGCTTAACGATGATAGTTAGCGACATGTTAAAACTATGTATTTTACATATGTATTGTGTATTATTACATTGTTGACCCAAATAAAGTGAAAAAAGTGTGTATACAGCTCAATCGGTTAAAGATGACTGATTTAAAATTCAGTTACAAGATTCCACCCAAATAAAGCAAGTTAAATAAAAGCTTGTAATAATGAAGACTCAATCGACACTAATATACGAATTATTAGAAAAATCTATTATTAATATACATAAGATCAGTTTAAAAGTTTACAAACAATTAATTCGGAACGACTTTTATTTTATTTATCTCAAATAATTACTAAACTAAATTTTATATTTATATAAAGGTAGGCAAAAGCTTTGCCAGAGGAAATCATAACCGCGTTATCGGAAAAAGAAAACCAACAAATACCAAGTCCCGCCATTTTGAAACTCTGAGACGTGAAAATTAAATGAAATCCGCAGAAAACATCGTTAAAATTACTTTGCTTCTGGATTGAAAAAACGTTGAGTTCAGCTCAATGTCTTAGTTTGTATTCAGATCTCGTCACTATTTTCATGTAAAAGATTTTTATATAAATTATAGATATTGCTGGTTCAAAAACAATTGCGCGCTATTTTATCGGTAACTATGTTGTCTTGCTATGTTTTTAACCTACTTCAAAAAAAGGAGGAGGTTCTAAATTCGACTGTATCTATCATTTTTATGTGTGTTACTCATAACTACTGGGTGTACCGATTGTAATGATTCTTTTTTATTCAAAAGCTGGTGCTTGTCATGCATCCCACATTGAAAATTGAGTGCGATAAAAAAAGTAGTATTCGAGTTATACATAATTTTGAAGATGGTTATTTTTTTTAGAAGAATTATTAATATTTCCTGACAATGTTTATTATAGCAATTTAATTTTTATAACCACGTTATTATAACATCAGGTTTTATTAGTTTATTATTCCAATATTATGATTAGGTAGTTTGGATTTATATGGAATTAATGATGATAAAACTGACTGATGATGCGTTATAATTTTAGAATTGTTTTTTTTCAATATTTATATTATCTATTCCAGAACGCAATTGATTTATTTATTTCTTAATTAATTAATTTATTTCTTAAAAAAGGTTGCGCTATGATAAAACTGAAATAATAAAAACTATTTGCTTTAAAAAGCATCGCTAGCTATATCGCTATTTGATTTCAATACCTAACCAAGAGGTTAAAATTTATTATTATGTTCAATTATGTCCGATATTACATATTTAATACCTGATTAATTAACCTTTGGGTTTTTATCGCTTGACCTTTCCTAATTGGCTCGACTCTGAATAACTCTGAGTGCGATATCAAGTATCTAAATGCGAGTAAAATTTGCCTTTCTGCAAAATAAAATCAAATTTTCGGTGCTACAATGGTTGGAGATTAAATTTAATGAATTAAAATTAAATTAGATAAAACTTTGCCTTTAAACAATAAGGTACGATATTTGAAACAATTTTATAGCTAAAATTTTTATAGTTTGTAAAAGTGATTGTTTTCGGTACTTGTCTAACATATGCTCCTATGAATTATAATAATAATACTAGCTAGCTGCTAGCCTAGCTGACCCGGCGAACTTCGTATCGTCTAAAAACTTGGGAATTGTTTTGGCTGGTTTAACAAATCAGAGATCATTAAAATCGGTACAGCCGTTCTTAGCTCTCCTTATCCCTCTCCATCCCCCAACAAAAAATCCCCCTAAAAATTTACATATTTATAACTAAAACTGACAAACTGGTTTGTATGAAACTGATTTCCAACCCCTATTTTTACCCTTTAGGGGATGAATTTCCAAATACCCGTTCTAAGCTGATATCTTCTTAGCGTAAACTATCTCTCTACCAAATTTCATCTAAGTCAGTTCAGTAGTTCCTGAGATTTTTTTGTTTAATCAGTGGTGTGTCGCTTTTAATTTAATACAGATTAGCCTTAAAGATACTTCACTGCATGTGTTCTGATTTGATGAGGATCAATAATTTGTTCATAGCCCTACCTAAAAAAACCTAGAAATATTGTGGCAATAATAGTGTATGGTTCGCTGGGAATCGAACCCTTTCTCTTCGAATCTGGTAGGTAACCAATCCGCGACTCGGGTCTTTACGCCCCTGATTATAATAAATCTAGGTGTCAAGAATTTTTAAATGAAATGTCTTACCTCATCTCAGCCTCCTGACCGAGTATAACTCAATATAGTCTCATTAACACTGAATACGAGTACCATTTCTTTACACGTCACCGCAATGGGATGCAGCGTGGCATTTGACACTCAACCTGTTTACTGCAGTCTATTCAACGTCTGAATAGCTGGTAAGCAATAGCTCTCCACTTTTATTACACCTCTATTTAGTAGTATAAGTTCCTGTTGGACCTGTTACCGGTTTCACGTCAACTCACTAATCGGTACGTTCGAGAATTCAGGGAGTTTGAAAATTCAATAGTTTTAATTAGAAATGTGGCTTAAAACGATTCGCCTTTAGTTTTCAGTCATAATTACATTCTTATGAAAAATGTTATATTTTTTATGGAAATAGCCGACAAACGAGCTGATGATCCACCTGATGGTAAATAGTTATCATTACCCATGGACATCAGCAAAAAACCAAAGGCATCACTGATGATTTGCCGGCCAAGAAAAAGAGAAGAAAAAGAAAGAAATACGTAATTACAAATCCATAATAATAAATTCTTGCGGAAGTATACTGTATAGGGTATATGTCCTAAAAATTAGGCAAGATTGAAGAGTTTGCTTGGAGCTGAAAGAGCAACAAATATTCATACAAATTCTCATATTTATTATATAATATTAGTAGAATTTGACCTACATTTATCCTTACGGTAACATTGAGCAGTTCTTTTCGCTGAATGGGGTAGGAGCTTTTTAATCCATCTCTTTACTCTCTCACTCTCTTACACCCTACTTTCCAATGTTTATGAAGGCCTTTAAAGTTTGTTTTTCACACGCTTACGCATCTTGACGAATGCCCTGTAAACATCTTTTCACACCTCATTCCATTGGAACGAACTCATTATAAATGTAGACATTATGTACGTGTAGCCTTTTGGCTTATGTCAATAACATGAATTGTTAGTAACATACATTTTTCCAAACACATAGTGCATGTTATATGAAATTTGTTTGAAAGTGTAATCTTTGCAAGTAAAGCTGCGGGTAACAGCAAAAAAGCAAAAAAGCAAAGCAACAACCCATAATTGTCCCACTGCTGGGCTCGGGGTCTCCTCTCACTGTGTGAGAGGTACTGGCCATAGTCTACCATGCTGGCCAAGTGCGGATTGGTAGACTTTACACACCTTTGAGAACATTATGGAGAACTCTCAGGTGTGCAGGTTTCCTCACGATGTTTTCCTTCACCGAAGCAAGTGATAATTAACAGAACTCAATTATTCAGAACTGAAGAACTATTTCCGAACGTAGTTCAGAACCTAACATCAAGTGAAATGATGATAGTGGTCATTGATGTTAGTATTAGGTTCTATTATATTATACCTAATAGGTAAATTCAAAATGTTGTATAAGAAGCGAGTCCTACTTATATATATTTGATCAATGAATTTATTTAACAATAAAATATACAAAAATAGTCACTGCTAAGCAAGAATATTCTGTCAGTACACAATATGAAAGTTTTTTTTTTGTAAGAGCGTATATTTTACCCTTTTCTCGAAGACTGACTTTATAATCGAAATGTACACCGAGGAGAGTAAAGTTGCTTGAATTCTAAATAAATATATAAACTTTGTTCAAAGGCAAACATGCAAATGAGGAGGTGGAACACAAAACTAAAATAAAGGTCTTTTACACGAAAATAAAACAAAATGAGTTGTTTTCCAGACTGTTTCGGATAAAAATGGAACTCTTTAATTGTAAACCGACTGGCAAATATATAGGGTCCTAAAAGTAGTACGAAAAACTGAAATGGATAGATAACTTAGGTGTTGACCTACCAGATGTCAAAAAATGATCTTAGCAATAGTTTCGTACTACGAGTACGTTAATCGTATAATATGTTTCCCAATGGTATAGATAACTTGAAAGATTTTTAACCCATTTTGGACGTTTTATCGGTCAAAATCGGTTTAGCAAATTCCAATCGATAATATTTTAATGTAGAGTATAGATGCAAAATAATCTATGTACACTTTTAAACTTATCTTGCTTCCTGCAAAAATCCCATCAAATTCCTTAAATCATTCAGAAAAATTAGTCGTGACAAACAGAGAGACAAATAAGTACAAGTTTTTCGTTTATATCTTAAAATGCTTTACTACAATCTCACGTCACCTATAATCTTGGCGGTTAGACACACTAACTTGCTATATTAAATGCCTATTCACACTCCATAACTTATACTCCTAGCTCATAACTCCACGGACTTTAAAACACAATTATTTTTCAGACGATACTTAAAATTTATTACGCTATTATTAATAATGTTTAGATACTAAGGGTTACTGTTTCGTAGGTAGTTAACCTAATTATTTAGCCCAAACCTGTATTTCCTAGTTATTAGCTTTAGGAGCTAAAATCAATAGCCTGTGGTGATTAATTAATGTTAATCATGGAACATCGTGTATCCAGAGCTATTTACTCAAACAGCAATTACTCTTGAGGTTTTAATTATGCTGTGACGAGGATATAATATTTGGTAAAGGAAAATCAAAGAAATATTATTTACATCATAACTATGTAATGACATTTAAGTTGGGTAGGAAGTTACCTACTTCCATCCATCCATCAGCCTTTATAAAACACATGTAAATTGCGCAACTCTGAGCGGTTCTGAGCCTTTTGAATCCAGCGAATGCCAACTGGTTTGTTTAGGTCGTCAGTCCACCTGGTTTGTTCTATGCTCCTTTTTCTGAGACGTGGTCAATCCAGATACCATTCGAGGACCTTTTTTTCCCAGTGGTTGACGGTCTTTTCTTTATACCTTATACCTAAGTTAATGCTTGATTACAATCCCACCTGATGGTAAGTGGCGATGTAGTCGTGGGTGGTGAAACGCACTTAGTAAAAGCCTGTTCACGATCGCCTTGAAGACATAATCGAGACGGGACACCGACGCGGGTTTATTCCAATCCTATGCTGTACGCATCATAAATGATCTATCTTATCGTATCGTAGTGTCTATCGTAGTTTTAAAACGAGGTTAAAACTCAAGATATTGGATGAATGAAAGAAGTGGGATTGTATCTAACTGGTATCTAGAATTATGTATTATTGAACTAAAAATAGTAATATCTCTGCATGATACGAAGCGGACTTGGTCTCTAACTGTAGTAGAAGTCGCGTTCAAAACGGGATATTATGTTATGAAAAGATACATCCGACACGAATTCTATTTCAACCCTGAATATCGCAATTCGATAGTTGCGTTGTATTCAACCATTGGAAATTCAGGAAAAACCTGTCACATATTTCTTTTTACTTTATGATCTGCAGCGTGCAATATCATGTCTGTGAGCGATTATATCATGTTTACCCGCTTTTAAAAATGTTCTACTGCATGCAATATTCTAAGATAACAGTTTGGAACAGAGGTTCCCAGAGTTTTTTTTATCATAGACCACTTTCAAAATTGTACTGGTTTCGGTGAATCCCCTGCAGCTATATTTCTATCATATTCACAAAACTCGACAAAAATATGAAGATTAGTTCTAACTATGGAAATTTGCGTTATGGTTGAGTTTAGATTGTATAGAGATTAATATTTTTCGAAAAAAATTGAGAATTGATTGGTTAATTAATTAACAGATTTTTTGCCACGCCTACATATACCCCCGTCAAATCTCCCGTGGACCCCTGGTGGTCCACTTGGATCACTTTGGGAATTAATGGTTTAGAAGATACTTTGGACACACTTATGTATGTCCTTTGAATTTCTCAATATTATACTTTTAGACAGAAGATAAGCCTTTTTAACTGTTTAGATGACTAATTTAATCCATGTGAACTCGCTTAAATTTTGAAAAATAATAATTAATTAATTATTAATAAGAAGAATTCGCATTTTTACCCGTAAAGTTCATAAAAGAACACGTAGGCGTCTTAAGATACTGTATTTATTACAGTTAGTGTTTCCTAGGATATTTAAGTTTGGAAACCAAGTTTATAAAGACTGATTAAATTAAGCAAAATTAGCTTTGTATTTTTTTTTTTTTTTTATAGCCTGAAGGGCAGACGAAAAAGCATACGGGCCACCTGATGGTAAGTGGTTACCGTCGCCTATGGACATGAGCAATACCAGAGGAATCGCCAATGCAACACCGGCCCTGAAGGAGAACTCTTTTCACACCTTTTTTGAAGAACCCCATGTCATAGCGCTCCGGGAACACTTCGGAAGGAAGCCCATTCCACAGTTTGCACGTGCGTGGCAAAAAAGTTCGTGAAAATCGGACTGTAGATGTACTCCACGAGTCCAATCGGTGTGGATGGAACTTCAATCCTCGGCGAGTGGTGCGATGATGGAAAAGAGACGTAGGCATCAAGTCGAACAATTCCTCGGAGCACTCACCGTTGTAAAGTCGGTAGAACACGCAGAGAGAACTGATGTCTCTTCTGAGACTCAGGTGCTCTAACCTGTGAGTGACTCGTGGGTCGTTGACAACTCGGACCGCGCGCTTCTGTATGGCGTCAAATGGGTTAAGCTGGTATTGTGGGGCCCCTGCCCAGAGATGTGAGCAGTACTCCATGTGAGGCCTGACTTGAGCTTTATAAAGCATAAGCAGTTGCCTCGCAGTGAAGTACTGCTTAGCCCGGTTCAGGACACCAAGCTTCTTGGAGGCCAGCTTAGCCTTGGCCTCTAAATGACGCCGATACTGTACGTCACTCGAGATGTCAACTCCCAGAATCCCAACACTATTACTCACGGTGAGCGCGGTACCCTGGAATTGAGGCGCTATGACAAATGGGGTTTTCTTAGCGGTAAACGCGCAAACTTGTGTCTTCGCGGGGTTGAACTCGACCAGATTGAGTCGACCCCATTCCGAGACTTGCTCCAGAGAGTTCTCGACTTCAGACACAAGTTTCATTCTGCTATCCGCCATTTGCAACTGAGAGGCATTAGCGGGGGCCGTGTAGTAGGTATCCCCTGTACTATCATCCGCATAGCAATGAATGCCACTTGTATGTTGCAGCAAGTCATTGATATGCAAAATGAATAGCGTAGGAGATAACACAGACCCTTGGGGAACGCCAGCATTTATAAGTTTCATATCTGAGCAACAACCGTCAACTACGACCTTGATATGTCGCTCAGATAGAAAACTGGCTACCCAATTGCATAACCTCTCAGGGAGACCGTAAGATGGTAGCTTCGTGAGAAGGCCCCTGTGCCAGACCCGGTCGAAGGCCTTAGCGATATCTAGGCTGACTGCCAGAGCTTCCCCGTTGCGATCAAGAGCTTGAGCCCACCGGTGTGTAAGATAAACTAGAAGATCACCAGCTGAACGACCGTGGCGAAAACCATATTGACGATCGCTAATCAGCTGATGATCCTCCAGATATCCTAAGAGCTGCGTGTTAATCACGCGCTCCATTACCTTCGCAAGCAGGGAAGTAATCGCTATAGGCCTGTAGTTAGCCGGGTCACTAAGATCGCCCTTTTTGGGGATGGGATGAACGAGGGCAACCTTCCACGAAGACGGTACTACTCCAGTGGCATAAGATAGCGAGAATAAGCGCGTTAAGACGGGAGTCAACTCGGGAGCACACGTCTTTAACACCACTGCGGGGACTCCATCCGGTCCACTCGACTTCTTGGTATCGAGAGACTGTAGAGCCCGTCTGACAGACTTTTGGGTGAAAAGTATATCATTCAACGAGCTCTCACACCGCGGGATGTTAGGCGGTGTGGTCCCTCTATCCTCAAGAGTCGAGTTGGCGGCAAAAAGGTTGGCAAGGAGTTCGGCTTTTCCTTTTGCCGTATGGACCACAGAGTCGTCCGATTTACGCAGTGATGGAAGAGATGACCGACAGAAGTTGCCTTCGGCAGCTTTAGCTAGCGACCAGAATTCGCGACTACCGGAGGGGTAACCGACCAGCTGCTCGCCAATCCTGCCGATGAACTTTGCCTTCGCCCTGGCCATTTGCTTCTTTGCTGACCGGGAGGCAGCGTTGAGCTTTGTCTTAAGCTCTGGGGTGGATGGATCCTTACGCGTGTACGCTGATACCCAGGCCTGGTAAGCGGCATGCTTTCGGTTAGATGCCGAAATACAGGCACCGCTATACCAGGGCTGTTTTTTACCACCGATGGATATGACAGAGTTGGGAATAAAACATTCCATGCCCTGCCGTATCACATCGGCTACCAAGTCAGCGCACACATTCGCATCCCCCGAAGAGAAACAGAGCTGCCTCCAAGGGTACGAACTCAAGAATTCCCTGAGTCCGTCCCAGTCTGCTGACTTATAGTGCCATACTTGACGCGTTCCGTTGGGTCGAGATCCCTCCTGGCGCGTCAAGGGTACAGATGTACTTACCAAGCAGTGGTCAGATAATCCTAGAGGAGCATTAACCACTACTCGGTAGTTAGATGGATGAGAAGTCAGCAGCAAGTCTAACAGAGAAGCAGTATGGCTCACAACATCAGGGACTCTGGTGAAGCCAGTTACAACCTGAGTGAGCCCATAGGCCAAGGAGAAGTCAAAAGCAGACCTTCCCGCGAAGTCAGTGATCTTGGACCCCAACCAGTCCGTGTGGTGGGCGTTAAAGTCCCCCAAAACCACTAACTCCGCCGAAGGATACTGCTCCAGCACCTTGTCGGCCGATCTCTGGACGTGCTCAAATAGACGAGTCGTCTCCACGTCTCCGCTGTAGGACCTATAAAGACACGCGTACACACGGATGTGACCTGCAATGTCCACGCGTGTCCATAAAAGTGATAGGTCCTTGTCTTATAATATTTTTCATTGAAAAAGTTACCATTTACAAGCAACCTTTAATAAATAAACTCATAAAACTTAATCGTTAGCTAGAACTGCATAAGATTATAACAATTATACACGTTTTATATTATTCTGAGTTAAAGTTGTAATCGTAACGCAATGATATTATAAGCAAAAAAGAGGTAGATATGTTACTAGTGCGCCGAAGATGAAGATCGTAAGGGTACGATTCCACCAAAATAGTATGCAGCACATTTGTTTACAAACATTTTGTGCAAAACTCCAGCATTGCACTTTAAGCTAGTATCGCGTTTAGCTGCTGTCTCCACCGGCAAGGCTGTGCGTAACTTTTGTAAATGCACAGTGTGGCACACTTGTGCACAAACATGTTCACTGAGAAGAGTTTTCTGTCTTCAGATGTTAAATATGGACGGGCAGGAAAACGTAGTGCTTTGTGCTGCAGCTTGTGTTTTATTATTTAGTTTGCTTAAAAAGAAACGAAGAATAAAAGCAAGACTGAGTTCGTGAACAACAAGCGTGTACGCGTCGACGCGAGTCCACTGCGTACATGTGTGCGCGCACAAAAGTATACAGATGTGCGTGCACAATTTTAAATGTTCGCGCACAATTTGTTACTGTATGCCCGAGTGACTCGACCAGCGTGAACATTTGTGTCGTACACTGTGCATTACAGTGCCGCACAGTTCAGCACACTGGTGGAATCAAGCCTTTAGAGCAGTCAATTGACCTCGTCTGCTCAGTCGCTCTGTCAATACAAGACGATAGGCAGTTTTGTTGTTGTCAGAAGTGCTTGAGATTTGACATACAACGTTAAAATGCCTTCGTGTATTATTGTAGTGTGACTGGTGTAGTGAAACAAAAGATAAACGTGTGTGTGTTGTAGCTCGGTCGGAACAGATTTTTTGGTTGATTTGTAAGGGCATGACGTATCTATATTTTTTAAATATATTAGTAGTTTTTATGGCAACGTTCGACAAAGGAATAAACTCACCATGGTGAAAGCCTGCTACTGCTGTGTGAAACACTACTAGGATTTAAAAAATACGGTTGATTATTCAATACCGTATATTCATTTGTCGTTTGTTTGCGTGCGTTTTTTCTTTTGATTCCGCTCTGAAGTCACTACATGTTCTTTCTTTCTTATCTTTTCTTTCTTGACCGCCAATGCCTTTTGTAAGTGCCTTTCATTATTTTTCTGCCCATTTGTCGTTATTTGCAAAAGTTTTGTTTAACTTTTATGATCGATCAATACGATCCCCTTCATAGTAATTTTTGGGAATTTTAATTTTATATGAAAAGTATATAAAAGTTTTATTTTGTCTCAAAAGGACTGTGCTGACCGCAACGTTTGTATCAAAGCCATCCCAATTTTAATTTCCTACACTGCACAACGGACTAATCTCATTATTCATATTGACTTGGGCTCAAAATCGCACGTGTCAAGAATGTTGTGTACACAAGACCTTTAGGGACCATCAAAGTCTGATAATCCTGACTTGTCATGATTGATGTTCATTAGATCTTCACTAATCTAATACTATTAAAACTTTTTAATATGACATCAACATCGCGTGTTATCTTGGTTCAAATCATGGTCGTATCCCTTACAAACTGTATTATCGCAAAATCTTTATGCAAAACCTGTACTGTTAGTAAAAATACAGACTAAGTATTTTTACTGAAGTGACGCAAAAGCACGTTATAGCTAGCAAGTAGATTACATTCTACCTAGTGGACTGTTTAGTTCGTATATATTTTTGTAACAGTCAAAAGGCCCAATGTTCTACTTAAAGCAGGTCGCAGATGTATTCCAACTGGACTGAAATGTAATACCCCATTTGTAAGTGTCCCTGCCCCCAACACGACTCAAACTGAAATACAAAATTACTTGCAGCAGTTTGCTTTTACCGTCACCATTTATTTGATTAAAGCCTTTTAGGTACATTGCCTTAAATGCCTGTTTGTTGATTAAATTAATAAAGAAAAGTTACCACGTAGCCACCTACTTGTAGCTAACAAACAATGAAAAAAATATAACGGCTTCGTGATAACATTACATATAATTTAAAAAGTAACTTTGATTTAATTATGCAGCAAGGTTGCATTTCCTAGACCATATTATTTCGGAATTATTTGCTGCTCAATCAGCGCTGCTCAAAAGATACTGAAACTCTTCCATATTGGCAGGCATTGGCATTGGGCAGGTTCAAATGGTCAATTATATTGTATGGTAATACTGCACGGTCCAGCATCCTCAAACAGGAAGAACTTTGCCGTAGCTCGGAGAGCTGTCGTTTAACGTATGTTGGCAAAAAACCTATCTACCAAGTTGCACTGGAACACCTTGGTGAAGTATGTTCTAGGCTTACTTTAGAGGAGAGACTCAGTATTGGGCCATTAATGGGTGGAAGTAAATAAGCGTATCTGCTCATGTGATATATTGGTCTAATCCACAAACTCAGAGTAGCGCAGCGGGCTATGGCTATGCTCAGTATTTCTCTACGTGATCACATCAGAAATGAGGAGGTCCGTAGATGAACAAGGGTAACGGACATAGCTCAAAGAATTAGGCGGCTAAAGTGGCAATGGGCTGGCCACATAGTGCATAGGACCGATAACCGTTGGAGGATAAAGGTCTTCGAATGGCGTCCACATAGGATGCCCCCCAACCAGGTGGACTGACGACCTGAAGAAAACAGCGGGCATACGCTGGATTCAGAAGGCTCAGGACCGGTCAGAGTGGCGCAAGTTAGGGGAGGCCTATGTCCAGCAGTGGACCTCCAAGGGCTGAAAGAAAGAGGAGGCTCGTGTGATAACTAAATTTGTACTTAAAATATATTCTAGCGGCTGACAAATTTCGTACGCACTTCATAACAATATCGGTTATACCTCTCGCTATTCGACGTTTTATTGACATGAAATTCACTTGCAAAGTGATTTCGTGCATAAAATATCTCGGTGGTCCCTACGTACAAACCCCTAACTACAAATCACAAATTTTACAGGAGAGCGCTTCATAGATTCAAACGTGTGTATTATCATGTTTTACATGTAAAGTCATGAAATTTGGTATGAAGGTTTAATATGTGATACATTTAATAATAAATAAAAAGATTGGCCATAAAGAACATTTTTTGTGCATTATTTGGCACATACTTACTTATACATCGGAATCATCCCTATTGCACATAGCTTAAGTGGTTACATACTGGCTTTTACGTAGTATTTTCTGAAGCAATCACACTCGTAATTGGCATTTATGAAATTGTACGTGGGGTACATGGGAAAGCATTATTGTAAACAGTTATGTAGGTATATGATGCACTTACAAACCTATTTCTTGTAACTTTTTTGGCATTTCATGGTTGCGGTTGCTTTGAGGCATTTTTCACCTGCAATTAATTGACATTCACGCAGCAAAACGAAACCATGACCGTCTACTATGCCACTGCACGCATATGTCCCGCAAGTGACAGTTGTCCGACATAAAATAACTGAATTACCACTGCTGTTGTTTTACGTCGGAAATCGTCCAACGTAAAATTAGAGTATTGTTACATACACAAATGTTACAATCTTGTTCGGTGGTTTCCAGTGTGTGTTACTATTGTTCTGTTTTGTAGTGTTTTGTAGTAATTACCACTGCAACAGCAGTGGTGTAAAACAACAGTTTTACGTCGGAAATTTTACTTAATTTTGTGGTTATGCGAAATATCGTGTACAGATTTAAAGTTCAGTTTGTCAACTATTACTTATTTTTACTAACCTAAACGGTAGTTTAGGGTGCCCTGAAGGTTAAGAAAGCAAAAATTGAAAATCACGTATCTACCACTTACGGGATTGTACGTAGGGACCGTCGATCTATTGTAAGGTTGAAAGTTGTTTACACGCTTAGAGCCTTTAGAAGTTCTCTCTAGTACATTATTAATAGACACGGAAGACAGAGGAGGGTAAATAGTTGTCTACATTTCGTGTTATGGCTCGTTTGTGGAGGAACCTCTTAGCTAACTTATCTACTTGTCTTTGTTAAATAGATGGCCACCTTTCTGTGGCATGAGTGATATTTACTAGTAGATGACTTCTATCGTACATACACAATATTAAATAAAAGTTATATCATTATAATATCATTGGTTACTATTATTATTTTTAACAAACTTTGCATAATTTACTTTACAGATACATTATGGGTTTCTAAATATCATGTATAAAGTAGAAGAATTAGCATTCTTCGCCTTTGATGTTGTAAAAGAATTTAACCCAATCCAGACATTGTGTAATCTTACAAAGTAGTAATAAAAATAAATTACTGCAGTAAGTATAATTCTGCAATGTGTATCTCCTGGATAAACGCTGTTATAATTTCGGTAACGCGTATCGGTGGATACGCATGGACCAGTAAAATGGCGGTAGAGAGCGCGTATTCAAAAAAGTACGTACAATTTAGTTCGTTATGTAACCGCCAGAGAGACTAAAACGACGAACTCAACATTTGTCAGTAAAGCTTTGTAACAAGAATCAGCTCATTTGTTACGCTAGAACCTCTACAGATCCATTGACAAATACCGAATCAGACGCTTAGCCACAATCATGAGACTTAGCGAGAATAGTGAGAGTGCCTGGAGTATTGTTACATACACAAATGTTACAATCTTGTTCGGTGGTTTCCAGTGTGTGTTACTATTGTTCTGTTTTGTAGTGTTTCTGAGGTATTATGTTACAGGTACGTACGGCGTGAGGTTCAATTATCTTTATATAGACGAGTTTAAGTCGTTACAGAGCCTAAGAATCTCATTTCAATCAACACAAATAATACACTGTCTACACAAGTAAAATAAATTCTGTTTCCGATCTCAAAATGATAAAACTGGGTGCTTGTCCGTGTGTTACCTGTAAATTCTTCCGTGTAGTACAGTGTAGTGTGTAGTGTAGTGTTACTTGGCTCAGTGAATTAGAATGACACGACATTGGATCAAATATAATGAATTTTACACACTTGGAACATCCATCCTGTCTTCCTTTTACTAGAAAGCTGTAAAGCCCAATAGACTGATTTTGAGAAGAAGGCAAAATCGAATGAAAATCGAACATGCGAATCGTTGCTTTTTAAAACCTATGATATTCTATCAAAGTTTGACTCATCATTGACATTTCTTTCTCTCTTTATGATGCATTTACTCCAAAATTTATTTCACATGTTTCTAAAATATCAATAATTTTTTATGGTCTAGCTTGGGCATTATTCGAATATATTTTTATCTTGATATTAATTAGTGAGAGAAAATTTGTACGTCATCAATTATTCACCAATAATAAAAAATATCAATAGTTATTCTAAACAAATAATCATGAAACAAAAAGAAATAAAAGAAATCACGTATTACACGCAATATTTTTTTATTCGTTATTTCATTCCTTTTTTTCCCAAAAATGGCCATAACACTACCGTCCCAAAATGAATTGAGGTTGGTAATTAGTTTAAAAAAAATTTTCGTACTTCACTCCAACTCTATTGAACATGAACAAAGCGTATGTACATAATAATATATTGTGTTACAAGTAAGGTCCTTTGACTTCATTGTTAGTTGGTAATTTAATTGTTCGTCATGCAGTGTTGAATTACCGGTTTTTGTTTAGTCAGAATAGTTACTGTACTTGTGCATTTATGTGTAATTTTATCTAAACAAAAACCTTTTAAGTAATAAAATGATGAACACTGTAACCGCAAGTAAGGCTGTAAGTTGTAAGTTGAGTAAGCTCTCGGGAATAAATTCAGTAAATTTTAGATTTTCTAAAATTACACATGATATAAAATTTAAAATTCTGTTTTATTCTTTAAGACAGTTTTTTTGGAAAACAAAATAAATAACAAAAATATTTTGAACTTCTAAGACAGACTTCATATATAAATTATACTTATAATAAATTCAAACATCATAACTTCTCGAAATTCAAACGGTGGACTATGTATAATTGTATAATACCAAGAAAAAGCACTCTCACTTAACACAAATAAGTTCGTAAACAGACGAAAATACACGTAACAATACAAATATTAATTACAAGCCTCAGATACTCGTTAACTCTGAATAGGGTAAAGTTAATTACGTCCGTGTATTAATGCATTGTTTAATTTCCTCGATATAACTTATACGTTTTCAATATTTAATCTGTGCCCACATCTAACGTTGAACATTTCGCATATCCGTATCTTTAGGATCTACTAACCAATTGTGTTTTGAACTTATGAGGGTTTGAATATTGGCGTGCCGTGTGCTTTGTTCAAGTAAAATGGAGAGTTTTTGTCGAACTTTTAGCAGTCTGTGCGTTCTCCTCAAAATGCGATATAGCATCAACCTGATGTTATAATGGCAATTTAAGTAATGATATAAATTTAAGTCTTCTTTTAAAATAAACTTCTTTCCGACCATTGTTCCCAACAGTAGCCACCAATAGATCATTGCAGTTGTCCGCATTGTACGTCATAAAACTGCAATTAGCCGTAAAAAAGTTGCTGACTTCTTCTATCTCATAAAGAAGTCTCGAGTTTACTGACACAAAACTAGTTTTGAACTCCACTAGATTTGAAAGTTTGTTGCAGTTGGTATTTGTGACTTTATTGACTTTGGAACTTTTCAAGATTTTTTCCGAGTTGCTAGATTGCTAAAAACTCTTGAATTTAAAGCGGATTTTTAAGAATTTCATATTTTGAATTTTATACTTACTTGTATTTTTTTGCTTTGTCAAACTATATCTGTCAAAATGTTGACCAAATTATTATACGTATGTGAGGTTTCGGGCTTGGGACAGGAATCCCAAGGGCCATGTTGATCCATGGGGAATGTGTATCGCTGCCCATGGTTATTCAACACACTCACGTCATCATCGATGTGTCTAAAGTCCGGTTTGTAAGTTCAATACAATACAATACAATACAAATACTCTTTATTTGTACGCCAGAAACAAAACGTAAGTAGTTAAATAGATAACTAAATTGTAACTAGATTTAAAGTGAATAGTTTTTAATGGGCGTAAAAATTACTTTTTACGTACGTACTAAATTTTAACTACTAAATTGTCCATTTGCACGTATTAATTTAGTTAAAATTTAGTTATGTACTTCACTACTTAATACGTGTAAACCGAACATTGGAGTAGAATAGTTATTTCAGCCGAGTGTTATCAAAGTAAAAGATCAGAGAGCAAGTATAAATATTAATTGTATTTGACCGAAGAGCCAAACCTCGATTCTCATGAATTGAACTTTACACCTGACCAACTTTGATATAAACTGGTATTCCCAGTATAATAATACATAGCATGCTACTTACATTGTTAAAAAATCTCAAACGAAAAAATCTAAAATAATTTATAGGGTCCGTACTGATTTTTTAATGTGACTATTTAACAAAGGATTTGATGATCCATTTGATGGCAAGTGACCAACGTTGCATATGGACACCAGTCATTAGTTCGGCAAGGCATCTTCAATACTTTGCTGAACAAGAAAGAACAGAAAGGTCAAGGTTTCAGATAGAATATGACAGTCGTTTGGCAGCTGCCTCAAGCAAGAGTGTGGTTGGTAACCAGGCAGGCTTTACTGAGAGATAATATAATCCCACAAACGAACTACGTGTTTTTCTATTTCTCCATAAAAACTCATTTCCATTACTCCTTTGACTTGATGTGTATAATATGTTCATTTAATTTGAACTTCCCTATTACACGTTTATTATGTTAACCACTTACTTAACTTTACTTGTTATAGATTTAACGTAATGATTAATCAATATAAAATTTATTTTAACAACGTAAACTGGACAATTTTCTAGTAAGCAAATAAAATATATTCCTCAAAAATCGCGACAGATAAGAGCACGCACGAAGGATCTTATAAAGATTTCATTTCTGGTACAACCTGAGCACACATTTTGTAAATTTCCCTAAAATATTATAATATATTACAACATTATAACCAATGTAATAAGTGCTTTCACGGGCCTAATGTCTTTAAGCGCTCATACTTTCACATAGAGTGCAGATTATTACCTCATAAAGTGGGATGTTAGGCAAACGCTGGGAGTGAAACATAGGGTTATATGTGGGAAAGTGTATAATTATAGCCATTCAACCGTGATAGACTGATCCCCAAGCAGATATAATAATGGAAATAATCGTTACACAAGGTTTAATGGTGTCAAGGTTTCATCCTTGGAAATCGTGACATTATCCAAATGTTCATACGCGCAGGCTATTGTCGTGGTGCATTCTATTAATTGTAGTATGTAACTTAATTTACCTGCACTAGTTTTTCTGCAATAATATTAGTCATTTATTTTTTGTTTAACCAGTTTTAATCATCATTCGATTTTATTTTCAGTTTGAGTTTATTTACGATACTGTATTTATTCTTCCGTACACAGTAAGCAACTTAATGTGAATTTCAATTTTACAGGTGCCTTGGTTAATTTTAATTACTGCAGTATAATTATTAAAAATCCTTTTAGCCAATGTCTTTTATTTATTTAATTTCTTTTATATTCTTCTTTTATATTTAATGTCTTTTATATAATTTTATTAAACTTAAAACTTATGGTGTAAAAGGCGAGCTTAATGCTATGAGCATTCTCTATCAGATATGATGTCTTCATATTATAAATTTTGTAGCCATGGGGCTAGTGTATGCTTAAATATTATGTACAGTGGTGAATATTTCATATTATTCATAGTGTCAGGCTATACAAAGACCCATTATTCCTAACGTAGATCGTAAAGGCGCTGAACCACTATCTCATACGTAGCCACGCCTCATTCAACTACGAGATTTCTGTGCCTGACGTACCCAAAGAAGCGTTTGATTGTTATACACAAAATTTTCAAGTAATATAAGTTTGAAGGAAATAATATAATTATGCAAAAAAACATTCTTTTTTACTGATATAAACACAGACATGACATGTCTGTACATTGTATCAAGATATTAACAAAAAATAAGTATAACTTAAACGTATATTTAAAGAGCACTAGCGACACCTATAATGTCTGAATTATAAAAGGCATGATGAAAGTAAGTAAAAATCACTAAAATTATGTATTTATTTAATGAAACCGTATGAATGGATTACAAAACACACATTTATTTTATTATTATGAAGGAGATTAATAATATTTTGATATAATAAAACTACAAAATACGGCAAGTCGCCATGATGTTTTAAAAGCCAATCAATCTCAATCAGATTGAATTACGTCACGCCTAAGTAAACAAACGAATATAACAATACTGATAAAGACATCTTGTCCACTACTCTACTTAGGCATGACGTCTCAAGCGACGCCATGGCACTTTGAAATGTTTTGGTGCGAATTTTAAACTTATTAATTTAATTGTATTTATTTTAACCTTAGTTTTTGCGAAAATATGATATGCGTTTTAATTATCTTATAATATATTTTCCAACAATATAGAACAGTATTTCAAATCTTTCGTCATGCCTATTATTAGCACGTTTTTGTATATTTTATTTTAATATAATTCTAATAATAATAAAATAACTTACTAGCTAACTGCTAAAGCCACGCTTCCTTAGCGAAGCTTAGAGTACTTCCTCAAACAGAGCACAAGTAAGCAGCAACTTTGCCAAATTATAAGTCAATTCAAAACGCTTGAAATTTCTGCTCCCGAGAGGGTTTTAAAGTATAAATACTCTTATTTTAAAATATCTAATCTCACGTTAAAATATGCAGTAAATCTATTTACTACTTTTAAAGTTTTACAGCCACAAAAATGCAGAAATTGATTTATTATATAATATAATAAATATATACATTTCAAATTTTATGTTTATTTAGTTTATTCTATTTTATTTGTAAAAATATAACTATATTGTTATTGAAAAAAAAAATATCTAATCCATTAACTTCTTGTTTACTTCTTAACATAAATCTCCCTTTCGTGTAGTTTTGTATCTCTCGTTTCCTCTTAAGGATTATATTATTTCTTCAATGAAAATTACGTTCATACACACCACTGATTAATAATAATAAAATCAGATTAATAATAATAAAATAATAGACTTGCAACTCGCAGAACTATTTCGGTTCACTGGTCCAATGCGGAATTTGTTCCGGCTGGTTTGCGACGGAAAGTTCTATGTTTAGTTACAAGTTACAACTCGTTTTCGACAGTGTAACCACTGATGTTACCACAGAAGAAATAACACTACATTATGTATAATAGGTGTTACTTCGTACCTATATATTTTTACTAAATAATTTTATTTATGTACATCAAAAATTTTTAAGGATTAATTTTTGTTACAGGATTTTTCTTTACCTTTCTTCTTTTTTCTTGATATTTCCGTAATAATTTATGTAACAACGGTTCTTACCACAACAAATATTATAATATTTCTCTCATGATTTAATACAACTTAAAGTTCATAATATTAATTATTTTTTCATGTCATCCTACCACATATTTAACCAGTTAATTCTTAGCTTGAACAACAGATGGCGCTAATACAAATAAGAATTTTCAACTCTGAAAATGCCTACCAGCGAAGTTTGTAAGCCGGGGAAGACGCTACAAAGGCATTTTTAATCCGGAACGTAAGTAGTCCCAAGTAAGTCTGCTATTAATTAGCAAAGAATCAAAAGCAAACAAGCACGGTCTAAAGAAAACAGGGAAGTTTTACAGGCGTCCCTTTCAGCCATTGCATAGTATTCATGTAAATGCACCACCATATTTTATCCTGGCGACCTCATTGTTCCCTAGACTTTTTAATTAGAACTCAGATGAATCGTGCAGTCTTCATAGAATTGGAAAGAAAAACGTTTGTAAGCCGAGGCTTATTTTCAAGCATTGTATGGAATTCCGTGTCCTTTATGAATGGGGAATGCGGCGGGGTTAACTTGGGAATTTGGTGGCAGAAATGACGTTGTTTTGCTTAGAGTTAAGACCAATAATATATTATTGATGTGTTATAACACAGGCTGTTAGCTGTATCCGCACATGTGGGAATTTCATTTGTTTTTTACGTTCCTGTCCGTTTTTTACTTTATACATGTGGCTGTATTTTACTTTATACACTTTTGGGTGGTCGATAATTTCAAAGGCATTGTTCTAGAATATGCCATTATTTTCTTTAAAATTATGATTAAATCATATTATTATTAGGTATCAAAGTTTAGTAGTAAAAGTAGATGATTGATAAAATGGGATTTTTTAACTATTTTTATGTAAGTAGGTATGCTTTATGTGTCATGATATCTTTTTAGGGTTCCGAATGAAAAACGAAAAACAGAACCCATTTAGCATCACTCGTGTGTTTGGGCGACCGCCATTCATAGCCAATTTTTT
This sequence comes from Thymelicus lineola, assembly GCA_963932265.1. NCBI lineage: Eukaryota > Metazoa > Arthropoda > Insecta > Lepidoptera > Hesperiidae > Thymelicus > Thymelicus lineola. The sequence goes on along the minus strand of OZ010689.1, from coordinate 2,417,767 downwards.
CTGAAACTACTGGACCAATGACATTATATACAAGACATGCCAACACGGCGCTAGAAGTACGCCAGTCGAATGTGCATAAGTATAGCGATTTCAATTCATACAGTTGATAGCTGCCGTGAGTGAGGCCGTCTATAGTTTCACCAAAATGCCGAGTTGTTTTGAGATTTCAAAAAAATCATATCTCCAAATTGAATAAAAATGATGGATTACATACCATAGGTAAGTACATAAAACGTTATGTTAAATATTGGTACTAATATCGAATATTTCTTTTAACTTTTACTGACTGTTCCGTAGTGAATTTATTAGTGTGCGAAGTGTGCAAATGTGTGCCATTTGGTCACAGATCTCGTGACGCGCTGTGACGCGAGCGACCTCGAGCGACAAACACTAGCTGTCTTTTTCACTATTATTATGGTTTTAGTAGTGCCATCCCTTTTACATAATTTATCAATGTGTGATCGGTTTAATGAAACAAAAGATAAACGTGTGTGTGTTGAAGCTCGATCGGAACAGATTTTTTGGTTGATTTGTAAGGGCATAACGTATCTTTAGTTTTAATATCATTGTACTGGACCAAATGATTTGAAATTTGATAACGTAAGGATGAAAGTATTTAGAAAACAAATGACTTAAAAAATACACAAAATTATTCTTTACCGGAACATTTATTACAAGAAAACCTGTAAGAAGTGTATGGTCTTACAAAAAAGGGCGAAAATAAATAAAATATAAAAACAACCGTAAGTACATAATCAACGTATGGAACCCTCTCCAAGTGAGTTTAACTCTTATCTTTATTATTACTTATCAGGTTTATTTAATAAGAAAACAATATGTATTGCACCTTAACATGCAATAGAAAAAAGCAATGTTTCTTCTTGTGGCTAGAAGTCTGTTATTATTCAGTAATTTTCAAATTTTATGATAGTAATAGTAACTATGATAGTAATAGTAACTTTATTAAGCTTGGATTTTAGCTCTTTCATCACATCCCGACAGGAATATGTCAAGTAACAAAAAATCCTGTATATCAAAATCGGCATTATGTATTATATCCACGTGATTTTTATAAGACAAAACCCACCTTCAAAACTCAACGTATGCTAATATTATTTATTATAACAATATGTTAGAATTGTATTGTTTCCTATGAATAGGTAATGAGTTGCCTAGGGTTAAAAAGATTAGAGCCAATTTGCAGAACATTGGAAGCGTTTGTTAAATAAATTATGTGGAAAGTTTTGCCCAAATGTTGTTTGTACACAATATGTAATTAACTTCGCAATAAATACAGCGAATTAACCCCTTTGTGGCGTTTAAATACATATTTATGTCCTGATCTTGTCGAGTCTATGATTTATTGATATTTGCATACTGGAGATATATCGGATCCGGGATAATGGATAGGTACACAATATTATTAATGGCCATTTTCAACAGATATCGACGGCTCTACGTGCCCTCCGAAGCACGGAAATGCTGAAGAAATTTTTTCCACCAGCGGTCTCCAATCCAACTACAGACTAACCCGCTGTTGCTTAACTTTGTCGATCACTTGTATAGATACAAAACGCATTTAATTTTTATTTAATTAGCCAACAAATGAGGCTCAAGACATAAATCTACTGGTGGGAAGTGGTCAATGTGGTCTTTGTCACAGACGTTCATCGGTCACACCACAGAGTCACACTAACTGGCATCACTTGTCTGGCCAAGAAAAGAAAAAACCTGCTTTATGTTAGAGCTATTACGCACTGTCGACTGGTCGCCGGTGCTATGATGTTCTGTGGTTTGAATAGGTCTATGAACATAGAACACAGAGACCGCAGTTACCTCGTGGATCAGCCACGTATGCACACAACTTAGTTGTGTCATCCCGATACAACTAAGCATAAATATTTTCTATAATCCATTCCTTACAACAAAACTATAGTCGAACCGATGATTAAACAAAAATCTCAAAAAATGTTAGTTGTGTCACTGGGATTTTTTTTTAATATTCATAATGACACAACTTGTGCTTGCGTTCTTGGTTTACGAGGAAACCGCGACTGAGATATTTACGCCACGGTTTCCTGATGGACCAACTACTTATGCACAACTAGTTGTATGGCACAACTAAGTATTCCCACTGACACAACTAATGATATATGTAATATTACATCTACATTGGTCATAGATAGCTTAGATAGCAGTGATTGCGAGGGAGCGTATCAAATAAAAAGTCTATAATTAATTTATATCTGACGCCAGTGAACCGTGTAACTAACAGCGGAATATTTTACACAGATTGTATTACAGTGGGGTTCCTATACGTATTAAATTCTAGGCTTTACGTAAACGAAAAAATAATAAAATATTCACTCAGTTAGATGAATTTTATACCGATTGTAAAAAGGGTGTTCTGGTAGTGTTGGTTTGATTGGGCGGACCGTAATAAGAAGTTCCGAGTTATGGTAATTGGTAATTTATTTATGGTTACACAAGGTGAGAAACACTTATTTAATACGACGCGACTTATTTAATACTACGGAGCCCGAAATGGTTTTGGTGTGAGCACACCAATGGTTAACGATGTACTGACTCATTTGATTGAACATTACTTATATTATTAAATTAGTGCAAAAATGCTTAAATGCAAAAGTGCTGAGCTGTTCGATCGCTTAGCGCTCGAACATACTCCCGCGCCTGAGATGAGAATGAATCTATACAATTTTAGCTCCAATATTATGCAATAAAATGGTAAATAAACCTATATCTTATTTTAAGCAACTACAATGCAAGCCGTTATTACAAAGATACATAACCGCATCTTATAATTATGTATTTATGATTATAAAATAAAAAACAAAATAGTAAAAGAAATAATAATAAATGGTAATAGGAAAAAACCAAAATTATTATTAAAGACAAAATGGCAAAAGAAATAATGTATGGTAATAAGTAAAAATCAAAATTATTAAAAATATTATTTTAAGAAAATATTAGATATTATGCTATACTAAAGAGTCTTCAACCGTAACACGTTTACGCGGAACAGGTGGCGATTGTCCATCTTTTTTACCCGCACTGATACCACGCGCACTAGGCCACCGTTTGGCAAAGTTTTGTAAACGAACCCGAACACTATCATTGCGCTCACTCGATTGCACACTAGCACGAGACACTTCACTATGCACTGAGGTTGGTAACACTGGCTGAGGCTCCACCTGATGGCCGTGAGGGCTAGGACCCTCCCTACGGCGACGAGTAGGACCCACCGGCTGGAGCCGACGGCTGCATCGACCTCTTCTCCACCACCATCCTACTGCTGCGATTATCGCTATGGCCATCAATATGTACGTGGTAGTGTAGTGATGAATATCATGCATCGATATGTCATTTAATTCTGCTTTACTCGCTTTCAATCCTTCTATTTGGTTTCCAAGTATTGTTAAAGACGTGTTTAACTGTTGGTTTTCTTGTAAAGTCTCTACGTCTGGGATTTTTAAATTTACTATATTATTAATCTGATCGAGCTCCGGAATTAAAATCGTTGGTGAATAATTTAAATTATTGGATTGTAGTTGTAAGGAATGTAAGGTAACCTCTTTCCCTTTAAGTATGCAATTCTGATCGAGGCTGATGATCCCTGCGCGACTCAGCTGTTTAAGCGATATTTTATCATTACAAATTATTTTGATAGGATATTTATCACAACAGAAGTACAAGTATTGTGAAGGCGACTGTAATTCTATCCATCTGTTTACGCATGGGGATTTCTCAATTTTACATGTTGTATGTTTTTTCTCGTCTTTGTTGCAAAAACACTCATCACGTTCTAGGCTCATGATAGGTTTGAAAAGCTGGCACAGGTAAGCTTCTTTATGGTATAAACAGGCGTTCAATTCGTTAATTGTTGCAAGAAAATATGTATTTTGTTTTAAATTCACACCGACATATTCGGATACGGGTACTATAGTGATCATGCTATTATTGATTTGTCGGGGTATTGGTAAAATCTTGTATAACTGGTAGCTTTCTCTACTAACTAGAGGAAATGTTATCTCAAATATAATAAATTTATCCGTCACTCTAGCTTTCATTCTTATCAATTGGTAGATATATTGAAAATCTGAATCCACGTTTGTAATAGGTAGAGTAACTTCCCTCGGCATCTGGCCGTTGATGATTCGCAACTCACTCTTCATCTGCTCTGGCTTCAATAAATGAACACTAACTTGACCATGATAAATATCAGTAATTGTATCTATGAATGCATCTTGTAGCCTACGCAAACCTTGTAGTAGACCGCTTGCAGCCATCGCCGATAATGTAAAATCTTGTACCGAAGACATGTTTTGAATTTCTTGTTGTATTATATTGGTATTAGATTCTAACTCGTTTAATTTTTTGTTAATAAATTTGTGTTGTTTATCGACTGTTTCCTTCATCTTTTTCATGAAAGAAAATTCCGCTTCTACTACTGACGTCTGGTTTTTCCATAACTCGGATAAATGTTTTTCATTGTTTCTGGTTAACTCAATATCTTTGGTATATTTTTCCGCGAAAGAGGAGTCCAATACGCCGAAGAGTTGGTTCGCAAGATATCCGATGCCATTAATAAGACCTCTGCGCCGACGGCTGGCGTGAATGTTAAAATGCTGAGTTAATAAAAGTTCATTATAGTATTCTAGTTCTTCGAATTCATTATGTAATTGTAAATTTATCATATGACAATGGGAGTTGTTTTGAATGATACTACACAGTTTATTCAAATAAGTCGAAATTTTACTATAGGAATCAATAGCGTCCCAATATGGTTCCATGTCATAATAAAGAATTAAGTTCCACTTGTCTCTGATCAGCTGAACGTTGGTCATGGGGTCAAAGTACAAAGTCTGGTTTGATGATAACTCTTTTATATTAAAAATTGCGTTGGCTGGTAACAATAGAGTCATGAAATATAACATAGCGGTAGCTACGGTTACAAATGAGAATCTCTTTGGTTTCCTTCTTTTTCTTGTGCTTTCGTCTACTTCTGGTTCCTCTTCTTTCTTTGACAAGGGCTGGTCTGGTGATTTTATGGTATGGTCGATTAGCTGGGTGTTATTATTAATTGGTAGAACTGACAGTTTCACAACAGGCCTCTTTATGGTACCGTTCTTGGTTTTTAGGGTGACAACTCGAACCAATCCGTCGTCTCCAGGATGAATGTCTGTAACTCGTCCCATAGCCCACCTTCCGGGTGGCACGATTTCTTCATGAATCACGACCAGATCTCCCACTTTTATGTTATCTTTAATTCTCTTCCATTTATTTCTTGCTGATAGCATTGTCAAATATTCTACTTTCCATCTTTTCCATAAATCTTGAAATAATTTAGATGTTAAATGCCACCTGGTTCTGGCGTCATTTTCGGTTTCTATTATGGTTAATCCAGGCCTTGTCGTTAAGAAGTGAGCTGGTGTTAAGAAATCAAGATCTTCGGGATCTTCCGTTAAAGCACAAAGTGGTCGCGAGTTCAAGCAGGCTTCTATTTTTGATAGCAGTGTCGCATATTCTTCATAAGTGAGTTTTTGGTGACCAACGACTCTCTTGAGATGGTGTTTGAGGGACCTTATTGATCTCTCCCATATCCCACCGGCACTCGGCCAGGATGGCGCCAAAAAGTGAAATTCGATCTCCATTTCACTGATCTCAGACAAAAATTCGCTACTGCTGTATAGTTGTTGTAAATACTCGAACTCCTCTTGTAACATCTTATTGGCTCCTATAAAATTGGTCCCATTATCGCTATATAAGTGACGAGGCGCCCCCCTTCTGGCTGCCATTCTTTGAAGAGCCGCTAAAAAGTCTGAACTGGTCAGATCTGATACAAGTTCTATATGTACTGCCTTCGTCACCATACATACAAAAAGAGCAATGTAACCCTTACTGGTTTTTATCCCACGTCCTTTATTAGCCTTCACTTCGATGAATCCTGTATAGTCAACGCCACAATGGTAAAAAGGGCACTCAGGGTTCACCCTGGCCTCTGGTAAGTCACCCATAAGCTGACTTTGCAATACCGGTTCTTGTTTCCGGCATGTTACACATTGTCTAATATATTTTTTGGTTGCCATATACCCTCCAATGATCCAGTAGTTTTTTCTTAAATGAGACAATGTAAGCCTAGCACCCCCATGGAAAGTTAATTCATGAGCTTGTTTAATTAATAAAATGGTAAAACGATGGTTGTGTGGGAGAATAATAGGATGCTTCATCTCAGGATTTATCTGAGCGTTTCGAAGCCTCCCTCCTACGCGTAAGATTCCGTCCATATCTAAAATAGGATTTAAACTCAAAATTTTACTTTTAGTGTGTACTTTATTATGTTTATTTAAATAATCTAAGTCTTGACCTAATGTCGATTGTTGTGCATATTTGATGATTTGCATTTTAGCGCGCCGCAGCTCCGGTAATGTGAGATAGGGTTGATGAACTGATTTCCGATAGGTAGGTAATCGTAATATCCACGCGAATATGCGAATGACCTTATTTATAGAACTGAATTTATTCAATAAGTAATTAAGTATGTTAGAAATTACTTCGCTACTTTTATCAATTATAACTACATTAGATTGTTTTAAAAATGAGGATTTTACTTCTAAGTCGGTTTTATAAATGGTTTTATTGGTATTTTGGATGTTAAATGAATGCAACCACGACGGACCTTGCCACCACAGCTCATGCTTTTTAAGCTGTGCAAGCGTTAAACCGCGACTAGCGCAATCAGCCGGGTTTTCTTTAGTTTTTACGTATCGCCAACTGGTTGATGGAATTATATCTGTAATACATTTTACTCGGTTAGCTACAAATGGCTTCCAGCGTGCTGGCTCGCCTTGTAACCATCCTAGCACAGCTGTAGAATCAATCCAGCCGTACACTTCGATATGATACTCTGGCAGGCACTGTAAAACCTTTTTCATTAGTGATGACAGTAAAACGGCACCTAATAACTCTAAACGTGGTGTTGACATGGTTTTACTCATCGCAGCGAGTTTACCCTTCGCAGCGACTAACGTGATGGTATGATGGTTACCTTCGCTCACCCTACAGTAAATGACACATGCGTAGGCCTTATCCGACGCATCGCAGAACCCATGCAACTGAACAACCTGATTATCTTTCTTTAATTCTAGCCATCTCTTTATCTCAATAGTATTTATATCACTCAGATCATCTCTCAAAGTATCCCATTTGGTCTTAATAGTTGTTGGTAATGGTTCATCCCAATCAATTTTTGACACATATACATCTCTAAATAACAATTTCATGGTAGTAGTTAGTGGCGTTAGCCATCCTAACGGGTCGAATAGCTTTGAGATATCCGACAGAAGCGATCGTTTGGTAGCAAGGTCTGATTTTGACTCTAGTGGTAATTTTGAAAATTTAAAATGGTCGTTTTGAGGATTCCACCCTAATCCTAAAGTTTTAGCAGTATCTGGTTGTTTAAATTCATATACCTGTTCATTGCACCCCTTCATCCCTGCATCTAATAATAATTTAGGTTCATTTGATTGCCATTTACGTAAATTAAATCCGCCTGTTTTTAATAATTTAATTAAATCTGACTTGAGTAGTAACGCGTTTTCTATCGAGTGACTGCCACCACAAAAATCATCCATGTAAAAACTACTTTCTAATATTTTGGTAGCTTCGGGATAATTTTGTTTTTCATCCCTCGCTAACTGCTTGAGACACATCATAGCAAGAAATGGTGCTGGTTTGGTTCCGTACGTCACGGTAGTTAACTGAAAACTTTGAATTGGTTGAGTAGGAGACTCTCGCCATAGAATTTTTTGGTAAACTTGGTCTTTCGGGCTCCGTAGTATTAAATAAGTCGCGTCGTATTAAATAAGTGTTTCTCACCTTGTGTAACCATAAATAAATTACCAATTACCATAACTCGGAACTTCTTATTACGGTCCGCCCAATCAAACCAACACTACCAGAACACCCTTTTTACATGGTCCTTCGAGCCTTTCGGGACGCGAATTACGGGACCAAATCGTAGTATTTCGTGTTTCCGAAAATTAAACCAAAAAGAACCAGTGGCTATAGTGATCAGTGCATTCAACTGGATTGCAGTGATATATGATACCAGCGTAAGGCGATACCCGGGTGAGATCTAACCATTTATTATTTTTTATTTACCATATTATAATAACCATAGAAATGGAAAGTATTTATTCTAACCAAGTTGAGATTACTGAATTTTTCTCTAAACTTATAACCAACTTTAAGAAAGATGGGGCTGATCGTAAAACCATTGATTATTGTAAGAATAAATTGATAACCGTAGAAGAGTATTGGGTACGTTTCCAACGGAACCATAGACAGCTTCTTGATTATGCTAATCTTGACCATGTGTATTTTACCAGTAATTGTTTTGAAACCGCGGAAAAGCTTTATTTAACCATTAAAAAATTAATTACAAAAACCATGGACCAGTTAGGTGACAAACAAGAATTAAGTAGACCAGAACAGCCGATGCCTCAAGCCGATGCATCCGGCTCGAAGGACCATGTAAAAAGGGTGTTCTGGTAGTGTTGGTTTGATTGGGCGGACCGTAATAAGAAGTTCCGAGTTATGGTAATTGGTAATTTATTTATGGTTACACAAGGTGAGAAACACTTATTTAATACGACGCGACTTATTTAATACTACGGAGCCCGAAATGGTTTTGGTGTGAGCACACCAATGGTTAACGATGTACTGACTCATTTGATTGAACATTACTTATATTATTAAATTAGTGCAAAAATGCTTAAATGCAAAAGTGCTGAGCTGTTCGATCGCTTAGCGCTCGAACACCGATACTGAATACGAGTATCTGTAGTAAGAATAAAACTGAAGAGATTTTTTTTGTTTGTTTGAACGCGTTTATCTCATAAACTGGCTGATGAATTTGAAAAATTACTTCTCTGTATAATAGCCACATACATGAGAAAAATTACAGGCCATATTTATGTAATTTTTGACAAAAGTGGTTGCTTCAGGATTAAGATTAAATACGGGTACCTATTAAGAATTAGGTTCCCGAATTAAATAGTTGAGGGCTTTGCAATAGTTCACAAAACCACATACGAGCAATGAATTAATATAGTAGTATACATTCGTTCACTGCATACGAGTACATTAGAAAATATATTCAATGAGGATAAAACAAATTATCACGTCATATTAACTGAATTTCACGTGGAACTAAATTATTATTAGGCATCTAATTAGGTACTAGGATTAAAATTTATTCGTTTAGCACAACCGAATAAATTAATTGTATTAATGATTAATCATTAAAGTCATTAATATAATATCATTTATTAATGATATTATATCAATTACATTTATTACATCAATTTTATATCATAAAGACTTTAAAGTCATTTACTCTTTTTGTCATTAAATTCGACGTATACCTTCTGGTATGTGTTTTAGTTTAGTTTTGTTTACCTCGTCCTTTGTTACGAGTACCGTGAAGGACTGGAATAACTTATATGTGTGAGTAACCATCAGTGGAAAAAAGACATAAGATGAAAATTGTAATTTAACAGGAGACCAAAGAAACTGTTAAAATATCAGTACGAAAGTAGTCAAAGGATTACGATTTCTTGCACAAAACTGTCAAAATTAACGACAGAAATTTGAAAAAATTGAACATATGCAGCTTGTGTCCCTGTTTATAATCATATTAATAACTAAAATTCAATATAACACGACCTATGCTTTTTTCCACTGAGGGTGCGAAGTGCTCATATTACATTACGTACAATGTAGTCTTCAAGAGTGATTTTTACTAACTTAATGCATTTTACTGTAAGACTATATTATCACCACTTACTCGCACCATGGCATTGTTATCAAATATACAATAGTATATACTAGCGCTCTATCCATTGATTTTCCCCGTTTTCCTGCATAATATGTAATGTATAATATAATTAGTATATTATACATAATATGTATGTAATGTGTGTTTCCCTGTATGTTCTTCTAGATCGCAATCTATCCGTGCGCAAAATTTCATGAAAATCCACTCAGTTTGCGTGAACGAAACATCCTGTATGGATGTTAATCCTCACAGTCCTCCGAACTCCACATTTAAAATATTAGTAGGATTTATCTTATTAATGTTGTGGGACAAAAGCGAATTAAGTATTCTCTGCCAGTCGGCTTCAAACAAAAGAAAATACAATGAATACGGCAATGAAATTAAGCGCGTCATAATAATAGGTATTATAACAAGAAAGGATACAATATGGCGTAAACCAAGTTTCATCATCGTCATTTTGATTCTGGGTGGGTGCTCGTCTAAAATGCGGTTTTTGAAATATTTTCCCTTCGTGCTCCGAATATTCGTATAATATTATACGCGTGCAGTGTAGAAAACTTCAATAGCTTAATTCAGGCCTTCTGTTTCTCAATTGTAATATTTTTATAATATTTTTCCTATATATTATACCTTTTGCGTCAAATACTTCATTCGAGTGACCTATTTTCACCTTTGACGTCCCATGCCCTCAATGTGCATACTGCTGATAAGGTCGTCAACCACTTCGATGTACTGCGAGTACATTGTATTATAAGTTACAACTTAATATATTATCATATTATCATAACGAGAATCATAGGTATATACGGTGATGTTTTTAATAAAATGATATTTAAATCATTTACCGACTTTTATATAGTTGACTATCTTTTGCCCACGGCATCGCCCGCGGTAGAGATCTATTTTTTACGAATCCCGCGAGAACCCAAAATTTTTTCGTGATAAAAAGTAGCATATGTGTTAATTCAGGGTATAGGCTATCTCCGTTCATATTTCAGCCAAATCGGTGAAGTAGGTGTGGCGTGATTAAAGAACAAATATCTAAACATCTTTACAAACTTTTACATTTATAATGTTAAGAGGATCATACTTATTGATGTATAACTTCCATAGTAGTGCAATAATGACACCATAGATCTGACGATGGAAATACTGGCCATAAAAAATTAAAAGCCAATTAAAAAAAATTGCTTGTGGGTATTCGTTACATTTTAAATTCTGTAATTCTGTGTATTGTGTTTCTGTCATTTCTGTCAGTGCATTAGTAATGTGTTCTATTTTAGTTTTTTTCCACTATCTATGTCTAATATAAACGTACCTTTATGGTAGCCTTGGCAGCAGGGCTCATTAGCACGACCCAAGTTTTACACTTGGCCGCGTAGTCTATTCTTAAGTATAAATTATTCTGAAAATTGGACCATGACAGAGCTTTTAATGAACTGTCTATATTTGGTAGAAATTCCTTCTGAGTTCCAATTCCATTTTCGAATACAAAAGCCTTTAACAGAGAAAAATTTTAAAAGACTTCGTATTTGAGCCCAATTTCCAAATTACGGTATTTAGTAGCTGCGTCAGTGAAGTTTCAAAAATTGAGCAATTTAAGAAATGCAACGTTCATTGACTAATATTCGCAGTCGCCAAAAGCTTTTTTTTCCGAAACTGCACAGTTACGATCTATGTGAGGCTTTTCAAGATGGCCTTTAAGACATGCTGTACACAATTCATCATTTTTACATAAATTTCTCATTTGTTTACGTGCGTTTAGTGCTCTTATGAGGTATGAGTATGTGTACCTGTGTATAATTTTCATGAGGCTATTCACTAGGTATTCAAATTATTACCCATAATGGACAAAAAGGTTTAGTTTTTGTAATGTATGCATAAATATGAATTTAATGTGAATTTTCAGCTACTACCTAATCTCTAATCCGTCAAATGCATACGAAATATTTCGACAATGAAACAGGGTTATACTAGAAACTTGCACTGGCGCCCAACATGGGACCAGTCATGTATTTCCAGATTGAACGTTGATTGTTATGAAAATGGTTGCCAAAAACACGCCAAACATGAAACAAAAAATATAACCAGTCATCGTTCGTCCGTCATTTTAGAATCGTTATTTTTTACCTTTAAATATTTTTACGTATTGAAAGTTCTAGGTTTAGTATGTCCATTATAACCTTTTTACCCTTACCTAAGTACCTAATTCTGTGAAGGATACATGTAATAATTATTATGAGTAGATAAATATAGCAACCTAAATGTAACAACACAAACAAATTAAACATCAAACGAAATTCAATGAATTTTTTTTGCGAGATTCTAATTACGTGATGTTTATATAAGACTTATTTATTTGTATTTAGTACGTATACAAATTGAAAAGCACAATCATTTTCATTCCAAATTGATGAAGTAAGAAAACTAAGGTGGTACTTGCCCCAATACCAGTGACAGTGACCTAAATATTTTTTATTTATCTATTCTTTAATCGGTCCCTCATTACTGAGGGTCTAATTTATCTATACCTACTAATATTATAAAGAGGAAAGATTTGATTGTTTGTTTGCATTGAATAGGCTCCGAAACTACCGAACCGATTTGAAAAATTCTTTCACATTTGGGAAGCTACACTATCCCCGGATGATATAGGCTATATTATACTATAGACATATATTTTTTACTATTTTTACCGAAGCGAAGCGAGGGCAATTTCCTAGTATGTAATAAAAACAAGCACGTTACTCAAAAAATACAGTAAGTAAAAGTGAACACGATACTCTACTTATTTTAATACTGAACTTTATTAATATCTCAGGTATATTTTTTACTAGTTCTTATTCTATTCACACGGGCTGGTATTTTTTTCCGATATCTTCACCAATCCTCATCATATTTCTTTATATACAAACCAACGAGTTGGCTTCAGTAAAATAATATTTTATAATAAAGTAACTAGTGAAAATCCGGCGTGTACTAAATAAGCGTTCTAGTAACAATACAAAACAATATACCTACATTAATTCAGGAAATTTTTTGTAAGGAAAAAGTAGAAAATCTATTTCGTATATGGACTCAATGTGCTATCGATGTGTCTATTGCATTATTTTAGTAGTCTAAAACCATCTTAGCATTATTTCCTTTCAAATGAAACCGGTTTTGGATACATAGGTCATATATAGATACATAGTCTATAATGTACTCGTAAATTGCCACAAACATTTTTTGTGTTTCATATGTACATTATATAGATGTGTAACAGCGGGTACATTAAAGGTTTGTCCCTTATCAAAATGTTGTATACTTATACAAAAACATATAATAGCTTAGATCGTCTGTCATGATTACAGGCTCGTGTGCCTACTTGAAGGGTGAATCAATTAGGAATTTGGACGCCGATCACGTCTCTACGGTAACAAGAGAGCTGAAGTAATGTTGGAGTTGGTGCTGATAAAACAAAGCAAAATAAGCAGACAAAAATTAAATTACCTGAAAATCACACTGCATTGAATCTTTACGTATATTTTTTATGTAAGTGGTTGTCATTGCCCATAGACATCAGCGACATCAAAGGAATCAACAACAACAACAAAACTCTTTATTTTACACCAATATACAGTAATAACTTAAATTAATCACTGATGCGTTGCCGGCCTTGGCCGTTTGTCTTTCTTGAAAGACAAAGAAAAAGAAAGAAAGAAATAACTGGCTTTCAAGGACTCAGCGGAAATACGACGAACCGTTTGATGGCTGACATTAAGCAAAAGGGTGGTAGCAATCCAGGCAGACCCAACGAAGAAATGATAGTAGTAATAATGGTGTTAATTAACGATTAAAACCTATATATTCAATATAATCTCTCCGAGGGACCCTGCCACCAGTGATACTGATTTAGTCGCCAAACGACTCATCGTGTTCCGTTTCGCCACTTAGGACACCCGTCCGGCGTGGGGACATAATATTTTTCTGCCTCTAAACGTAAAATTCAGTCAAGTTTCAACGTTTAAACCGTGAAAAGTGAATGAGCTGTTGCCCATGATTGCGTCAGCGAAAAGATTATTATTATACCCACACGAACTAAGTATTATTAACTATATCTACCCCTTAGACGATATTTTTTTTAATCCCTTCTTCGTGCTGGTCTATATCATCCGCACGTGTAAAATGTGGAACGAACTTCATGCATCGGTGTTCCCTCCAAACTATGACAAGGGATCTTTCACGAAGCGGGTCTATTGTTTTCTTCGAGGCCGACAACGCATTGGTGACATCCCCGGTGTTGCTAGTCCATGGGCGGCGGTGATCACTTACCATCTGGTGACCCGTCTGCTCGTCTGCCTGCTCAAGGCATAAAAAAAAGAATAACTTATTACGTATAAATAAATTTGTAATTAATATATGCATAATAGTTCACCACAGCACGCACGGACTGTTTTCCGGTTGTGTAATGATCATAAATTTTTGAAGCTAACGTAATAATTTCGACGTGCATTTTGCATCAATGGCAGGTAACTTGTTGTGTAAAACAGATGGTTCTCAATTCATTTTTTTTTCTTTTTGTATTACCATAGAACTTCTTGCTGGGTGTACCGATTTAATGATTCTTTTTATATTCAATCACTAGTGCTTGTCATGTGATCCCATTTAAAGAGCGAGATCTGACGAGTAGGTTTTGAGTTATTCCTAACAATGCGTATTTAATTGACTTCGAATACGTTGATGATGTATTTAATTACTTGTGACTGTTTCTTTGACGTTGGTTATATTTTTTGTACCCTATAGCTTATTCCAAATCATGGACTGTGTGACAAATTCCATGAAAATCCATTCAGTAAGTTTTGAATGAAAGAGAAATGAACACCTTACAAAATACAAATCTACACATTTACAATATTAGTAGGATTGTACCCCGTCACAACCAAGAAGTTTATAGTAATCTGGGTTATCGCTTCGAAGTGGTATTCGCAGATGTGGTATGATATTGAATGAATGGATGAATATTTTCGTACTTTTTAACCAACTTAAAAAAAGGAGGAGGTTCTCAATTCGACTGTATTTTTTTATGTTTGTTACCTCAGAACTTTGGACTGGGTGAACCGATTTGGATGATTCTTTTTCAATCGAAAGCTGGTGCTTGTCGTGTGGTCCCACATAAATTTGAACGAGATCTAACAATGGCATCCATGTCAAAATCATATAAGTCTTAAATTTGCATTAAGTATGTGCGTGATAAATGGATGAATAACTCAATATCGCGCTAACCGATTTCGGTGATTCTTTTTTAATTGAAAGCTGGTGCTTGTCGCGTAGTTCCACATAAATTTGAGCGAGATTTGACAATGTTATCTATGTCAAAAGTACAATGTACTTCATTTGAAGTCGGTTAAATTTTTGTTAAAATGTTAGATTATATTGGTCGAAGTTACATTACAGGAACATTCCTTACGAGCCTTCATGCCTTCAATTAGTTACGAGTCTCAAAAGGGCAACGTCAACCAGGTCTATTGACGTTTTGAGCCTATGAGCCTACTTGTCTATAGTTAGCCCCCCTTTTGTTTGAGTTAGTAGCCAAGTGACTTGTCCCGTTCAGGCTGGTGACTTACGTCCCTGTTCCAACTTTCTTTCTCTCTTTTCTTTTTGGTCGACAACGTCTCGGTGAGGATTTGGTATAGTGTTACTATCAGGTGCATCGCCGGTACAGGTCTTTTGTCACGAAATACAGTGTGAAAATTTCAGAACACTTCATAATTATAAAATAGTTTCAAATGTAATAATGTTCAATGATAACCACAGATATTAATTTAACACTCAAACAAGCATTCGGTGAGCGCACGGAACTCTGATTTCTAAACGTTTATGTTTAAAGGTTAAAATCGTGTGGATATCTCTAAGCAAAATAGACTAGAAACGACCAGAATTGCAGGAATTATAGTGAAAAGCGTTCATGAGGTACCTAATAAAAGCGAATAGGGGATAAACGGTAAGCGATTACTATATTGTGCTATACTCGTGTTCATGATCATTGTTCTGATTTTACACAACTCAATGTTATTTTATGAGTGCTACCCTTCCATCCTCAGCTGGTGTGATCTTTTGTGATTCACTCATTTACTTGTGTGGTTATATAATATTAATTCAGTTTTATCAAGCCTTTCACAGATGCTAAGTGCTGGTCTTTTATTTGTCAGTCCTAACGTCCCCTTCTAAGCAAACACAAGTTACGAATAAATGGCATTACGGCATAATTAATATGTGCAATGGACGGCATGCCTATTTCCGACTTGGAGTCGCCAATATATACTTCACTAAATCTGTACTAGGGACACATGATACACGAAGTGTGTTACGCAAGAAATTTTAACCATTCAATGGGCAGTTAATGGGTTCCTGGTATGTTGTCTGTAAACTATTTTATTTCAAGTCTATTGCTTTTTAATGGTAAGAACCAAAGCATCACAACTTACCATAAGAAGCTAACCATCGTAGAGTCAACTTACCCTGAGGATGCTCCGTTTCGGGACGAAGCACGTATTGGTACTGGTGTGTATGTTGGTATATACTTTTAATTATTGCATTATAGTGCATGTTTCCGTTGTAGGAGGAAGGGAGGTGCCACGCATGTCTTAAAGTATATACCATTTGTTGCAAAGTAGACTAATACTAACTTAATAAGAATAAATCTTCAATCTACTGTGTCTTTAACCAACATATTTATACAAACTAAGCTTTATATTCCGGCATTTTGTGATTTGTGGCACAAACGTACCATGAATATTACTGCCATTAATCGCATCGTATCCATCGCCTTGACTGCTGCCGACGCAAATTTTATTTCATTGTGGGCTTCATTTTCCTCAACAATGCTGAATACAACATGTTCTTTATTTTCTTTTTTAATTCCATGATTTTGAACTGTGAGGTTTTTTCGTATTGTTGATTGTGAAATTCCTTTTTGATGGTGGATTATGGTACCCTGAGTAGTATGGTACTTAACTTTATGGCGGATGTTAACTATCATAAAATACCATTAGTAGGACCTTGTGCAAGTTTGTTAGCCGTAAATAAAAAAATGAATGAATTTATTTGCTCAAGTTTGCGTACATATAAGGTCACAAATAGTACATTTAAATTCAGCACAAAAGTGTGCAAAGTGGCAAAGGCCGGTGGAACCATCATCATCATCATCATCATCATCATCCTGCCCATTTCCCAATTTTATTTGGGGTCAGCGCAATATATTTTCCTCTTTCACACTTCCCTATCAGCCGTCATCTTAACACTAACTCTCTTATCTTTCATATCATCTGTAACACAATCGATGGAACCGGCGTACAAAAATTAAACGCTTAAATACGGCCAAAGCTGTCTGGTTTTCGGTGCTTCCTGTTATGTTATTAGCCTTATGTGCCTTATGTTAGTAAAATACCTCAGTCCCAAAACTGTACCTGGTCTACACTCCTTTGTTTTCTTAAGCCCTATCTTCTCTTACTCGTAGGGAACACTGCTAAACAAACGTCAATAAGTAAATTCTCTTAATTTTAACGTTTTGTTTTTGGCTTATCCACCATACATATGTAGCAGAAGGAGGTATTCTATGGTATTGGTTATGAAATGATATTCCTTTTACTTTGCACCATGTTATATTTCCAGTTCTCCTAACATTCACATCAATATTCCAAAGTACTTCCACACTACGTGATCAATAATAATCCGTTCTACATTCTTGACAATTCCCTAATCTAAATATGACATGACATTTCTTATATGCCAGCCTCTGCATCAGGCAAGCGCTGTAGTATAAAGAGGTCCGTCCCTGGACCTTCACTGGAGATTCATGGCCTCACCGATACGGCTATCCTGACGTGCGCTCGTCCTCGTGCGCGTATTAATTTATCTTGGTACGTCATCACTGGATCAAAGCATGTGGTCTGCTCTAACTGCTGGGTCCGAAACACGTTGTTTTTGTGTTCACTCACGCGGCCATCGCTGACGACCCGCACGGCCTCGTGTGGATAATAAGAATTCTGTAAAAATAGTCTCAACAGTACCTTGCTCGGCTATTCTGACTACATTAACCTCACTCATATTCATTTTTATCATTCATCATTATTAATTTATAGTCAAGAATAATTCGCTCATTAAGTCTGATATTTTTTAAATGTGGACACTTAAAACATAGTGGAGAGAACTATGGTCTGGCCATTTGGTTACCAATCTGGTTCATAAAATTCTACGAAACGTCGCAATTATGTCATTGTCGTCTGGTCCGGTTCAAACCCTGCAGACCAAGACTCTTCAGGTACATCGCCCCTTCAGTTCTATGCTGGCCCGGACTCTATTCACAATTCTTTCCTTTTTTTCATTTTTTTTTGACACCTTTTTTTACATCCTTTTTTTACTCAAGTTTTTTTTGTAATTCCATTTTGTTACTAGGTACTCTTTTTTTTACCTTTCATTTTCACTTTTCTCTTTTTTCACTCTTTTTTACACTTTTTTTTAGTAGGTACTATTTTTTTTTACCTCTGTTTTTTCTTTCCTCTTTATTTTTTCTCACTTTTTTTTTACAATAGCCATTGTTGCGACACATTAAATCGATATCATCATCATCATCATTAAACCTTCTTTTACTATACTACCAGACCGACCATAGTTTCTCTACGTGACTTACACCTGCATCAGACATGTCTCCAAGCAAACCATCGGTTTCAGTGTTAGCTCCTGGGTCTCTTGGTTTCACGTGGTAGATCATTATTTCATGTCTTATCGATTTTCCGCAACTGAAAAATAAATAAGGTTAATTTGACTCGTATGATATCAGGTTACTCGTATGATAACACATTTGATGCTAGACTAAGGCTACTTATCTGCGATCCATACTCCTTCGGTCATCATGACACATTGGATGGCTTGGTTTATATGAACTCTAGTACCACTGAGTCGCATCACTACGTTTTGCATTGTCCACGTCCATTATATTATGAACTTCCACATTCTCATTTCATTGCGTTTTGTATTGTTTCATTTCTCATTGCAAAATTTTCTTCAAATGTCATCCGAACTAGTGTCATTCCTCATTTATTTTCCGATTTGTGGGCATGTTTCGTCCATCACTACTGATGTAGCAGAAGAAGGTATTCTATGGTATTGGTTATGAAATGATATTCCTTTTACTTTGCACCATGTTATATTTCCAGTTCTCCTAACATTCACATCAATATTCCAAAGTACTTCCACACTACGTGATCAATAATAATCCGTTCTACATTCTTGACAATTCCCTAATCTAAATATGACATGGCATTTCTTATATGCCAGCCTCTGCATCAGGCAAGCGCTGTAGTATAAAGAGGTCCGTCCCTGGACCTTCACTGGAGATTCATGGCCTCACCGATACATACATATTGCTATTGTAAATTGAAACCTAGATAAGTGGGTCCTGAGTATGTGAAAAAACTCTGTTATTGATAATTAAAATGACTGAAATAACTCTGTTACTGAGAATGTCAAATATTAATAAATGAGATTTGATTTCATATATTTTCTCGATATTTAGCTCTCTTATTGAGACTTTGTAGCTGAACTACCTCTATAAGTGAGACAATTAAATAGGTTTAGATAAGTTTAGACATGTTTGTTTGCAAATAGTATAGAAATGGTAGTCGATAAAATGGTACATTTCGACTTTTCATAGTGAAACCCTCTCTAAATAAGACAACTGACTTGTTAACCTGTCTATGTGGAAAGCCTGGTGTCTGTGTC
Organism: Thymelicus lineola; assembly: GCA_963932265.1. Classification (NCBI taxonomy): domain Eukaryota; kingdom Metazoa; phylum Arthropoda; class Insecta; order Lepidoptera; family Hesperiidae; genus Thymelicus; species Thymelicus lineola. Next base: position 2,398,146 of record OZ010689.1, on the reverse strand, counting down.
TATTGAAAAGCGTCTATAAGTGATACAAAATTCTCGGTCCCTTGAGATTCCAGTTAAACAGATTTTACTGTATAAGTAAGTATCCTTACTACCATTTTGGTACGTAAAGTGTACGTATAGCTATTACAATTATTGGCAGCAAAAAACAATATTAGCAGGAAGTATACCACAGCAAAAACCTTGAAATTGAAAGGGTAATGTGCCAGAAAATGGTGTTTCCCTGCGTGTTCGCGATAATATTACATATTACGCAAATTGGCGTTTCTTTGTCGGATTCACTAAAGCCTACGCGTAGCCGTTTAGTATCTTTTGTTATTAATAAGCATCGGTTAGCTAACTAACTATACATCATTTTGGCTTCAGTAAATTGTACTAGTCTCTGCCCGTGGCTTTGACCGCATTTTCCAAAACTATAAATAACTCTGCATATTATTTGAGATCACGGTCTACTCTTATGCTAAACATGAAAATACGTTGAGTAGTTATTGCGTGAAACATTAACATACACATATCCTTTCAATTAACTTTCAAATTAATAATATTACTTAATAGGATTAAAAAAATGCACCTTTTTAGCCGCATTGGGGTCGCTTAGAATACTAACCCCAATCCCACGCCAGATGGGTGTCGCAAGAGGCGACTAAATCCGGCCCGCTGGTGGTAGAGCCCCTCGAGTGATTGGTAATATTTATATATACATTGGTAATATTGATTTTAATTGTTAATTAATACCATTATTATTATTTCTCCATGGGGTTCGCCTGGATAGATACCACCCTTGAGCATGAGTCAGCCGCCAAAGGACTCATCGTGTTCAGGCTGGGGGCTTAAGTGCCAGTTCTTTCTTTCTTTTTCTTCTCTCTTTCTTGGCCGGCAACGCATCATTGATGCCTTTGGTATTGCTGATGTCCATGGGCGACGATAGCCACATACAATCAGGTGGATCGTCAGCTCTTTAACTGTCTATTTCCATAAAAAAACCTACATAGATACACAGTATAATCAAATACAATATTGTCGATAGGTTAAAATTATGCTTTCGATGTACTGACACAGTTTAAAAACCTATAAAAATGCAGTTTACCTTGCAGTTAAGTGCAACAGCTCTGAATCGTTTTCTGTCCAATGCATATATTCACTTCACTAAGGATTTCCCGAATACACCATTACTCTTCTTTACTGCCTCCTAAAACCGCAGTGAGCCACCGTATCGAGACACTTTTTTATTTTGGCTAAGTCACATCGAATGACGCTGTAAATACTAAATTTATGGAGTAAGTAGTATTCTATTGAATACAAATTAATCATTATTAATGTGTTATCACACCCTCAGTGGAAAAAAGGCATAAAATGTCAATTGTAATTTTACAGGAGAGCAAAAATACTGTTAAAATATCAGTAAGTAGTCAAAGGAATTTACATTACGATTTTTTGCTCAAAACCGTCAAGATGAATGATAAAGATTTGAATAAAAATGAGCATAATTATGCAGCTCTAGTCCCTCTTTTCAAAGTAAGATGACTAATATGCTTTTTTTCTACTGAGGGTGCGTTATAGTCTGAACATTAAAATATGTTCGAATTATGAAACTTATAAAACGCCAGAAAAAATCAGGTTCAGTAATTCTGTATTTGTCAGGTTTGTAGTTTACGAAAGCGACATTTATTCTGAGAACAATTTCCGATTCACTCCGCCAAGTTATACATATTATGTCCAAGTATGAAACGATATTGCATCCACTGCAGTACAAGTTAATCTATCTACCAATTTGAACTAAAGTACCGTGCTCTTGTGTAGTTGTCAATGGGTTCTCGAAACTAGTTCAATTGACATTGAATCTAAGTATAATATTATAGTTGAACCATAGTTGAACGTGTTTAAATCAAAATTATCTATATTTGGTTAGTTATGTTTAGTTTAGTGTTGGTATATGTAGAAGCTTATATGTATACTTTTGGTTTAATCGCTCATAGCCGTCTTGTGACGATCGAGTTAATTATCATTTGATGTGGTCATGGGTAATCACTATTTAAAAAAATGTGTGTCAGCTCCGATGCACGAATGGAGTTTACTCCTTACGAGCTATTATAAAATACATAACAGATTAGTAATTAAAGGCAAAATGAACTCATTTTTATATTAGGTACTGAAAGCATGCTTGATGCATTTATTTTTATTAATAAGATATAAGATATTAATTATTTCATTTAACGTGACGTTTTTATTTACACAAATTTACAATAATAAATTCTGTGTTACGAATTACAAACATAACGCATAACGTAACGGGAAAAGTTTGATTTTACTCCTCATAAATTTTCATACCGCAGGCTTAAATATGGAAATCGGTTCTTAAGGCATTGAAGTATTATTACTAGCGTATAGAACCGACACCGCGCACACCATGTATGTCCTAATGCATTGGCGCCACGTGGCTTCAATCTTCAATGGATTCGTTCTATTTTGAAAGGAGAACGGGGGCTCAATTTTGAAAATTAAACCTCCCGGGCGGGACACACATTTTGTTCGAGATGTCTGTTCTGTGACATTATACTTCAATGTCTTAAGGAGTTAATCTACAAAAAAATTATGTATCGTTATTTTTTCTAAAGAGAAAATAACAACTGGCCATCAATCCAAAAGTGAATATTGAAAGATGCAGTTCCCAAAAATTACAACACATAAAAAATCTAAATTTACTGTTCGTGGAGCATAGCATGAATATCAATTTATGCAGAAGTTTCTGCGTAACAAAATCAGAGTATCTATAAAGCGCGTCACATACGGCGAAGATACGATAATATTTTATGTTAAGATGCCTTGCTATAAAATATTATAGTATCTTAAGGTATCGCACACGGCTAAGATACGATAATATTTATATCCGCTCGAATAGCTCTGGGTCACACTGGGGTTATTTCCCCGCAATCTATATACAGGATAGTCTAATATTAATAATACGGCCTTACTATTAGATTTATTGAATAGCTCATCGGATGATGATTCTGACTTCGAATATGACTTAAAAATTTCTGCCGCACGTTGCCATTTCCGAACAATTTGGGTAGAAATTAATCATATACAGTCTTACTTATAAACGTTACTTAATATTTAATCTATTGCTTAGCAACGGATTAGCAAAAACCTCACTTATAAACACTACTTAGCGTTAAGAAGTCGTTAAGTAGGGTTTAAATAGCCGTCAAAATTAAACACTGCCGAGACATAGTTTAACTCTCGCTAAGCGGCAAGATGGCGGATTTCACATAAATCAGCTGTTCTATTGTGACGTCTGATCAACTTACTTGCGTTTGTTTGTTAGTAAAAAAAATTATATTTGTGCATAAAACATGGATGGAAGATCTTCGTGATTTCCAAAACGACGTAGCTGATTTAAGCAGTTTCAGAGCTAGGAGGAGAAGAAAGACGAAGAATTACAGAGTTCGCTTTAATCCGCTACAAAGTTTATCGGATGAGGAGTTTAAACTTAGATACCGATTTAATAAAGAAAACATGAGTCGTATCATAGAAATCATATCATCATAATCATTCATAATTTGGCAATTACATTTAATGAAGAACAAGGTGTGTATTTTTGTAACATGTATCGTTATCTGTTCGTTTCTTAACTAAGTAACAGCTAATCAACGTTTATATAGAAAAGTTAAACGTGGATTAACTTCTTAAGAGCGGTTTAACTAAGCGGTGCCTAAGTATAGATTAGTGAGATTTTTATAAGTAAGACCGATAAAGTTTAGGAAAGACCGCGGTGAGTTTAATCTTTACGAAGACCTTTCATCGAAAATGTTTCAAATATATTTTAAAAAGTCAAAGGAAAGTTTATAGTTTCCAATAGTTTCCAATATTTTGCGTACTAATAATAAAAACAAAAACATGAGAGGTGTCAAGGGACACCTGGATGGAACGAAGTTCCTTTCGATTTAAGTATTGTATTGTTGTACAGCGCCTGTTCAGACTTAAGATATTTAGTTTGGTTAGTTGCGGATAGATGGCGTTAGTAAATTAATTCTAAATCACGCTATCAACTTATACTTGTAACATACGTAAGTTCAAGGAAACTATTAATTTTTTTGAATTCGCTATGGATACTTAGTTTCATTTACCTTATAATCCCACCAAAAACATAAATGTGAAAAAGGAGAGCCAAGTTCAATACAAAAATTATGCTTGGCTGTGGGCTTCGCCGCAAAAAGAATGGAGATCTAAATGAGTGCCAAGTTCGATGCAAAATCTAAATTATGTATTTATAGGAACAAAATAACATTATGAACAAGTATTAAACTCTATTTCTTTGCTTTATTGGATACCTATGACAATTGCTGTTATTTAAAAAAGTGAGATCTTAAAGTAGGTTACATTTGACTTGGCCAGTTTTTATCAGACTGACTTTTATGACTGATGTAATGAAAACTGGCCAAGTCAAATCTAACCTACTTTAAGATTTCACTTTTTTAAATAACAGCAATTGTTACAGGTATCCAATAAAGCAAAGAAATAGAGTTTAATACTTGTTCATAATGTTATTTTGTTCCTATAAATACATAATTTAGATTTTGCATAGAACTTGGCACTCATTTAGATCTCCATTCTTTTTGCGGCGAAGCCCACAGCCAAGCATAATTTTTGTATTGAACTTGGCTCTCCTTTTTCACATTTATGTTTTTGGTGGGATATTATTACTTTTTGTAAAGAAAAATATACCCTGTTCACAAATCTTAGAGACTAAATTGACGTTTCATGGGTGGAAACGCGTAAAATTACGGGTAGGGCTGCGGTGCGGTCTACAACAGCTATGTTCGAATATCTATTTGGCGGACACTAGCACCATTGATTAGGGTGGGATAACTTGTAACGTTGCACGTACATATTTGAAATGATGTAATAAATTGTGATAAAAAATAAATAAATAATTTAAATAAAAAAAAACATTAAAATAATAAATAACGCCGTAGCTCTTCTCTGTGCGATCACCCTATTATTTCAAACAATAGGAACGTTCTCGAACCGCACTGACCGATGGCCGCTCGCCGCTAGGTTAGATGGACGAGCAGTCCACGGCAGCGCCTCGCGTGATACGCACCTCTCTGCGCATACGCAGCACATTATTTTACTACGACCATTCATTTTAAATAAAATATCCTTGGGGAGCGTACACTCCCTCGTAGTGTCATCTCGCGCCACCCCAAGGCAAATTAAGTGCCGTGGACTATTCCTGGTGAACGACACCTTTTGTTTTTTTTCATCATTAAATTTCAAAATTTAATAAAATAGTGTGCGCAGTAATAACTTGTGCGTCTACGTATAAGCTACCGACCGCCCCGATAGGGTAAGTTTTGAACGAGCGTTATTATAATTAGATTGCCATTTAAATACATAATGTATATCAAAATTGTTACTTACTTAATTTTTTTTTTCTTCCGTTATACCCATCATTTTCATTCACCCTTATCATAGTCTTCATTTTAATTCAAATTTCAAATTCATGGTTTCTTTTCTATTATTTTTTTTCTTATGGTAGCTTTCCTTCGCTTTTTTTAATTGTAACTCCGTTCTGGTTTTTGTGAACAACCACACCCAACTACTTTTACGGCTTGCTCTCGCTGCGCACGTGGCGGGTGGGGGGTTCACAAACCAGCGGAGCCCACTTTATGGGAATTAACATGGATCTTCCTTCCCAGGGTTTCAGGTTCGGATTAACAAAAGTTGCAAGCTTGCACACAACTCGGACGCAGACCAGCCCAGCCGTATCCTGGACCCTGGCTTCCAGCTGTGGCCTCCAACACCGTCGGCAGTGCGACAGGGGAGTACCGCTGCGACCGGTGGAACCAGACGGGCACATCGGCCCTCACGACCCAAATTAGATTTTTTTTTATTGAAGAATACAGGATCGGTGATTAAATAACTTTTTTTTTTATTTTTCAACCACCGAACACCGTATCACTGGCGCCCAACGTGGGGCAAACTTTACTCCGTTTACAACAGCCATGTTCATATACACAATAAAGGTCGTACTGAAAATCAGTAGCCGTGGTTACCCTTTTTTTTCCCCGAGGGGGGAAAGTGCATTATGCATTCCACCCGGGCGCAGGGGGTACCCGAGTGGTTATGTGGGACTCCCGTATAGGCTAATGAGACCCACGTTATACCCACTAAAAACACCCCATCTTCCTTCTCGCCGCCTTGTGACGGGGTTACGGGAACGCTTTCGCACATATCCGCGACCCCGCCAGCGGCAGCCGCCCACAAGCGGCTCCTCCGCGAAAGCCCTCCACGATGGGCGCACCAGATGGTAAGGTGCGCCTCCCCCCTCGGCCTCCACCAGTACTGTAGCAGACTCCCCCGAGTCTGCTACTAGGAGGCCATGGATACCAGATAACTGGTACCCGGTGGAAGATTAAATCTGTGGTTCTTCCACCGACTACACCTCGGCCGCAGAGGATAGGGCAAGTGGCGCACCGTAATACCGACATGCCTCTTCTTCTGCGACCCCACCAGTGCCGTTTCGGCGGAACGGCCCCGCCAGCTCGCAGGGGGTAGGGGGAGTGGCGCACCGTAATACCAACACGCCTCTCCCCCTGCGATTCCTCCACGGCTGCAGAAGATAGGGAGAACGGCGCACCGTAATACCGGCACTCCTCTTCTTTTGCGGTCCCGCCTCCACGCGCGTCCGCAGCGAACTTGTTCAGCCCGCTGGGAGCGCTCTCCTCGGGCCAACCGGCGGCCCAAACTGGCCGGCCCTGGTTGCCCCTTATACAATATAACAAGGCATATGCTGAGTGCGTACCTTTTTTTTTGAGCAGTGCTGCAGCAGGTTATGTCGATTTTATAACTTATAATATTTTGTAAATGATTTATTTAGTGTAAATTTTATAACTTGTTGCAGTGCTTAGCAAAATAAATAATTTATTTCTTTCTTTCATATATCTATTTGTCACACACTAGCGCCATTTAGAAATGGCCATTATTGGAACCTCTATTTTTTGTAAACAGCTGGAAAGTTTTTCAACTTTCCCTTCATATGAGATGGTCCTCGTTCTACCTCAATACTCCATGCGCTGAAGTATGTCATATTGAGCCCCGCGTGCACAGAGGCCTTAGTCCGAGTTTTACGTGACATAACGGGCTCACAATGTAAATGCGAGTTGGCTAAGATTTGAATGGGACCGAAGCTAATCTTTTCACTGCCGCTAGATGGCTCTGATTCGGTCCCATACAAATTTTGTATGGGGACACCACTTATTTTTCGACTTTTTTTAATTTTTTGATTTTTTCCTACACTTACACACAATTACCGAGCTGGATTCCAAATTTCATCCTTCTAGGTTATCTGGAAGTAGGTTAGATTTAGGTACTATATGTCAGTCAGTCAGTGCTAAAATTTACGACTTTTTGACCTTCATATCTTTCTAACCGTTTGAGCTAGCTTCATGAAATTTGGTCTTCTGCATGTCCATATAGATATAATTAAACACACGTAGTTTTATGTGTTTACGTTAAAGAGGTTATGAGTTATAAAAGGGTCAAAAGTGGCACCAAGTGGTTCGTGTAATATTACACTCGGCGCTGGCTAGCCAGTTCCTTTGCTTGAACTTGGCTTGACACGCTACCGCGTGTCTAGATATAGTTACGCAGTTTGTACAGCGCCATCTCTGTAAAACTAACTGAATCACTTCAAAAAAAGTGTCGTCATTCGCAAAATCAAAAAGTGTCGAAATTTTCCGTCTGGCCCCCTTTCACAACGCGCGATAAGGAACTTCGTAGTTCGTTCTAACAACAAAAACAGAGAGAATAGGTTTTTTTTTATGGAAATATCTGGCAAACGAGCTGACGATCCACCTGATGGTAAGTGGCTATCGTCGCCCATGGGCATCAGCAACACCAAAGGCATCACTGATGCGTTGCCGGCCAGGAAAGAAAGAAGAAAAAGAAAGAACTGGCTCTCAAGCCCCCAGCCGGAACACGACGAGTCGTTTGGCGGCTGACTCATGCTGGTGGTAGCTATCCAGGCGAACCCCTGGAGAAATTATAATAGTAATAATGGTATTAATAAACAATTAAAATCAATACTACCAATATAATCCCTCCGAGGGCCCTACCACCAGCGGGCCGGATTAAGTCGCCTCTTACGACACCCATCCGGCGCGGGATTGGGGTCAGTATTCTAAGCCGCCAACACCAACACGGCTAAGAAGAAGTAAAATTAATATACTTCATTCCATTTTGCATCGAATATTGTGCACACTGCGTAAGGAGCTTACGATATATTTTGGATCTTAACATGGCATGTTACGATATATTAAGCATCTTAACATAAAATCTCCATATCGCTCGATATCTTAACATGCGTAATATGAAAATATTATCGTATCTTAGCCGTGTGTGATGGTTCATACAAAATGTATAGTGAGCGATATTTTATGTTAAGCTGAAATGTTATAGTATCTTCGCCATGTGTGACGCGCTTAAACCTTGTATCGCCCAAGTTTATATTCCGATCGTTCGTTGTTTGTAACTGGTTTTTCCACCGACTTCATTCCCAAGAATAGGGATGTTGACTAATTTTAGGATTCAATTTTATTTTATAGATAGAACCTCAATATTTACGAAAAAAATATTATAAAAATAATAATCTTCAATTTAAAAACAAAAATTGATAAATAAAAATCATTATCAAATTTCCCACCAAAAACTTCACATGACGTCACTAAACGATATTCAATACTATCTGTCTGCTAAGTTTGTTGAATTTCCATATAAAATTGTTCCAATTACGTCATATTCTCAAAATGGCGTTTGAGGTCACGTGACAGTGAGTACAATTTTTAACATTTTAAATTAATGATATTTAATTTAATGTGATTGATTTCAATAAAAGAATCATATTTTAGGCCTTTAAATGTTACCACTAATATTTTAGACATAAATTTATATTAATTTATAATTAGTGTCAACATCCCTATTAGATTCCATTAAACTGTTTCAATTGTTTTTGTTTATTTTTAACAGAGTTCGAAAAAGAAGGATGTTCATATTTAATTTCATTGTATTTTTAATGTTTTTTTTACCTCAGAACTCCGTTAGTTACTCGATTTGGATGAAAATATTTTTGTTCGAAAGAGGAAAGGGCCTTCCAGAATGGTCCATTGCAATACTTTTTCCACATTTTTGTAATGATACCATGAGGAATTGAAGGAAATCCTAAAATAATATAGTCCAATATCCAATTTATACGGCGATTTAGATATTATATTTTTTAAAAGCGTAGTAAACAGGTAGCGTCGAAATCGATTTTTTTAAATAAAATTTAGATTATTTGATACATAGATCTAAGTTTATAATTTTGTTTTATACACTATTGTCTGAACAGAACTGGCATGACTTATAATCAAAGTGACCAATAAGACATAAGTTAATTGATTTTTTAGCCTATTCTTGGGTCTGTATGAACTTAGTCCTTTAAATATTGTTTGAATTATTATTTTTATATACCTCCACCAACCAGCACTGGTGCATCGTGTTGGAGTATGCTCTAAGACTCCTCAAGAGGAGATACTAAAAGATACTGAAGCCATTATTTTTATTAATTACTTAAAAAATATTTTCAGATAATTATGTATTGAGACTGTGTATAATGTATTCAGTTTACTTTGCCAAAAACGACGTCAATATTAAATTTTATGGCAGAGGACGTCTCAAAGCGAATCCTTTGCAAATAAGACAGTCCAAGGTATTGACTCATGTGAGGATCTACAAGTTAATATCCCTCAATTTACATTCAAACGCTTGAGGTTAGTTTGCTTAGGCTAGTGTTAAATACATTTCAAATGTATCTGTTTCCTCTGAAATATGTATAATATGACCAAGGGTATTAAGGACGAGGTCTTTATACAGTCGATAACGGAGTCGTATAGAATACACAATGTTGATTGCCGTACTTAGTTTTCCAAAAGTAAGTTTTTCCAAAAGAAAGTATTTTACTGTAAAACACAAAGTTACATGATTCAACATTGTAAATCGAAAATACTCGAATTGTTAAGATATCGGACACAACCATAAACAGCGTTTAAAGAACAATGCCCAACTGCCATACATCGTTTTATTTCATTTTCAACTTTAGCGTCTTAAAATAAAATAAATTCTAAAAATCGCCGCTTTAATTTCTGAGCTTAGATATATAAGAATTTTCAGCAGACACACCCCAGAACCAAAGTATTTTGAGATTAAATTCTTATAACCATTGAGTCATAGAGTAGGGGAGACTTACGGCTGCCTGTAATTTTTACCATTATTTTATTCTGACTTTTTTTTGATTGACAACCGGAAATGGAAATTTGACATCATTACATTTGTCATACCAACATTTATACTGAAATTCTGTCTGTAATATTGGCCAGAAGTCTCCCTATATCTTGCTTGACACAAGCTATGTATCGAAGTGAGTGCCCGAATGAAAATGGACATTGTTGACATCATTGTTATTATAGTCAATTCATCACTTATTAATAAAATTATTTTACGCTGGGTAATACGGATACAGGCATTAATTTTAAAATACGTAAAAAAATAATTGAATTGCTTCGGTATAACTGAAGTTTTAAGACGCTAACAAAAATGAAAAATAATTTTTGGGCATTGTTCTTTAGAATAGCGCTCGAATTTTGAATTCCAATTCAAATTCAAAATAATTTAATTCTACTACCAGTTTACTAATATGTCACATTTAAAATAACTTAATTGTTTATTATTTCATGCGTTGACTGCTTTAGTGGTTGTGTTGGTACATACAGAAAATAACAAATTACTGATTGACAATAAAATTAAATAATAAGTTACTGCGAAAAGCATTCACCGGTATATGCCAACATAGCATCACCAATTTCTATAATGTAATTTTGAAGTTGTTACATTGATAAATAATTCTAGCTAAGGTAACTTAATATGTTGTCTTTGCTTCGCTGGAAATTGGAAGTGTTCTCACAAAGGATGAGATTTAATTAGGAAATTCAGTATGACTATAAAGACTTTCCTAGGTGCTTTGATAGCGTGCAACAAAATACATTTTAATATTTAATGACGATTATAACACGTTAGTTACACTTTACAGTAATAATACCTGCCAAACAATAAGTCCTCTTTTTGATTCCTGTCGGGGCAAATATTAATGTGATACGTAACTATTTGTTTTCGAGTTATTGGCTTTTGTGCTAGCTGTTGAATGGACAGTGGCCCATTAGCTTATTTAGCGCGTGGACAGTACTGTCACACATGTTATAAGGAACACAACAACGAAGAGTCTAGTGGTTTAGGCGGTCTTGAAGTAAAACTTCTTTACGCACGCTTGACTTGGGAGTAAGCTGGTGAATGCGTGACGAGAGCGTTACGAAAAGTGTGATTGGGCGAGGCGAACGGTAGTTGAGAGGGAAATATAAGTTAGTGAAGATAGAAAAAGGAAGAGTCATGTTTCATATAATACGAGCGTACATTTTCTTACTCTCTTCCTGTCATAGCCAGTGTATGAAATATATATATTTCTCACTCAGTAGTTCATTTGCGAGTTTGCTAGCATTACACGAACAGTGATTTCTTGATTATTTCGTAATTTCATTTCGTTCATGAATAATTTTATAAATTAATTAATATTTTGTTCAATACATTAAATATTCTACGTTTAAAGTGAATAAAATTGTAATTCATTTTAAAATTCATATTTTGTAAATTTTCGGGTGAATAATAACAAATTATGGCAGGAAGTGACATAGACTCTGGATATGATAGCGGTGCTCCAGGACCATCAACTAAGAATAAATTACGTATGGATTATGAAAACCCATAATAAAAAAGTTTTACTTCAGTCATGTGGTCTAAAGCACACTCGTTTTTTTATTATAATTTTCTATTAGTTTATTGGACATCTCCGACCAAAGCTTATCGAAACTATTGCATACAGTACAATGCTTGAAAGGATCCTTTTGAATATAGAGCTATAGTTAGCCTTACGATAGATTTCCTTTTATCAAATGTAACCCGCTGTTTATCTCTTTTTTACTTCCGAAACGACTTTTAAAATGTACCGACATTTCCCTTGTTCATATTTTGATAGTATGGAGAAAAAATACGTCTCAGTATACATAAAAACGCATGCTAAAACCGAAGAAGTATTTCAAAATATAAATTATCCACTTAGATATTTTCATAACAATACATCGATTGAATTTGAATGGCTTGTTTTACACTAGCCTATAGATTTTTTTTATAGCCTGAAGGGCAGACGAAAAAGCAGACGGGCCACCTGATGGTAAGTGGTTACCGTCGCCTATGGACATGAGCAATACCAGAGGAATCGCCTATGCAACGCCGGCCCTGAAGGAGAACTCTTTTTACACCTTTTTTGAAGAACCCCATGTCATAGCGCTCCGGGAATGCCTCAGAAGGAAGCTCATTCCACAGCTCACAGCTCATTCATTATGTTAAAGATGTATCGTTTGTACTTTAGGAAGGAATTGGGTAGGAATAGGAATTCACTAGGTTGGTTAGCTGAATATTATAATATGAAACTGACATGCATTCCTAAATTCTGTATTATATTGAATAAAAAAGAATAAAAGATGCAAAGAGCTTTGCTTTGCGTCTTCAATAGACGATTTGTACGGCGTCTTCCTGATAGGATCTTTTTTCGTGGCTATGTAAGACATGATGGATGCGATATCGTCTTGTGATATGGGGCGGGATAAATAACCAGTATTGTTCCAGTACTTTTACTGGCCTGTATAACATCTCCTAGGATATTAATGATAAAATAATTATTTTCTTAATCGCATCATCAACCGTATCAAAGTTGTATTTATTGCTATACTTTTAATTTTTAGACATTTCTTTATCTTAAACTTTATCTTAAACTTCTACATGAACACTGTCCCCTACATTTTATTAACATTTAAAATTGCATTATGTTATTGTACTCTATACTGTTTCCTGTTTCTTCTTAAAAAATATGTTGCTCATTCCAAGCAATCGTTGCTAGAAGAGATCGCTGTGAAAGTGATAAGGCTGACAATTTGTACCCCAGTTTAATACCTTTGAATGTTGGGGTATTATTTTGTGCAGTAAAAATAATTTTTATTGCAATTTAAAATCACAATTTGGGTTGGCTTTAACCCATAAGAAGACGAAATCTACGACATACTCAACCACGCTACTCCAGTACGAATTGGTGGAGAGATTAGTGGCCAATGTACCGCCAGACGGAAATACGTGCCCTTCAAAGCACAGAAACGCTCAATATTTTTTGCCATTAGCAGTCACCTATTATATAATAATAAGCATTATATTGTTGGGTTAATAAGAGATATTCTTTCCAGGGGTATCAAGCTTACGAGACGTGCGGCTACTAGTGGACCCAGAGGTCGTCATTCGCCAGGGGACAGCAGCGCTTATATGCTCGAGAGACATGCAAGGCGCTCCTCTATACTCCGTGAAGTGGTATCGAGGGAATCATGAGTTCTTCAGATACACGCCTACAGAGAAACCTGTCACAATGGGGTTTCCATTGCCCGGGATATTTGTTGATGTAAGTATCTTCATTATTATGGGTGAAAGTGAAGGATATTTCAAAGCAGACCTTAAATTAGTGATCACAAAAGTTTTGATTCTTCCGCCAGAATAACAAACGAAGGTTTTATACCTACTTGTGCAAACTCCATGCATTTTAAAGTATAGTCAGCATAATAATCTGATATTAAAATTTGAAAAACCTCCGATAGTTTCATTTACAATACATTTAATTTACAATAAACATCTTTCATACAAAAAAACTACATCAAAATCGGTTTATCCTTTTGGGAGCTACGATGCCACAGATAGGCATATAGATACATATATACGTCAAACTTATAACACCTCTATTTTCTCGTCGGGGGTTGAAAATAATTTGATATGCAAGGCATGGTACGAAATCGTTCCGTAATATTTGATATTACAGAATATTTGTGTTATTATCAATGTTAAATGCAAGAAGCATACATACCGAAGACGGTTATTAGTATGGACGGAAAACAGTTCCGAGGGGTGGTAGCACCGTCACAATAACGTCGATACTCGGCTAACTTCGTGCTACAACAGAGCCTAGCCGGTGGAGGGGCGCTGGATGGAGCTTCACTTACGATTTGGCCGTCGTAGAGATCGGTTGCTTCACCCTAGGAACTGTCATTCGTTTCGTTTGCCCGGTGTAACTATAATACACACTTTACACAAGTGTGACTGTGATAGTGCTGAACAGTAATAAATCGCGATTAATGTGTGTTCTTTGTTTCTTTTCGCTCAATTACCACAGCTTTACGCCCACACTATGTCGTAAAGTCAGAAATTGGTACTGATAATACTGCTGATCTGACATACATAATTTGATTTAACATTATTAGTAACACATACATTGTGTAACACTGAAGATTACGTAACGTTTTTCTATCATGCACTGTTATGTATAACTAATTCGTTTGCAGACTGTACCTATATTCACGGCATCGTTCATGATTGAATTTATCTTAGTTACCTGCATCGGTACTCCCGTCTGATTATAATGTGAGCGTCTTCAAGGCAAATGGCATTTACTACGTTAATGTGCTAATTACCATCCTAGACTACATCTTTACGTATGGTGGAACTGTGTTCAAGCACTAACTTATAATAAGTAAAAACAAAGAATACTCGTAACAAAACAAAACAAAAAATATATGTTTCACTTTTAAAATGATTATATTTCAAGGGTAAATGAGTTTAACTCTCTTCATATTATTATGAGATTTCAACGGCAATTAGATGTGCATGAATTAATAATTGTTAAAATCTTCACGCTGTGAATCAGTATTATTATTGAATGAGAATAAAAATAATTATAATAATGTTTTCCATAGTATCAACTACTTATTTTTCCAATTTACTAGCTTTTTCTGTTCATTGAGTAATCAGCTCAAAGATTTGATGACGTGGAAGTGATACCTTTATGGAAAACATAGCCATTATAAAATTGAATGGTTTTGATTTAATTATCTTTACCCGAAAGATAATTAAATCAAAAGTATAAGTAGCTATTAAATTCGGTGATATTCTGAAAAATTAGACATAAATGTAATGATTGTATGTAGAGTAGGTATATAGAATGGAACGTAGATAAGAGTGTGAGAGGTATACGAAGGAGTGAAAGGTTATAATTATATCTTTCTTGAGAGAAAAAAGACAAAACGAATAAGTCGTGTACTCTAATATTTTTACATTGTTCAAGATATTTGTTCTGTAATGAAAATAAACGCTGAAGGTGAAAACATCTTTATTATTGAACCTCAGCCCCTAAACACTACAAAATTCAACCTTTGAAGTTTTTATATAGCCTAAAGACTTCCAACAGAGCACGACTGTTATAATGCCAGCCAGGAAAGAAAACAGAAGAAAGAAAGAAGCTAGCTCTTCAGACCTCAGCCAAAACACGATGAGTCGTTTGGCGGCTGATAGACAAGAGAATTATAGCTTGCCAGTTAGCGTTTATAAAACAATAATTTCATATTGTGTTATTTCCATTGTAAAGTAATGAGTTTGTGAAGACAGACAACCTCATGGAAACCCTAGGTGACACACTGAGCTAGACATTTGGTTTAACTTATAATAAAACAACAATATGAACTTAAAATTTAAAATTCAAAATTTTAATCACTGATACACTTATGTACGTAACTTTTTATCTACCAGCTTTTTGAAAAGGTTTTTTTGTCATGGAGGAGAAGAAAAGCCGTAAAGAAACTCCTCAGCACATCTTTTAGAAATAAAAGTCGAAGGAGAAATGGACATACTGAGAACTTCAAACTCATCGACTAAGCTAAGACTCTTAGTACCGGCCGATATGATAACCATTGCGCCACATTATTTCTCCACAATATTTAATAACCTACTCTTTCACAGCATGTTCCAAACCAATATCGCGCATGTCGACAAAATTAATTTGTAAACTGTGCTACAAGAAAAAGTTTTTATCAGTTCAATTTTAGAAGTAATCTTGTTTTATGGAAATTAAGTGGCGGCGAGCGGCTGTTCTGCCTTATTTAATAAACGAAAGGGCCGGCTCCGAACGCAAATATAATTAATATAAGAAAAAGGAATAACAGCGCGAGATGTGTTAATTGGCTACAATTCATTACAGTCTTTACTTATGTTTCTTTATAATCCCGCTACTAGGCACATGCACTCCATCTACGTGACTTTGTACCAAATAGGTGATTTTATCCGAATTTGTACTGACAAAAAATTTCAAAATTTAACGCTGCAATAATTTACATAGCACTTATATATACAAAAAAAGTTTGAATTTAATTTTTGTGTGTATTAAAATAAAATAATAATATTTCCCGTCAGAGTGGCACAAGTTAGGGGAGGCCTATGTCCAGCAGTGGACCTCCAAGGGTTAATGGATGGTTGGATGGTGTATTGAAATTAGGACACATAATTTTATTATAGCAAATACTCATACTCACTCATAGTTATTTCGCTGTACTCATTGACTCGGCGAAGCATATGGTGCGCTCACTTGCACTTAGGCGCAATATGCTTCGCCCTGCTCGCACTATTACGTCAACGAGTGCAGCAAGATATTGCGACTTCGTATTATAATTAATATTAAGGTTACTTCTATATATTTTCCAGAACAACAGATCGAACGGCACGCAAGTGTTTCTGAAGAATGTGAACCTGTTTCTAGCGGGTAACTTCAGTTGCGAAGTCACTGCGGACTCCCCTTCCTTCGCCACGCAGATCGCTACACGGTTCATCGATGTTGTAGGTAAAGTATCTTGTAAACCCAGAGACTTAAAAAAGAACCTTGTCACCTTGTCACTTGTCACCTTGTCGATAAGACGTCACCTTGTCTTATCAAGAGTGACGCCGCCCGCTTACTATGTGTGCATAATTTTTACGCGGTAATGGCGGCCGATTAGTAACAGCATGGTGTCAATGTGCGCGTGTGATACTTGTACGAATAGAGGAGTTGGTATTACTATGGGTGCCTTGCTGACAGTCCGTCTGGTTCTTTTTTTAAGTCTGTGTGTAAACCCTGAAATCTTTGCACTTTACCCTCGTTTTCCGGGACAATAAGTATTCTTTAGCTTATTATATATTATGGTCTACTCGTGTGTAAAATTTCAAGAAAATCCGTTCAGTAGTTTTCGTATGAAAGATTAACAAACATACACACAAACATTTATAACATAAGTAGGTAGCAAACACTCCCTTCTATATAACACCCGAAATCAAAGTTGGTATCAACAATGAAAATATGAGCCATATCTGCAATGCAACATTAACTTATATACAAACTGACAATGTTCAAGCTATTTGCATTGCCAAACCAAACCGTTTAATTAAAACATTTTATAAACTCATTAGTGACCCGTCAGAGAAAATTAAATTAAATAGCATCGAATAATAAAGTAGAATTAACTAAGTTATTACTTTGATTGAGGCAATAAGGAATATTGTTGTGCGTTGCAAGTTAACCTCGCTTCAGTTCACAAGTTTAGGAAATTGATCTAGAATATGTTCAATAAGAAATCCTATTCTAGGAGTACGACATCAAATTATATAAACTATCTATGACGTATATTTATGGAGCTTATTCAGGAGTCTTTCATATAATTCTTTCGTTTCATTACATTTCTGTATTAATGAAGGAAAATACTAGAATTCTGATCTGTTTGAAGTTTTATCAATTCTTGCGCGTTTCTTATCTAAAGCAAAAGAAATATCTGAACAACCTATCTGTTTGTTGATTTTTTTTTGCCTAATAAATATTGATATTTCGGTATATTTTAAGTATTTAGGTCATAACCATGACGTGTATTCAATATAAATGAATATAAATGCATTGTCTTGACGTTTGTACATACCTAAATAATGTATACATAATAGTAATAATATATCCCCACATATTACAAATAATGTAAAAAAATATGTCTACATATTTAACTTACATGCCTAGACTGACTAGATGGTTTTTGACGCTGTGAGATTTTCGCTTGCAATGAGACAAGTTCTGATTTTCAATGCAGTTATTGCACAAATGAATTTATGAATCAGAAAATTAATTCTGTTATTAATTTTGGCAATCAGAACAAATTAATATGAACACTACAATATAATATAATACAATTGTAATATGTTTGCAAATAAAGGAACTGTTATATCAATTCAGAACTTAAACAAAGACTAATTATTTAGAATTATAATTTTACTGTAGTGAGTACAATAATTTTAATATAATATATTTGTACTAAAATATAAGCGGATATGAGGCCAATTCAAACAGCTCATATTATTCCTAAAACTATTGACACATAACCACCTATTTTGCCGTTGGCCCTAACGGCTTTTACAGCTTCAGGCAAACAGAACACTGAATACAAACGGTACAAAAAACAGACGTATTTCCAATTTTTCAATGTTAAAACTTGACGTCTATTAAATTCAAATGAAAGAGGGTTTGAAAAAGATACAAGAATAAAGTTGTAGTTTTCATGGCAGTGTAGTGCGAATTTTATAAAAAAAACAATTCTTTATCAATTTAAGTGCTAATATACCATTTTTAGAAAACGCGCATATAAAACTACGTTCGTCTGGCGTATTCTTCAATTTTATTTCATTGTTTTAATACAATTTCAGTGTATTTCGTACGTGCTTCGTGAGCTATGCATCTGAATGAGAAATGAAAGAATAATATGTGAAACAAACACTACTTATTTGCTCAAAGCAGATGTGGGATGAATTTTATTTTGGTGGCAATATAAGATATGCAAGTATAGTTTTCATACTTAAATTAATTAGGTCTTTTTAGTAGAGTTTATATTATACAAATAACAACTCCTATCCGTATAATTCTGGTATCTTAATCGATTTATGTATCTACATTCCATTACAGATAGTCTAGAACTTGTTAGAATTACCTATATTGTGCAGGTATAAACGTTGGTAGTGTAGGTTTAAAAAGCAAAGTTTTATTATAAATCTTCATTGGTCAGTTCAAATTCTTGTACTTAAATATGAGTACTAGAATTATCCTTAACCATTTTTAAAAGAAAGATCATTCTCGAATGCAGCGCAAATCTTTCGAAATGATATCCAATTATTTCCGACAGATTTTTCAATAATTCCCTCTCTATAGAAATGAAGCTGTTATTTTAGAAAAGCTTGCTGAGTCACGTTCGAATAGTTTCTTGCGAAGAAGATTGAGTGTTTTCGTTCTTGCTTTCCTCGCAAGAAACAAACAATAAAAAATTAAATGTATTTTATTGCGACTCAACACTAAATGGAAAATAATTTGTTTTGCGATCTTGTTCAGGTACTTTAAGGTTGTTGATGTAAAGTAATAATAATAGTAGTAACGTGTCAATGTCGTTTACGTCGTGTCGTTTGTCGTTAGATAATTATGTTTAAACCCGCAGGAAAACGATTTCAGTTCTCCACAGTAAACCAAAGGTTACTACGATTTAACTAGCAATTCAGTTTCTTCAAACCACATACTTTGACTTCTTTATTTGCAAAACTGGAGAGCATAATGACTAACAAATCCTCGTTTTGCTGGTTGTTAACATAAACCTTTTTATTGTTGTAACGACCTCCATTTTTTGACCAAAATTAATACTACACTCCAAATTTTTCCTACTGTTAGAGAAAACCCTAGGATGTGTCATTCTTCTAATCGATTGGTTTTTTCGTATTACATTCAACAGACCGAAGCGAATTTATTTTAGTCTGCTGTTTCCAGCACCAAATAACAACTTATAAAATTATGAAGACAATCAAAATATTTAGTTTAGTCCTTCAAGAAGCGGGTCTATTGTTTTCTTCGAGGCCGGCAACGCATTGGTGACGCCCCCGGTGTTACTAATGTCCATGGGCGGCGATGATCACTTACCAACAGATGACTCGTGTGCTCGTTTGCCTTCTCAAGGCATAAAAAAAGTTAAATTTTCCAGCCGGGCAGCCAGACTTAACTTTATTTGCGATTTGAATATGAATTATTTAATGAGTGTATAGAGTTATTATATTTTATTTATGGTATGATAGGTTACGTATAAACATTTATCTATCTATCTAATACCTTTAAATGAGCAATTCTTGTATATATATATATTTTCTGTATCTCGGAAATGGCTCCAACGATTTTCATGTAATTTAGTATGCAATGGGTTCCGGGGGCAATAAATCGATCTAGCTAGGATTCATATTTAAAAAATGTCGTTTTATCCGTGTTTTCAGGCAATGAAAAACGGCTACAATAGACTCTTCCTGACATCTATTGGCGAGTAGCTACACTAAAGCTAAAGCAGATGGCGTTGTTAAGCAATACTAAACCGAGCTAAGCTCAGTCATCCGGATATTTACAATTTATTCTTGATCCGTATATTTGTGATAGATTATTTACATAACTACAGGCTATAACATGGTGCTAATAAATGCACAACAGTAACAAATTATACTATAATTATTTTAACAAGTTAATACTTTATAACTAAATAGGTACACGGTTATATAGTGTCAATTAATGAACTAATGTACTAAAGTTCACTGGTGTCAATGAACTAATATATTAACGTACGCGCAAGAACATTGAGTCGTTTAAGAAACAGGTGAAGGACTACTATAATATGTCCTGTTAACACATTTCTTGTTTTAGTTTTATCTGTATACGCTGACAATTATTTTTATCATTTCTCCTTTTCTGCTATTTATAACATACTTCTTTCCTTCTTTTTTCTGTCTTTTTCTCCTGAGTATAATAACAATAGTGTAATACTGTAATCAGTTTTACTATAATATGCTGATGCAGTAACACTAATATTATATTAAATTTAATTATTTATTACTATTATTATTTTTATTTTTCTGTACACGCACTACGCTGTCCTTTGTATGTGTAAGTTCAATTATTCCAGTCAATGTTTGCCTGAAAGAGATCGCTGTTTTATTGATAAGGCCTCCAATTGTACGTTCGTGTTTAAATGCATCAATTTTCATTTGTAATTTTATGTGTACAATACAGATAATTTGTATTGTATTGTATTTTAACGTACATTTGTTCACTGGTGTCAATAGGTACTAAGGAAAATGTGAGTGTACTGTGCACCGTTAAGGAGTTCCCTCGTCTGAAGTAAGATCTGAGTATAGAATGAATGAATGAATTAATTAATTAATTTTATTTATTTGTAATAGTATATAGTATATTTCTTTCTCGGTGCGTAACCCAAAGTTGCGATCCTAATATAAGGTGCTATTGATGGTCATAATGTCCATGGAAGACGATAACTACTTACCATATAGGGCGTCTCGTCTGCTCGTACATTAGCGTTTTACATTAAACCTCCTGTACATACGACAAAAAATACACTTTCGTAGCTTATTGTATCTATTTACTCAACTGTCTGTTTGCCTGTCCGGGCATCACATGAAAACCCTTGAACGGATTTCGATGAAAATTGGTGAAGTTGTTACTAATGTTCCGAGTCACATTTTATCCCAGAAAATCAAAAGGTTTCTCTGGGAAATGGGATGAAAATTTGTATGGAATATTTTTAAAACATCAACCGATTTGCTTCAAAGCAACTAAGGTAAAACATAATTTCCATCTGCGAAGCTGCGGGCAACAGCTAGTTATAAATAAAAGGTATGTTGCTGAAGTGGTTTTGCAATAAGAGTGTCTCTTAGCCGTTTTGATTTAGCGCCATAACTCGATACTGTATTGAGCCATAAATATCCATCGGGTCTCCGCAGTGTCGTTATTGCCTCGCTATTGTACAGTAGTGCTCAGATTTATTGATTCACGCGGCCTACAGGTTAATACTGCTAAGAGATTACCTTGCCTGGACTGAGTTATTGTTTACATTATTTCTACTGATTTTAAGGCCTTGTTTAGAATTACATACACGTTTACAATCTCGCATCCTCTCACTAGAATGATGAATGTTGCCAATTGCGCTGACATAAACGTATCAGTTGGGTAACTACATAAAAAAATCGTTTATTATACTAGCATCCACAGCACCCGAAGCACTGATATAATAAATAAATAAATATAAATATAACGCTTCACACTCATAGCCCCACACTAGGATTCCCTGTGTCGTGGGTGCCATGGACAACACACAAGACAAGGACATTCACACCCAGCCCAAGAACAGAAATTCAAACTCATCATTCAAATTTCCGCCTAGCTGGGAATCGGACCCTTGGCGCGGCGATTAGGCATGGTAACCATTGTGCCACACGGGTCGTCAAAGTCATAAGTTTAAGATATCACTACAAGTTACATCCGAGAGCATAAACTTTTCTATCATCATGAATATTTGCTCTAACGAGAGAAGAAAAATGAATGAAGTGATAATATAAAGAAATACAATAAAACAATAGTTGAAATTAGTTTATTACTTGTTATGCTGTTCAACACTGCACATCGACAGCGTTTGGTAAGAAGTAGCAGTAATTTTAGTAGTACGAAGTTTAAGATCTTTGAAAAGAAGGCGTAAATTAAATTCGAAACATCCTTTGGTTGACTGGGTTTGCATATCGAAATCTTGCAGGAAAGGCTTTCAAATACTCAATTATTTGCATGCAATTTCTTATACATATAACTATGACTCATGTTTCTTTTTTATTTTGCAACGTACCTACTAGGTTCGCAAACAATAAAAATGTATTACTGAATTAAAACTTAAAAACAATGATTATTCTATCAATAAAAGACGAAAAGTATAAAGCATAATTATACAAATCATTGCTATCTCATTTGATCGTAAATAATAATTATGGAACGGCGAAACAATGAGGACAATGATGAATTGGAAATCTGAAGTACTACTTATTTTGTTGATACGATTCTTCAATGTTCTGTTAATGAAAAATCCATTATCTTCTTCGAAAGTATGCAGTTCTCGAATGATAAGTCATTAAGCGGATTTATGTAAGCTCATAACAAATATCATAAAAAATCTGTTATAGGCGATGGAAGTAAAAAGCAGAAAAAATTTTCACTACAACTCGATCAAGTACCTTGACGTTTTTTCGTTCGAATTCGGCAGTCAATCTATTGAATTATATACGAGTATACATGACATCAACTGCCAGTACTTTTTGTGGCAATGAGGTCGTAAGACGCGCTCTATTTTATTTAAATTCAAAATTATAGATTGAAAAATACGACATGCAAATTCAAGCATATAATGCTTGCAAGCGTATACCATGTGTAACGTGCTATGAACCAAAGCAAATCTTATAACTTATATAAAAATCTCGTGTCACGGTGTTTGTTGTCGCACTCCTCCAAAACAGTAGACTGATTTTTATGACTTTTTGTGTACATAATATATATTTGGTAGATATGAGAATAGATTGTACAGTATATTTCATACCACTAATTGATAAGGGTGTCCCTATCCCGAAAATTTTTGGCAGAACAACGTTTGCCGAGTCAGCTTGTATGATTATAAGTAGCTTGCAGTTACATCCACACTACCACTTTTGTCAATCTAAGCAGTATATTGAAGAACCTTACTGTCGGGCGCGGTTGGTTAATGCATCGTTAAGGAAAACTTTCTTGTTGTTTGGACAAAAAATTTCAGACATTTAAGTGTTTACCATTTATTGTAAATTCTATAACATGTCATAAGGCTGAGCTCATTGTTTAACAGAGCCGTTATAACGAATTACGTAGACTGTGATGTTTTTAATAATACATAATCAGCTAAGGACCTCCTTCATGTATTTTAAAATACAACTGTTGGTGATTGTCATTTTTTCGGGCTCGGAATAGTTGGCAGTCGAATTTTGAACCCGATTTCCTAAAATGCTGGTAGGTACGAAACAAATCGAAAGCGGACTGTATTTACATGATTATAGGGATTTAAGTGACCCATTCTCGACAATACACAACAATCAATAATTGCACACATCAAAAAGTGAGTCCAGCAACCTTGTCCCGTTGGGTGGCGTCGGTAGATACCTCGGTGCCGAGATGGTTTTGACTATTTTGTCCTGCGTTGCACCTGTTTGACTTCAACTTCATTCAGTAGCCCGTATAGTAGTAAGATCTTTGCGGCCAAATAACGGAACCACGAAAACAACGAATTCCAGCGATGCACCGAACCGAACTATGTACTCAACTGCACTCACGAATCACACTGAAGCGATCGGCGGTGCTTGCGCACGACGAGCGAAAAATAGGAGGGTGGAACCCAAATATAAAAATAACAAAATATCAGTTTAGAATGTATTGCCAGAATGAAAATAAACTACATAGATATTACCGAACAAGTGCAAAAACCATATAAACTTTTTTAACACTGCAATTACGATTACATGTTAGCACTAAACTTTTCAGGCAAATAATTTTCCCGTTAATATAATGTCTCAGACTTGCATATCATTTTAAATTGATCAAAGTGCCTACCATGCTAAGCCGTATAAAGACTAAAATGTTCACAGGTGATATAGTTATTTCGTATTTCTAATTCCGGTAAAAGTGAGATGACTTTTAATGGCTTGTTGCAGTTGTAAATGGTCCACCAATTAATCAACTTCAGGCATAAAGTTAAAATTTATGTGTACAGTTTCAGTGTAACACGAGATGCAAAATTTGTACAATTCCAAACAACTTTTATCCCTCAGATTTATTTAGTGCTTCTGCAGTGATAGCCCATCTTAAATGTCACTCGCACTCTGTTCGAGAAGGAAAACATAGTGAAGAAATCTGCATATTCCAGAATAGACGATGACGTTTTTGTGTGATGCCTACCAACACACATGATTTGCCTAGTGTAGAGAATGCGTTCTCGATCTGATTGTAAAATAACAGTCAATCCGGCAAAAATCCTCGTAAAGCTAGAGATCTCGCAAGAATATGATGGATTAGATGCTAGATTGTATTCCTTAGCATTGTGTATCTTTAACTGGTATACGTTATACCGGTAACATATCTTTAACAAGGAGTGATATCATAAGTTATTGAAAGAATTCCAATATATCTATTAATGCCAAATTGCCAATACAGTGTTGGGGACAACTAAGGTTTCTCCTTCAAAAGCATGTCAGTAAGCTTTCTGAAAGATATATAGACTATATTGTCTATAAAAGATACTTTTGAGTACCTATTAGATTTGGTTGGTTTCCATTTTTATTCGCTGCACTTGTTTATCATTAAGCTTTTATCAGGGGTTCAATAAACTACAACATGATTTCTGTGTCAACGAGGTTTGATTCAGAAAGAGTACGTATTTCTTTATTCATACATGTAATGTTGTTTTACAAATCCTCCGATTCAGATAACTAGATACCTATACCTATATCACACATCGATAGACAGAAAGACGTTATCCGAAGAACGAAAAAAAAATTTCCTAGAGGTTCATTAACTTCTTAATCTCATCACTAATGGCTTTCCATGGACTGAGCCACTAGCGGTTAAGTTAAATCATTTTTAACAAACGAAATTAACTAAGTCAGTTAGGCCTAGTCACATACTGACTTTGTACTGAAAGTAACAACTTCTATGCAGTTTTTAAAAAGGACTGGTTTGTTTCAAAGGAGGCATCTCAAACCGTATTCAGTGAGATACTCACAAGATCCGATATCGAATCTCAATTTGAAATAACCAAACATGTTTACTCTTATGTAGATACCTTTCTCAGTATCAAGGAATCGCTTACAAGCTACTGAAAAACTTTTATATAAATCCGTTCCAGGTTTTTCCAATTCGACTGTTCAGTGGACTAAAAGATAACTGATAAAATATACACTCGTATACAGTGTTGATAATGATGTCATATTCAAACCTGCGCCAGAAAATAACAGCAATAAATAGAATTTTTAGGCAATGATTTAGGCAACGATGATTCCTTTGATTTGATAAAATAATTGTGTTCCGAAAAATTCTAAAATGGTATAGTAAAACGTTACTATGTCTAGTAATGTTATTTTTATTTGAACAGTCAACAAACTAAAATACATGACACCTGTTCATAAATAAGTGGTATCTACTACTTACTGATAAATTTTTGTATGGTTGTAAAGATCGACAGTGAAATAATTTTTACGTGTTTTTAAATTAAAAAAAATTAATGTCAAATTAAAGTCTGAATAGTTTGTAAAAGTGATTCTAGACTTGGGTTTTATCTTACTTTATGATCTGTGATTGATGATTTCTTATGATCTTAATTTTCTATGTTATTTATATGACACGGTGTCTACACTTAATTTGATAGTTTTTGTTTGGATAATTTTCAGCTCTTCCACTTTTCGATCCAGTCCTGACCGCTGACAAGGACCGTTACCAGCCCGGGGAGACCCTTCGCGCTAACTGTACTTCATCGCCGGCAAGGCCTGCTGCTAACCTCACCATCTATATTAACGAGGAGCCGGTAAGTTCTTCCATTTTGTGATGATTAGTTAATTTGCTATGTGTTCAAGATATGAAAGTAGCTCTGCTGTTTCTGCTGTGTCTTGTTTGTGAATTTTATAACAAATTTATTTTCTTTCTGACTACGGTATAATCACTTACTTAAATGTTAACTTACCAATTATCGTACGCATTGCTTAGAATCAAATTGAGTCATCCTTGGGTACTTATAACTGTCCTAATGCAGGATTTAAATATCCGCTTAAAAGTAAAATTAACACCAAGAGATAAAAAAAAACTTAACGCGTTCGTAGAGTTTTTATATTAGTCTGAATGTATTAATTCTGTTTTGGTTATATGTTATAACTTTGCTTATATGCTATATCTTCATTTATCGACAGGCCTTGACGAGCAAATAATCAAAATTTCGAAAAATAACGCATGTTGATTGAATTTGATAACTACCTGAGTTACCAACTAATGTCTGCTGTCATAACCGAAAGATTTTGTTGTAGGTATAATTACCATCAACCCACATTATAATAGGACGGTAAAGTTGCTCTGGGCCTTCCCAATTATGATGAGAGGCTCGTAGCTTGTTTAAGGTTAAAAATTAATAAGTCAAAGCCATAATTTATACCTTCTAAAATAATTTTTAATAAATTACCGCGTTATTTCTTTATGATCTCTGTTGAAAGATTCTTTGATATTCCGGAATGTAATTAAAAAATGAATGCTGTTACAAATTCTGAATAGCTTTTGGTTCGCTTTGGGGCCGTCCATTAATCACGTGAGGCTTGAAAGGGGGGGGAGGGGTTTGACAAAAATCACGAAAATATCACGAAGGGGGAGGGGGGGTGTAGTAAGATATCACGTGTATTTATTTTTTCGTCAAACGCGAAATTTTTAAATAGAAAAGCAGCGTGTATTGTGACTTTGACTTGCAGTTGCCAGGCAACGAACGAAGGCCTCTCGCGCCGCCACCGACTGCCCGGCTCGGCATGTTTTGGATTAAGACAATGTCGGAAGTAGGTAATCTGTATAAAGACCTTTTTGCAGAGTATAAGAAAGGAAAAATACACGTGATGTTGGGAGAGGGGGGGGGGGGGGGTAGTCTTAAACCTCACTACATATCACCAAGGGGGAGGGGGGGGTCAAAAAATGCTAAAAAAAGATCACGTGATTAATGGACGGCCCCTTTCCACAAGTTAATGCCTAATCCTACAGTTTTGCTTGGTTGCAGTAGCTGCGCCAATTTAAAGTTTACATAGAATATTTGTTTAGAGTTGGTTTTGAAACTTGTTTGCGGCTCCCTTTCTGCCAGTGAATTACTGCAGAATTTATTATAATAAAATATCTTTAACAAACAGGCCACTAATTTAAAAACGTTCTAGTGATTTTGGTACAGTTATACACAGACTTGAAAAAAGAACCAGACGTCACCTTGTCTTATCGAGAGTGACGCCGCCCGCTTACCATGTAGGTATGCATAATTTTTAGTGCGGTCCGATCAATCCGACGCAGTAATAGCGGCCAATTAAAAACTACATGATATCAATGTGTGCGTGTGATACTTGTACGAACGAATAGAGGAGTTGGTATTCCTATGGGTGCTTCACTGAATGTGTTGCTGACAATCCGTCTGTCTTTTTTTTAGTCTGTGCAGTTATAGTTCATTTATATTAGTTTCTAGATTAACTTGAGTTGGATCTAGTTTGACTGCAGTATTTTTATAGTGTTGATTTAAATATTAGTTTAAAAATGTTAACCATGATAGCATAATGTTGATCAATGTTTTTCTCAAATTCCAGCTCCGTGCCTCTGAAACAAGTCTTCATCCGTCCGAGGTTGGTCTCCTGTCAGCGAGTGTGAATGTGGAACTGAAGGTGACACCAGAGCTCTTCCCTGGTGGAAGACTCAGGGTGACATGTATAGCGAGCATTTACAATGTATACAATAAGTCTGCCAAGCTGGACTTTCTCACGCCCGAGACTGACCCAAGGCCTGAGAGAAGTGAGTATCAAACGTGTGTAAACTTATGTACGTACGTAAGAAGTTATACTTCTTTGGCGTAACTGTCAGTGAGCGCGCGCATCGTAAAACATTTTCTTTCATTATTTTTTCCAAACATGCCAAAAGAAGTATACTTTATTAAATAAAGCCAAAATCTCGATCTGATTTACTGTTCTACTGTTAACATCAGATATTCTCCTACAATAAAGGATCATTAAAATTTTTTGAAGAGCTCAAAAGTAGCCTCACGAAGTTTTCTCCTTGAAAACAAAAATAATATGTACAAGACATAAAAATATGGGTTATTCCCATTTGTCCCCACCACGTTTGTCACCACTGGTATTACGGATACTTGTTAGATAGGTACGAGCCCAAATTCCTCGAATGGTAGATCTAGTTTTTGTAATCACCACAAGGATCACAAGAAATAATTCAATTAGGTATGTCCCACACAGTTTTTCGTATTATAATAACGAACATTGATGACAATAATGATCATTCATTGACAAAATTCCGAAATTATTACAAATTCATGATTATAATATTCCTAAATTAGTTTACTGCACTTATCCCTACTGAATTCGTAACAACAAAAATCACACTCTGCATATTTACGTTTTCTCTGCGGAATAATTAAAGATTGATAATTTATAATATTAATAACTTGATATGGTATGTTATTTAAGTAGCCTCATTAAAATATTTATAAGAAAACAAGTATTTTTATGCACGACCATGATGGTAACTGGGTAACGTTACCTATAGACATCAGGAACACCAAAGACATCACTGATACGTTGCCGGCCAAGAACGACGGCTCGAAACACGAAGAGTCGTTTAGCGGCTGACTGAAACAAGAGGTTTATAGCACCTCGCGGAGAAATAATAAACGTAGTAATGATATTAATTAAAATCAATATTACCAACAATCCCTCCGAGGGGCCCTATTACAAGCGGGCCGGATTTAGTCGCCTCTTACGACATCTATCCTGCTTGGGACTGGATTTAGTATTCTAAGCCTAATACGGCTAAAATTTAATTTGAATTTACTCTTTGTTAACATTTTTTTTTTTCAAATTACAGTTACTTTAAACGGCAGCGTCAGAAGCTTTCAAAGCTGGATTCTGCTGTTTCTACTTCTTCTTCTCCCCGTTGCCATTCAGAGCCAAGACTACGGAGTTTTCAACGAAGACTTCTTTCTAGACTCTCCCATATACTACGATGAAGATACCGAAACAAAAGCTGTCATGTCCCTAGTTGGCGGCTGAAGTAGTTTTGATCATTGATGTTTAAGATTTAATCTATTGGGGTTATTGTTGTTGCGAATGTTAATTTCTTACGACTTACCAAATACAAATTTTACTTGGCTAAGCAATTTAATTGCATTTATAAAAGTTTTTTTCTAAAAAATTCTTCACTTATTGCTAAATTGAACACTTAGATTAATAGCACTTATCTATAGAAAAGAAGTTTATACTAAACCAAATTAACAATTTGACTATAACTAAATGTTAAATGAATTAATAAAAACAGACATGTACCTACAGTCAAAGGCTAGATTATATCAATTGGCGTCGATATTTCAATCTATTAGCATGAAGCCAAATTTGGGTATAGTACCAGATCAAGCTTGTGACTATAATGTATTGTCATCAGAACTAAAGCACAAGTGAAAGTAGGTCTAATTATATTTATTAGGCTTGCAATATTTGACCCAATCAAACTAAATAAACAGGGCAAGCTCAATAAAACCGTTTAAATATTTTCATGATTTGGATTTCGTAAGGGAATAACTTTCGCAACGTCATGTCCGGAACACTGAGTCAATAGTTGTATGATTTGTGTTACATAATAACAAAATAAGACTTTTTAAGGAAAGTAAATAAACCAAGAATTAATTTTAAGGTTCTTTCTTTAGCCTTTTATACGTAACTAGTGGCGTGTGCTACTGTACTTAAAAAGAAATACATTTTATTTAGGGAAAAAAGAACAATGCCCAAAAATTATTTTTTATTTTTTGTAGCGTCTTAAAACGTCAGTTATACCGAAGCAATTCAATTATTTTTTTACGTATTTTAAAATTAATACCTGTGCTCGTATTACCCAGCGTAAAATAATTTTATTAATAAGTGATGAATTGACCATAACAATTATGTCAACAATGTCCATTTTCATTCGGGCACTCACTTCGATACATATCTTGTATCAAGCAAGATATAGGGAGACTTCTGGCCAATATTACACACAGAATTTCGTTATAAATGTTGGTAACAAATGTAATAATGTCAAATTTCCATTTCCGGTTGTCAATCAAAAAAAAGTCAGAATAAAATATAATGGTAAAAATTACATTCTCCCCTACTCTATGACTCAATGGTTATAAGAATTCAATCTCAAAATACTTTGGTTCTGGGGTGTGTCTGCTGAAAGTTCTTATATATCTAAGCTCAGAAATTAAAGCGGCGATTTTTAGAATTTTTTTATTTTAAGACGCTAAAGTTGAAAATGAAATAAAACGATGTATGACAGTTGGGCATTGTTCTTTGTATGTGAAAAATCGAAAACTGACTCCATGAATGGAGCATGTGCTAATGCATTGCTGTAGTGGTCTCAAATCATCTTCGCAATATTGCCCTTCAAATGAAACCAGTTTGGGGCCTTGGGACACACCAGTTGGATGGTTTAAGATACATTGTTTATGTTTTCTCTTACTTAATTATTAAATCATAGTTTATTTAAGCAAAGTAAGGCAGACAATTTACACAAGTACCACAAATTACCTAAATTACATTTTGACTTACCATTCAATTTGCAAATATGTCAGAGGTCTAAAACTAATGCATCGAAATTCTGCAATTCAAGAGAACTACAATTTTTAGTGTAAGTAAGATAAATTGCAATTAAGCATGTTTTGTCACGAGAATTGCCTAAACGTTAAACCAAAGTAAGTTGAAAATGTACTTGTAGTGATTTATAAAATCGAAAAATTATTTGTTAAAGAAATGTATCAGTATATTTAAAAATTGATTGATGATACAAAAATTATTATTAACATCACTAAGTATTTATAAGAGCAACTGGATATAGCAAGCAATTGCTAAATGTGGAATAAAAGATAAAGAAGGTTTCACTAAGTAAGTGCGATTAATCATTCATGAAATCAATACCATGAACCATCAGGGAGAATAATAGTCAAATATTAACATCAGGGGGAATTATAATTAGGTAAGTAAAAAATACATGTTTTAATCAATTTTGAGTAAAAATCGGATAGAGTAAATGTGGATAACTTAATTCTTTACAAATACTTAATTTGAATGTACCAGTATTTGTTCACGTTCTATAATTTTTGTACTTTTGTCATTTATTCCGTAATTAACATAGTTTTCAGCGAGTGTTTGTAATATACTTAATAACCTATGTTAGTGCAAAGGCTTAGTGATATGATAGTGATAAACCTAAAGAAAATAAGCTGTCTATGGCGGTTTACTATGTAAAAAGTATGTATTACTCTTATGATGATAAGACTTTTTGTTATTTTAAATACAACTAAGTGAAATCCACATAAATATAATTATAGCACCCATTAATTATGTTTATTGATACTATTACCAATATGCATTCCAAAGTTGTGAAAACATAATGATCTTACGCAGTTATAACGCAATCACAACGTAGGTATTTTTATTTAAAGACATACCAAGGAGCGCTTCATTTGACGATTACGTGCAAGCTGCATAATGCCAAAGGCAAAAGGCAAGCACGAAGATATCGCTTCTTGAACAGATTTCCTACGTTTACTATGCAAGATGAAAACAAACGGCATTTGATGAAATCGTGCGTATGAAGTGCGTCTACGTGGACAGAACGCCCTAGATACTCGTGTGATTAAAAAAATAAAACAAATAACCATTACCAATAACATTAACATTGAAATTGGCGAAACGCGTAATAATATCTCATTTTCGTAAAGGTTATATGCCACTTGAAAAATTAAGAAAACGCTAGTAATAAAATGTAGTAAAATCTGAGTGGTGTAAATTATGGGCACCAAGTGGTTGAATAAAAGAAGGTTTTAACAAATACTAATTCAAGTGACCTTTAAGTTATTCAGTACTTGCTTAGGTACATTAACATCGAAGTAAAACAAAAAAGGTTGTAAGTAAAATAATGAAATGCAGGAAAAATATATTCATATTATGTAAACAGTGCTTAGTGCTTATTATGCTTAGTATGTATGGTTGTGATAAATTTATTTTACTTTAGAGGTAACTTGCATACAATTCTTTTCTATTTCAAGAATACATACATATTATCATTTTATCTGAACAATCTGTGCATCTTTTAATTACTTTCATAATATTATACAACATCGGGTTTCAAGTGCTTACAAATTCATTTGGTATACCAGAAATGTGTATACTGACAGCGGTATAAACTTTTCTTATATAGCTAATGATTAAGTATTAGGTCCAGTGAATTTAATAATTTGAGTTTAATTTGTTCTATTTTGTATTCCGTGGTTTAAGTTTTACTATTCTAATCCAGTATCTAATTATATTCAGTAAACAAAATTTAAAATTAGATCATTGAACAATTTTCTCCGAATAGATACCTACTCAAGTATTAGTATGAACTTTTGAAACAAGAAGGATAATTGAATCAAAATTTAAAAAAGCATCTTTATAACATTTTTTGCAAACAAGAACTTAATAGTCGTCGTAATTTTCTTTTCTTAATTATTCTACGAGTATAACATTTCAGTAATATTAGTTTAAATATTTTATGAAATACTTTTAATATTAAAATTAAGAACAAACATAAAATTAAAATCTTCCTTTAACTATAAACTCGTCAGTCAATTGCAGTCATTTTGTTAAGAGGATTACTTACATGATTATGCGACACATGAAAACTTCTTTGAATTTTGTCTGTTATATAATTTTGCAACATAACATAACCTGCTAATAATTTACTACTGTTGGAAGTTTTGCCTGCGTTTTCTGGAATAACAAGTATCCTATGTTATTAATTCAAATCAAGTTCTATCTGTGTGTTAAATTTCATAAAAATCCGTTTAGCAGATTTTGCGTGAAAGATTAGCAAACATCCATTTATGCACATAAACTTTCACATTTATAATGTTATAGCACGATGCGATACTGCTTTTATTTTCTTATAATTACTATCAATGTGATGTAGTAACTACACACCCCCCTACTTCAATTGTCCAATATTTGGTCTACATGGTTATCCGTGCTTTATATTTTGGAGCTCCTCATTGTTAAGATATTAATTATAACTTAATATTTGATTAATTTACAAGTGTTTAGCTAATATTATTTTATATAAGTAAATTAGCTTGATTATCACCGCCGGTTCCTGAAAAGCTGATAAAAATCAATTAATACGAATGCTAACTTTATAGATATTTCAAATAAAATGGAGTTTTTGAAACTTTGATTAAAGTAAAGTTAACTATTGGTTGGATTTTGTACTTGTTATATGATTTATATTTATAATCTGACAGCTCTGTTAGTTGACATTATATTCAATTAATCATACTTTATGCAACCCGATTGACGTTTGATAATACATTTGATAGTTGATTAGTTATTATAATTTTTACTTGATCAGCCTTTTGGAAACAAGTGGCCACTCTTTACTTCGACTTCTTGCAAAGTGCTGTTATTTAAGTAAATTATTTGGAATCGTGTTTGTAGTTATAAAGATTAGTTACTTTATTTATTTTCACGATTATAACACCTACATTTCCAACCTCTTCACTTTTGATGATACGAGGTCTGACGTTATAATAATACGTCTAGCTTCATGAATCGTTTAAACACTTCTTGCAAGTGGTGTTTTATTTTATTTGGAATCGTGTTTGTAGAAGTAAGGATTACTTAATTTATTCTCACCATTACCATTTATTTTTCACATATATTTCTAACCTTTTTCTTTATATGGTAAGACTTCACAATATGACATTAAAAATACTGCTAGCTACATGAATCGTTTACAAGACGAAGCCTAACTTTGGGTATTCGTTCTATACGAAATGTATACTTAACGCAACGATAGGTTTAATATTAATAAAAGTACTTTAACTTTTAAATTATTACAATTTTAGTTTTAGTTTTTTACGACAAAGTTGTACAAAGATTTAATTGTAAAGTAATATTAATAAGATTTTTAATGTTTAGTCTCTTTCACTGCAAATGGTAATGTATATTTGAAATTGTCGCCTAAAATGTAGCATACAAGAATAATAATTAACTGATTTTTTGTCACATAATATTTAATACCTACAGCAACATGTTGATAATCGATTCAATTATTATCACGATATTGTAAATACAGTAGTATTATATCTAAATCAAAATTGTTTTATTTTAATTCACCTTGTTATTACAACAGGTAGATATTATATGATATTTACCTAAGCATTGATAGATAAGGTGAGCAGTGATAGCCTAGTGGTTAGAACGTTGGTCTCCCGAACGCGGGGGCCCGGGTTCAAATCCTGGCACGCACCTCTAATTTTCAAATATTATGTGCGTATTACTAGTTCTAGACACGCGGCAGCGTGTCAAGCCAAGTTCAAGCAAAGGAACTGGCTAGCCAGCGCCGAGTGTAATATTACACGAACCACTTGGTGCCGCTTTTGACCCTTTTATAACTCATAACATTTCATAACTTCTTTAACGTAAACACATAAAACTACGTGTGTTTAATTATATCCATAAGGACATGTAGAAGCCCAAATTTCATGAAGCTAGCTCAAACGGTTATAAAGATATGAAGGTCAAAAAGTCGTAAATTTTAGCACTGACTGACTGACATATAGTACCTAAATCTAACCTACTTCCAGATGACCTAGAAGGATGAAATTTGGAATCCAGCTCGGTAATTGTGTGTAAGCATAGGAAAAAATCAAAAAATAGAAAAAAGTCGAAAAATAAGTGGTGTCCCCATACAAAAGTATGAGACCGAAGCAGAGCCATCTAGCGGCAGTGAAAAGAAAATCTTGGGTCCCATACAAATCTTAGCCAAATTGCATTTATATTGTGAGCCCGTTATGTCACGTAAAACTCGCACTAAGGCCTCTGTGCACGCGGGGCTCAATATGGCATACTTCAGCGCATGGAGTATTGAAGTAGAACGAGGGCCATCTTATATGAAGGGAAAGTTGAAAAGGTTTCCAGCTGTTTACAGAAAATAGAGGTTCCAAATGGCCGTTTCTAAATGGCGCTAGTGTGTGACAGATATATGAACATGGCTGTTGTAAACGGAGTGAAGTTTGCTGAGTTATGCCACCCTAATCAATGGCGCTAGTGTCCGCCAAATAGATATTCGAACATAGCTACTGTAGACCGCACCGCAGCCCTACCCGTAATTTTACGCGTTTTTACGGACACTTTTCCCTTTGCTGTCCCTCGCAGAAAGTCGTTGTAATGTGTTGCACCATGCATGTTTTCCATAGAAGCTGATATACTTTGGTACACCATTAAAACCACAGATTAAAACAATGCGCGGTGAGGCAGATCTACGCTGTGTGGCGGTGCGCGGAGCAGTGTGAGAATCGCCTGTTTGTCATATTTAGCTAGATATTTAGTACTCGGCTAAATAGTGTAAAATTAGCTGTATACCGAATATAACCATAACCAAAAACTCGTTCTTGTAAGCAGAATAACTTTTGAATTCAATTAATCAGGATAAATATATTATGAATATAATTATATATGATAATATGGTAGCTTAAACTTATTTTTATACCAGTTTTAGCTAATAAAGCTAATGTTTTTCCGATTCACTTTCCAGTTTATGGTCATCACTATTTAATTTACACCCGAAACTGGTCACCCATGAAACGTCTATTTAGTCTCTAAGATTTGTGGACAGGGTATATTTTTCTTTACAAAAAGTAATGATATCCCACCAAAAACATAAATGTAAAAAAGGAGAGCCAAGTTCAATACAAAAATTATGCTTGGCTGTGGGCTTCGCCGCAAAAAGAATGGAAATCTAAATGAGTGCCAAGTTCTATGCAAAATCGAAATATGTATTTATAGGAACAAAATAACATTATGAACAAGTATTTAACTCTATTTCTTTGCTTTATTGGATATCTATAACAATTGCTGTTATTTAAAAATGTGAGATCTTAAAGTAGGTTAGATTTGACTTGGCCAGTTTTCATTACATCAGTCATTTTATAAAGTTATTCAACATTTTAATTCTGATAAAAACTGGCCAAGTCAAATGTAACCTACTTTAAGATCTCACATTTTTAAATAACAGCAATTGTTATAGGTATCCAATAAAGCAAAGAAATAGAGTTTAATACTTGTTCATAATGTTATTTTGTTCCTATAAATACATATTTCGATTTTGCATAGAACTTGGCACTCATTTAGATCTCCATTCTTTTTGCGGCGAAGCCCACAGCCAAGCATAATTTTTGTATTGAACTTGGCTCTCCTTTTTTACATTTATGTTTTTGGTGGGATAATTATCATTTGCTTCGGTGAAGGAAAACATCGTGAGGAAACCTGCACACCTGAGAGTTCTCCATAATGTTCTCAAAGGTGTGTGAAGTCTACCAATCCGCACTTGGCCAGCGTGGTAGACTATGGCCTGTACCCCTCACATTGTGAGAGGAGACCCCGAGTCCAGCAGTGGGACAATTATGGGTTGTTGCTTTGCTTTTGCTTTGCTTTTTTTTTTTTACACAAATAAGTTAATGCTTGACCACAATCCCACCTGATGGTAAGTGGAGATGTGGTCCAAGGTGGTGAGCACATTAACTTAGTAAAAGCCTATTCACTCTTTTCTTGAAGATTACCTAAGCATTAATAAAATAGATACTTTGATGATCATGTAGGTCAAATTACCTCATTATAAAACAAATTATAGCCCGGCGGCTTCTGACGATGTTAGTGATCAGCCGAGTATAAGGAACACGGTCGGTCATTCATGGTAGGCTTGGATGAATAAAAATTCTTGAGTATTTCAGTGCTTCGGAGGGAACTTAAAGCCGTTGGTTGTTGTTATCGTAATATTTAATTTAAATTAATATCGTGTATTGAAGCTATGAGACATTGAGAGTAGACGACACGTGGATAGGGCACTAAACTCTCCATCAATTTGTACTGGAGCAGCGTGGTGAAATGTCTCCCCAAGAAGAGAAACACGTGCGTAATAGTGGACCGTAAATGGACATTATACTATCAGTTGATATTATTACATACTAATACATACCGTGTTTGTAATGTTTGTTACTCGTCATGTCCAAAATATCTGCCTATATTACGATGTCGGTGTTTTAAACTCCTTTTCCTTTTTTCCATCTTGGAGCCAAGTCAACCTCCCTTAGGTACACTTCTAATTCACTCTGAACAAAGTACGAGGCTATACAGGGCATATCCCCTCCTGTTGAAGTTCCCTACGTCTTATAACACCCAGTTTGAAGTTTATAATTAATAAATAATAATAACACTACACACTCATAGGCTCACACTAGGATTTCCTGTGCCTTGAGTGCTATTGGACATAAAGACACTAACCCCCTTGGCAAGGGGCGGCGCGGCGCCGGCTTGTTGCAACTTGCACCACACGGATTGAATGAGGTATTAAATATTAAGATTGTCAGTATCGCAGAACCAGATTGTGGGTTCCCCGCTTCTATAAATTTTTAGCCTTTGATGTATAGTGTGTATAAATATAATAATGTGGGTTATATTTTAGGTATATGGGACAGTGATCACGTACAAATAAATTATTAAAGTTCTATGTGAATGGAAATCATGACGTTTTCAATAAAATTGTGTATGTTGTAAACAACGGCCAGTAGCGGCTGCTGCCATCTTGTGGGGGTTAGCGACACTAAAATACTGGAGCTTCCCGCTTTTATTTGTTAATTTGGAAGAAAAATAATAATTGAAATTGACTCAAGATATTATACGTATTTATTTGGCTTCAACCCACTTGCTTCTCATTTAAAAAACCCTATACACTGATCCATGGCAATACAGACTCGTTCATTAGTGTATGCAAAGAGTAGGGAAGTTAACTTTCAATTCAGAATAATTAAATATACCTTATAAGAGTTTGCACCCGCGGCTTCGCCCGCCAAGGAGTACCTACTTTTATAAAATGAAATCACAATCAGTTTTATCAATGATGATGGTAATCTTTCCTTGTCAAGGGCCTAATTAATAATAAAAGTTATTATTATGAAAATAATGAAGGAAAATAATGCTTCTTATGCCATCTCATCGGTGATGTCTTTAGACATAATGAATCCATGGGCGACTGCTTGTTTTGTCGGCTATGCTGTTCAGTTTTGACGAACACACAGAAAAATAGAATTATTTGCATATTGTTGCTTCATTACTCAAGCAAGTGTAGTTTGTAAATACATTTCTTGTGGTCATTTCTTGCTAAAGTCATAACTCAAAAGTCATAATATAAATAAGTCACGAGGGTTTATTTCTGAAATGACTTTCACTCCGTCAAACCTGTGAAGTTTTCAGTTTCCTTTGAACTACATAATTAGGTATAAATTAAAATTTGTTTACAACTTTCTTAAAGTATAAAATCAAGCCAGCTGCCCCATTTAGCATACATTAGCTTCAAAAAGCAGGTGGCTAACCCACAAACACCAGGCAACTGGGTAAACAAACAACGAACTAATTGTTCTTTAGCCCCTGTTGCGTAAATGAGCAGAAAATTATAAAAGAAATGCAATTAGGGCGCGCTAGAAAAATCAAATTAAACCTCTAATGAACGAACATCGCCCATGACTCTGTTTTCTGTTTTACACAGCGTAATGAGTGTACAGAGAAATTTTCACGTCCTAACGTTGAAGATGGAGATTGAAGATATTGAGAGATATGAATTATCAAACGAACGAACAGAGTTATTTGTTCAATATTAGATAATGTCTGCTTTAACAGAAAAAAAAATGTAAATCTTATGTAGAAGTCAAATGTAGGTGCCCATTTTTATACACTTTTTTACGGATACTGCCAATATTGATAGATAGACTGATCTTAGGATCTTAGAAATTATTGAGATAAAAATTACATAATTATTTGGATTCAGTAAATATCTACCATGAAATCTGGGAGATGAACAACAGAATGAGAAACAGAAAAGCACACAGACAGACAACCAAAAATATTTTTTTTTGTATTTTAGTATTGTATAAATAACTACAATCACTTGAGAAAACAACGTTATTAACCGACTTCAAAAAAAGGAGGAGGTTCTCAATTCCAGTGATGTTTGTTACCTCAGAACTTTTGACTGGATGAACTGATTTTAATGATTATTTTTAATCGAAAGCTGGTGCTTGTCATATGGTGCCATTTAAATTTGAGCGAGATCTGATAATGGCATCCATGAGAAAACCATATAGTCAATATCACGCCAACCGATTTCGATATTTTTTTTTTATTATTGGAAAGGATGTATTTCATTTGAAGTCGTTCATTTGATGTTTTTTTTTGTTAAAATTTTAGATTTTTTTGAAATCACAGACATACATTTAATTGTATTTCAATGTATAGAAATGGAAGCCCCTGATAGTTGCTTCTCTGTGGCAACCCGTCGCATAGTTTGTCGCCGCCGTTTCCGCCTGGGCGCGGATATTGCAGAGCGGTTTAGCTAAGAATTTTATTCTGGGTTAACTCTTATACCCACTATATTTTATGTTATAAGAAATTGACTTTACTTACTGTTCAAATTTCGAGTTCTCTTGCTCATTTTATCTTACGCTTGATAGACAAGCAGTGTTTCTTTGTTGAATTTACCATTTTGAATAGTTTTATTTATTAAATTATTTTCACTTCTTTTTCACTGTGCTATTGTAATATTGAACTAATAAATTCAGGATTTCTGGTGAACAGAATTAAGAAAAATATTATAGAGTCTACTTTCCTTCATGATATCCGGTTATATCATTAATCGTCAGCCATTATGAAACATGAGCAATAGAAAATTTTCAAGTAATAATTATCAAAACCAAAAACTTTGCAAAATGGATATTAATTATCAAAGTTAATTTATTTTTGACCAGGAATTGTTTGAATCAAAACTATAAAATGCATTAAAACTACGATCTAATAATCATTGAAATAATAACTGCAAAATCTAAATGCACAATCTTCCCTTTCCGACGATTAACGTGCGACGCAAAATTGCACGATTGACTTGTCCAGACGCTTCCATTCTAAATGAAAGAGTTACTTAAGCTTAAGGATTTGGTATTAAATACAAACTTCTTTTCCTTTTAATGCTCATGGCATTAACCCTTTATAATTTACTTAAATTTAATACCGATAGAGGTCCTGCTTTATTTTTCAGGTAACTTTTTGTCAAATGCTTTTTACTGGACACACTGGAATACTGAATTTAGATATAAGATCTGCAACTGATGATCTCTGAAAGAGCATTTAAGAAAGTGCACTCAGAAAATTGTAAAATAAGCTGTCCACTCACATTTTATGCTAGAACCTCTTAAGAAAAATGTTTAGTATGTCAACATTGACCGCACCGCAAACAGTTTTAAATCCCTTGCAGAGTCTCCGAAGCCACGTTCCTTGTAACTGGATCGTTGTTCAAAAACATATAATAATAAACCCGTTGTAATACGATAGATTATTTAATCTGATTATTTCTAATACGTTAATTTAGAGTCAACCATAGAAGAGTTTGAAGTACATATTTGTAATTGGTGCAGAATCTTTGTACTTGGTAAAAGTATTTATTTAATAATTTTACATTGCAATCCAGATAGTCATTGTCACTTAATATCTGTGACTGATATTTTTTGCGTAGTGATTTTAGATTTTTCATGTATTGATCGAAGCGCAAAAATAAAATCTTTGAAATCAACAAATACAATAAACAGTAGTTAACTCGTAGTTGAATTAGTAATAAAAACCATGTCATTATTTTATAATACCTCTTAACTGGAAGTTAAGTATATAGGTATACTTAGATCCCTTTACTTACTCGTTTCGTTTTAATGTAAAAATGCAAATTGCAGTTGTGCTCACTATCACGCCACACCAGAAACTCGAGAGGTAAATAACAAACAATGCTTAAAATAATAAAACAAAATAAACTACCTCGTGCATTTTTGTAAATCCCGCAATTTATGATGCTCCAAAACTAACGTAAAGTTCTCCGTGGTACAATTAACGATGCAAATGTATCGCGGGGAGAAGCTGTTCCGAATTTCATAAATACATATGGTAATTGAGTTTTGGAACACGAAAAACATCAAGAATGGGAATTAAACTCGTTAAGATTTTGAGGAAGGCGTGAAGTTTGTCGTACTTTAACGCGACTGGTGTAGCTAAGGGAACAAGCACACGTTTTTAGAAGGAAGATGTCGAAAATTCTGAATTAATTAAGCTAAGAGGTGATCCTTGAAAGTCTCTTCAGATTATTCTTATGGAGATACATTAATATAATTTTGTAGGTTTACTGTGTGATAAGAAGTCAAGAGATTTAACCACTTAAATTAGCCTATTAGAATTACAAGAAACCACTTAAATCCTAGCAACTTTGTAAGGAATCACAAAAAATAAAATTTCGTGGACCATAATTATAAACACGAATTAGAATATTTTGCAAGACTTTCTAGAGAATGTAATCAAAAGATCATAAAATTTGTAATTTTAATTTGTAATTTTGTAATCTTTACGCACGATTGAATTAAAACTTTTTTGACGTTGGTGACAGGCAGTGTTGCCAGGTCCAAAAACTAGATTGCAGTAGATTCTTCCGAGAAATAGATTGCATGAGATTTGAGGTTTTTTCCTACTGAAATCAGATTTTTGTGTGGGTCAAAATACGGTAAAAAGTACTAAAAACACTAAAAATAGTTCTATTTCAATTTTGTTAAAGGTTTTGTTTTCATTTGACATTCAACAGACTATAGACTATAGAGCCTTATTTCCGTCCGAATACTTCGGTGTTACAAAAATTTTACAGATGATTAAAGCATCTTCTATATGTATAAGTAAAGGTTTAAAATATCAATATTAGTAAAGGTGTAAAAGAAACTGATAAAATGGTATAATATGCACTGTGGAAAACGGATTGCCACACTCGCTATTGTATAATGACGACAATAATTACAACTTAACCATTGTCTTGACACCACGGCTATTGTGCAACTTAGCAGTACCTATGCAAGACTATAAGTAAAGTTTAATGATCGTCCATTGTTTACCTACTAATTATCATTGAATAATCACAGAATATAATATAATAGTACCTATTGGTACTATTACACCTATTAATTGACATGATATTCGAATCGTTGCATGTATGTAAAAAAGGAATAAAAAAGTGTGCGCGTATTTGTGTATACAGGTACGAATGGAAACATAATTTACTAAATCCATGTCTTTACTTAACTTCAACATAAGTTTTTTAACTTGTTAATGTTATTATTTTTATTATAATATGTCATTATTGTTGTTGTACTTAGTATCTGAGTATTTAGGCTTTATGGAAAACTTTGCATTTTTTTTGTTATCCTGTCTTAACTTCGCTATGTTCAAAGATTAGAGTCCATTTTTTTCAGACGAGTCTGTCTCGTTTTGTAAACAATCTTGGCAATTCCTTTTATTACAACATTAATTTATTTAAGCTTCAAACATAGTTAATAGTAAACAGAAGCTATTTTAATCATCTAATTAATTCTTTTCATTCAGTCTGTTTTATTTCTAAACTAGAAAACACGATAAAAGTGACACTATAAGGTTGTTTAATAAATAAGACTCATCTAAAAACGGACTATTTCGATGTACAAATTTCATTTCAAAAACTGGCAATGTGCGGTGGGCTCTGAGTTTCAGCATCTTCGTTAGTAGGTACGTTCTTCGGTGTGTGTATGTACTCACGCATCACGTAAATACGCGAGTATTGTAAAGTGAAGCGCTTCGTTTCAGAACTTATATAAGGCCTCAAACTTTGATGCTCACATCAACCGTATTACATTTCGTTACAGCGTTACAGCGTATTACATTTTAATTGTGATAATCATAATCTAGTTTTACATACTTTTCCCATTTAACTATTCTATGGAACAACTCAGGTATAACTTTGTTTACACAAAAGCTTTTGAACAACAAAATAGCCAGCCATATTTTA
The DNA here is from genome assembly GCA_963932265.1 of Thymelicus lineola. Taxonomy (NCBI): domain Eukaryota; kingdom Metazoa; phylum Arthropoda; class Insecta; order Lepidoptera; family Hesperiidae; genus Thymelicus; species Thymelicus lineola. The sequence goes on along the minus strand of OZ010689.1, from coordinate 2,354,516 downwards.
AACTTCTGAGACGTGCAGTCAGATGAGAAAATTTAAGTGGTACAAAAATGATATTTTGTTACAAAAAAGAAGATATACCAAAGGATACAGTGTAAAAAAATATACACAATAAATTAATTATTGTACCACAGACAAACCAGTCTGATGTATTATTTATTTATTTATTTAAATCTTTATTATACCTTTAAACATAATGGTACAAAAGGTGGGCTTACTGCCAGCCGACCTTTGGGAAAAAAGATACATCGAAGGCGGTATATAACGAAGAGATGATAAATATAGCATAAATAATAACTAAATATAATATTTATATTTTAGGTCGTATAAAAGTAAATAGAAAAAGAAAGTAATAATTCTCATTTCAAGCTATCAGTACCCGGATGACCGAGCTTAGCTCGGTTTAGTATTGCTTAACAACACCATCTGCTTTAGCTTTAGTGTAGCTACTCGCCAATAGATGTCAGGAAGAGTCTATTGTAGCCGTTTTTCATTGCCTGAAAACACGGATAAAACGACATTTTTTAAAAATGAATCCTAGCTAGATCGGTTTATTGCCCCCGAAACCCCCTGCATACTAAATTTCTTGAAAATCGTTGGAGCCGTTTCCGAGATTCAGAATATACATATATACAAGAATTGCTCATTTAAAGGTATTAGATACTATCTTAAGATAAGCAAGGATGATAAGCTTATGATAAGCAAGGATGTAAGTTTGTTTGTCAGTGTTCGTGTGAAATATTATTATCATACAAATAAATTTCAAACGTGTGTATCAATAAGCCTAATAATTCTAATAGGGACTAATGCGTTCCTATAATAACATTACTTTACCTTTTGCAAAAATGTTCTCTCTTTTAGATTCGAAAAGCGAAGATTTCAACGAAAATACTTTCCAGAGGCGAAGTTTGGAGCATTTGCAGAAACATCGGAGGGATCTCCGCATTGACAGAATCGGAATTGTTTTGTTGCACTCAGCGCAGCTTGTATAAAAGATTCTTAGGCTAAAGCTTACTGTGTTGAAAAATTATTGGCTGTTTAGACATAGTGCTTCTGAATGATCGAAGTGACGTTCGAAGTTACTTTGGTTCATTTTAGGGCTATTTGCAAACTTTTTGCAAACATAATTATATTTCACAGGGTTGTTGGTGGTTTTCATTTATCCGGGTTCAGAATACTCGAGAGTCGGGCATTAACGGTTTTGAACCCGGTTTCCTAAAATGGCGGTAAGTACGAATCGAATCGAAAGCAGACTTTATTTAAATAATAGGGTTTCTGGGCAATACACAACAATCATTAAATGTACACATCTAAAAAGAAATTCATCAATCTTGTCCCATCGCGTCTCATCAGTCGATACCTCAGCACAGAAATGGTTTCGACTGTTGTCCTGCGTTGCACTAGGTTGACTTCAACTTCACTCAGTAGCCCGTATAGTAGTAACTATCGAAAACATAACGAAAATAACAAATATACTCTGCGGCAAATCGTACCGCGAATCGAACTGACGCGTTTGGAGGTACTTGCGTACAATAATCGAAAAATAGGAGGGTAGAATATATAGGAGGGTACAATAAACCAAAAATAGGAGGGTAGTATATATAGGAGGGTACAATAAACGGAAAATATCAGTTGTGAATGTTTTGCCAGAATGAAAATAAACTACACAGATATTATCGAACAGGGTTTACCAATGATATTATATGTATAAAAGAGGTAGATGGGTTACTAGCGCGCCGACGGCGAAGAGCGAAAGAGTAGTCAATTGACCACGCTTGCTCGCATTACTCGCAGTCGCTCTCTCAATACTCTGTGGATACGCACGCTTTTATTTTTGTCAGAAGTGCTGGAGATTTGACATACAGCGTTAAAATGCCTTCGTGTGTTATGCGTAAATGCACTAATTACTTACGTAAAAAAAATAAAATTCATGGAATAACATACCACAAGTAAGGAATCATGATTTATTGCATTTTATTTCATTTCAATAATTCTCTAACAAAATAAGTATGGCGGCATGACAGCGCGCCAGCTTGGCGCCAGCCGAACGTAAGGTACTTGTGACGCGAGTGACAAACACTAGCTGTCTTTTTCACTATTATGGTTTTAGTAATGCTATCCCTTTTACATAATTTAACAAGCGCTGATTGGTGTACCGAAACAAACAATAAACGTAGGTGTTTTCGGAACAAATTTTTCGCTTCATTTGTAAGGGCATAACGTATCTCTAATAAACATCATTGGGGTTTACTATATTCAGTGACATGGGTTTACATATTATATCGCTTATTATCAAGATAATTTTTATACTGTCGATTATCTACAATGTGGGTGTTATCAATACTTTTAAAAGTCAAATCAAACTGTAGGTCGCATCAAAGAGGTAAAAAGAACTACTTTCATAAAAGAAACAGCAAAAACTCAAATAAAACCACTTTACCGCGAGCAAACCTGTGAACGGAAACTAGTTTATAATAAAAAATCTGTATAGTTATTGAATTTTCAATCTTCTTGCAATAGTAGAATTTATTTAACGGCATTGTATTTATGAGCAGTAAAAAAGTTATTGAATAGCCGAAAATGGAGTCGACGCAGTTGAAAATATTTTTAGTTGCTTACATTTATATGCAAGTTAAAGTGTTGGCAAAAATTCGTTACAACACGGTCAATGTTAAAGAAACAAGAGCAACTCTCTATGCTCCTAGAGGTGAAAAAAGTTATAACATAAATTAATTAATTACCCAAAACTCAAAATAACAAGTTACTGATCTGGTACACTGCTATAATATTCAGTTGGCAACGAGATGAGCTTTGGGGTTGCAGATGTGCAAGAGGAATGATCGCTAATCAATGGCTCGGCCATTAATAAAATATTAAGATAAATTTCACCTTTGGCTTCACCCACTGAAAAGTGGTTTCAAAAAAAGAAGTTACAATCATTGTACATATCCTAATCATCCTAGGAGAGCATACAAACAGGCTAAAAAAATCCCTATTTTTTCTTCTGGATATGAAGTTTCATCTCATTAATGTAAACAACAACGTAATGAAACGTCCAAAATATTTACAAACTTTCACATTATTAATATTTGGCCATTATATATTTTTTTATGGCTAACTTTTCCTTATATTCTGCTTTCAGTGATAGACAAAACATGTCTTCTTAACCCCCAAGTAGGACCCTGTCGAGGCGAGATTCCTATGTACTACTACAACCCAAGTGAAAAAAATTGTTCGTTATTCAAATGGGGTGGATGCCAAGGTAACGGCAACAGGTTCGACACCCGAAAAGAATGTCTTGAAAGTTGTTGGAGCAAACCAAATGAACTAAGTGAGTCGAATTTTGATTATAACCGAACTAAAGTAATCTTTTTTTCTATTGTAAATCTTCAAATGGGCACACATTTGGCCTATTCGGGGTTATGTGGGATATACACTGATATAATATGACTGAAGAGTTTGTTTCAATGCGCTATTTTTTTAAATTATTAACAGTCTGGTTACAGGTTAATTCACATTACTTAAGAGTTAACGAAATAGTTATCACACACATGGCAGAGTACAATTTATGTATTAAAATATTATAATATAATTCTATCATTTCATAGGAGTTCGTCCAAAATTTTGTAAGCTGAGCTTCGACTACGGGTTTTGTTTTGGAGATTTGAAGAGGTGGTATTACGACCACGTTTGGAAGACTTGCAAGGAAACTATTTACTCTGGATGTGGGGGCAATAAAAATAACTTTTACGGCATAGAACAGGTTGGTGCTTCTTTTTGACTTGTAATTATTGAGTTCAGTATGATAACCTGTATATGTAGCCTAGTCTGCTAAACGAAGAGTTTCTGTTTTATCTAGGCCGATACGGACAATCTTATGGCTATGGGGTTTCGGATGCCCTATCGTTGCATAGGGCGTAAATATGTGCTGGTGTTGATCAGCAATGTGTGTGTGTGTGTGTGTGTGTGTGTGTGTGTGTGTGTGTGTGTGTGTGTGTGTGTTTGTATTTGTATTTTCTTCCAGTCATCTACATTCAAGCTGGCTGACTTTATAATCTATGTAATTAATTATGTTAAACAAGTATGTGTCTAACCCTTTGTTCACTATCTAGTGTGAATCTGTATGCCGCTTTGGAAACGGCAGACTTGTAACCGCGGCATCTGCTAAACACGATTTACATAAGGTGCTCATAATAAACGCAGAGGGCGCCACTGCTAAAAGAGGAAAAAACCAAGGCACTACACCTACACCTAATACTAGTAAGAAAATTGGATCATAAATATTATGCCACTATTGTTTAGTTTTATTTATTAGATCACTTTTGAGTTAACCTATTTATTGTAATACAATACAATACAAAACTCTTTATTGCACACCAGAATAAAATGTACATATACATAACAACTACAATGGATAGTATACAATAGGCGATCTTGTCGCTAAAAAGCGATCTCTTCCAGATAACCCAAAGTGGAAAACTTAACTAAGTAATATTTTGTGGTTATTGGATTTTTATTATAAAACCATTTTTTTTTCAATTGGAGGTATATTAAGAAAATAACCACATGAGAAAACATTCATATAATTTAGGATATAATTATTTACATATTGTGAAATTCTTGATTTTGTAGATTCCTCAGTATTCGAAGCTACCTCTAACTCTGTTTTTCATTATTACATATTTTACTAGCTTTCTCTTTGGTATAAGTTAAAATTAATAAGTGTTTCACCCTTGTTCCATTATTATATTCATCATCACAAGTTTAACCTTCTTCAAGCCATATAAATCTTGTCTTGTTTCGTGTTTCTTCATATTTCCTATTTCCCTCAACCTGAATACAACCGTCACAATTTTAAGAATATAAAGTAATTGTAGACTACAGCTATGAATCCCGCTTTATTAATTCTGTCATGTTTTCATAGAGAACGTCCGCACTGAAAGAAAAAATTAAATGAGAAATACATTTCAAGCAAATATAGATAAGACATTATTATATAGATTCTTTTTACTTGATTAAATTTTTAATAATTTTTTCACTTATGGAGGCCATACATGATTAAGTTTAGTGTACTTGTCAAGTCTGCAGTTTGACTTGACGCGGCATTCAGTGTGCATGAGATAGCTATATGGCCATATCGCTATACTGGATGCCGCGTCAAGTCAATATATTACATTCATTAAGAGAAAATTTGTCAATGAATTAAAAAAGTGATACAATATTAAAATGAGTAATAAAAATATTTTTTAAGGTTTTCAATAAAGATCCCGAAAAAATAGTACCTAAGTTTTAAAAATGAAAAGAAAATCAATTTGAAGAAACTATTGAATTACTATACGTACCATCCATTTGAAACAGTCTTCATAAGCTTGAACACGTAACTAGGACACACATCAGCGTGCATAAACCTGGCGTGGAACAAGGTGCCTTGACAGAAGCAGTAAAGCAGTTCAGGGAGAGGAATATCTTCTGGAAGAATCTTCTTTTCATAGAGGATCGTGGAATACAGCTGAGGGTACACAAACATTTCGTAAGTGAAATTGTAACCAAAGATAGTTTGTCAGAAAGTAGGAACATATAATATTACGTAGGAAGGAAACTGTATCAATAGTCAATTAAATCCCTGAGCAATTTCCTCAAACAAACAACATTTACTAATAACTTCAATATATCGGTAAAAAGGCAATTAATTTCGTTCTAAAATGAAAAATATTCTTTTAAAAAATAAAAAGAGGAAGAATGTATTTTTAAAAGTGACGATAATTCTAACCATTCCATTAATATTCATGAGAATTATCCAAGTATCAGCTTTGCACTAAAATAAAATAAAGTCCGGTGAAATGATCGTCTAAGCTCAAGTAACTCGTTTTAAAACTTAAATTGTCTTGCAAGAGTTAATGAGTTTACTAAGTTTCTTGTACTCCTTTTTGCATTAACGCATTTCACGGCTCCTTTTGCATTTTAATTTATTTTCTCTATAAGAAAATTAGCTTGGCCTTTGTGTTCATCTAAGTTACAAAAAGGAAAAATATGCATTTTCCTGTCTATTAGTTCTATTCTTGCGAAGAAAATAATTATATTTCGATTGTTAATGTGCAGTGGTTAAATAAAGACGATACCTAACTGATTATTTTTATGGAAATAACCAACAAACGAGATGACGATCCACCTGATGGTAAGTGGCTATCGTCGCCCATGAACAGCAGCGATACCAAAGGCATCACTGATGCGTTGCCGGCCAAGAAAGAGAAGAAAAACAAAGAAAATGTTTATTTTATACTTGCTGTTACCCGCGACTTCGGTGGTATTTATCAAAAAAGTTATTGTTCAGTTCGCAGATTTGAAATATAGAAAAATATTTAATGTACGTATACAACTTCCTTATTTGAATCTAATATTATAAAATTTCTCATTGATCCTATTTTTTCTAAAACTATTTTTTTTTCTAAAATAAAAGTAGTTAGTTAGCGTTATTTATTTATTTATTTATGTACCGTATATACATCCAAATGCACTTATTAAAAATCGGTTATTTTATAATAGTATTACAAACAGACACTCCAATTTTATTCATATAGACTACTTACTTGAGTCTAGTTGGAATTATCATCAAATGCGATTTTTCTTTCGTATAATTTATAATCAAGGATGCGATTATTTTTCCTGATGGTGGTAATTATGATGCTAATGGTGGTGGCCTGAATGGTGGTAATTTTTAAACTGATTTCATTACTTATAACATCATAATTATATACTTCAAATTTTAAAGAAATGAAATGAAAGTTTTGTCCTTAATAATTAAATAATGAAGGAAATGTTAACTTCAATAAAAACTGATAACTTGATGTAGTAAATACCTTAAACGCTGCAGTCAACGATGCTATCGCAAACCCGAGAGTAGGTTTGAAAAGAAACGATAACCCAGCGATGTATCCCGCCGGTAAAGCATACAATGCCGAGTCATAACCTCTCTTATTGCATAGATAACAAATGACAGCCTGCAATGTAAAACATTTTTTTTAATTCAACATGCACAAAAATATCAAAGTAGGTAGGTTCGGAACGCTCCGATTTCGATCTTTGCATTATTTTGGATATGGAGCAATAAATGGTATGAAATTTTAATGAGGTCCAAATATGGTGGCATTTTGATTGTATTTACGAGTTAAATAAACGGAGGCAATCCACTTTGCGTTGCGTTCACTTTGACCTACAGAACAGTTTTATAGTAGTTAAATTTTACGTTTAATTTGGCTGTTGAGAAACAAAATTGTTGATAACTTTTTATCTCGTTTACCGTTTTTTGAATGTTTATTAATAAGTTTACATTAAAAAAACGATCAAAACGGATTTGGGGTTTCCCATTTAATGTTTTTGAAGTAATTATTTATATGGAAGGAACCAATTATCACATTTATCTCCAAAACGGTTTAATTGATTTAGAAACGGTATTTTGTGCGGTTTTCTGTCTGTTCGCTTCTTTGAATGGCAAAATTATTGAAAAATATCAGAATGTTAAGTAAGGTCAAAAAGTTTTATTATATTTATTTCGAACGTTGTGTAATACCCGGAGACATTTAATTTTGTTTTGTATTAGATCAAAACTAACAATAACATTCTAACATATTGATACATGGAGCCAAAACTTTGTACCCCTTGTACCCCTTTGTACAACAATTACGTGGATGGAGGAGTATGGAATTCGTCCCGTTCCTCCATTGATCGACATGGCGGGTATCCATTCTTTTATTGTGAACATCCCGTCGGTACGAAGACGTCGATCGCAACGTCATTCGTAATGCGCAACGCGAAGGATTGGAATAGCTTGCCTGCGTCCGCGTTCCCACTCGCCTATGATGTTGATGTCTTCAAGAAAAGAATGAATTATAGGCTTTTACTTAGTTAGTGCGCTCACAATCCTGGAGCACATCTCCTCTTACCATCAGGTAGGATTGTTATTTTAATTTAAAAATAGTTCGTAAAGTGTACATGGAAAAAGAGCGCAGAAAAATATGTATAAATAAAGCTGAATATTTTTATTTGTATAATATGCATATGAAACGTATAAAATTAATAAAAATAAACATTACATTTACTACCATGCATTTAACATACACAAACACGCATAATATACATACAAATGAGAGTCAGTTCTTCTTTTATCTGGCTATTTTTTATCCCGGCAACACGTGAATGTTGCTCATGCCCATGGGCGAAGATAGCCACTTACCATCAGGTGGATTGTCAGCTTGTTTGCCGACTATTTAAAAAAAAAATGGAATTTTAAAACATAAAAATCTCTTAAATCTATAGCATTCAACAAATCGTACTCTGTAAATACCGATATAACTGCCGAAGAAGAGGGCTATATTGAAATGTTGGCGTCGGATGCTCGTTAGGGCCCTCATGGGACTTCCGAGTTTGGGCAATACAGCCCTCGCTAGCGTTAACGCCAAACCCACACCGAAGTACGCAGAACTGCCCTAAAAACATAATACACGTGTAAACAAGACAAAACTTTTCTTTATCACACAGATAATATAAATTGAAAGAAAATAAGAAGCCAATGATTGCAAAAATTTATTGGTATAAAAAGTAGTCATAACAGACATCTCAATCAGAATCTGTGAAAACGACATAAAGAATTTGCCGTAAGCCGTAATTTTAGCTCGCATATAGGTAGAATTTCAAACGATAAAATTAAAGTATTCCTATTTTGAGGTGTCTATGCTTTGGCCTAATCTCATCCTTGCTTATTGTGCATTCTGCTGGACGATGGACGAGACTTAGACACCAAGTACCTGCTGTTGAAGACCTCTGGGCTCTGCTCTACCGAATTGAACTCTCGACGCTACTCTTGATTATTACTTCTCTCTACTATGGTAATTTCTTTATCCTACTATCCAGCCATCACCTACTTCAATCGACGTTTTTCACGTATTTTGGCCGCAGTGTCAGAGAATTAGAAATAATGTGGGCCCTCTTTTTCAGCAGTAAAAAATCAATGATGTCTAGAGGCGACGGTGACCACGTCATTACGTGGCTGACTTTGCAGCCTCGTTGTTAGTTGGTTTACACCACAAAAATAGTTGCAAGAAAAAAAATGGTTGTCTGTAAAGTCGGTTTACGGACGGTAGTTTAACGTGACAACGTCATGGCAAAACATTGATGAAGTAGTGCCTGAATATAATATTATCTCTGGAAATTAACTTTTAGTTAGAAACTTTTATCTTTATACTACAACGCCATCTAGAACTCCTAAACTAAACTATTTTTTCAGCAAGTTCCTTTCTGACTTAATTGTGTATATAGTTTTGTTCATAGATGGCGCTTTTCCATTGAACGCTCGCTCGCGTAACACGACAGATGAGTCATGATTTTTCATGCGTGCGGCCGGCATCGTTTTAATAGACGTTATCACGTCATTAAAAAGAACGTTACTTACTACCCTTTCATATTAACGTTAAAATTAAACCAAATAATTGAAGAAATTACAGCCAGGCATTAAAAACCAGCGCCTCGCGTTCATCGTAAATGATTGACGGAATTAAGCAACTGTTGGCGCGGCGGGTATTTAGATAAATGATTGCTAGTGGTAAAACTTCGGTCATTACCTTGAAGACTAAAGATTTACCAGAAATGTTTGGGGTCGAAGCTCAGTCGCGGTTGTTAACGTTAGATCACTAAGGCTCGTATTAATAAACTGATCTTAAGTAATGAGGTCGATCTCAGATATCATATAATATGTCACTTTTAAATACGATCTGACATATTATGTCAGCATCTCAAATCAAATCATAAGATCTTAAGATTGGTTTATTAAGAGGTACGGGCCTAAGACACGTTGGAGTCTTTCAGGGGAAACAAAAACTGCTCTAACTACATCAATCCGCATTGAAGCAACGTGGTGGAAATAACTATAATAGCTCTCCAAATTAACGAAGCGAAATTCATGTCCTATAGTAGGTTTAAGTTGAACTAAAGTCTGTTCATCGAGAACTGATAAAAAAATGTGAGCCGTCATAGGACGGCTGGCAGATCTATGTGAAACATCGAAATTATTTTATACAACTAATAGGCATAAAAGTACAGATTATGACAGGAACTAAATATTGCATGATGAAAAAAAAACCGTCTAAGAATAGATTCTGTCGCTTATGTATGCAATTTGATAAACGAAAATTTTCGTGAGGTACGCAGTTGTTGTGAAACGCGGGATTGGACAAGCGATCCATCGTTGGACTAAAAATCATTAACGGGCCGCAATTTGTAGTGCCAAATGAGTTTAGTAACCCTACATTTTTTTTATGACGTATATAATGTTACCTTCATAATGTATTTCCAGCACCGACCATCATGGGGGCAGATGTTCTTTGATTCATCTGTTTTTCTTCTTACTTTTTCTGGTGAATAAATCCTAGAAAAAAATTGCACTGATTTGGAAATTGGTTGGCGTTGCTGATGACTTTTTAGTGTTGTGGATGTCTTTCTATGGACTTTGTCAACTTCATTAAGATTGCCTTTTCTGTTCACTATTGACATTAAAATTATTCGTCAAAAAATAAAATCAAAAAATGTTTGGGAGAAATCTCTCGATTTGACCTTCAAATGACCTTTAAATGGTCTCTGGATGTATTTTTTGGATTGGATTTGGACTTAGAGCCCTCGAAAACATAAGCATGAATTTTTTCAGATTTTTGGTAGAAATCTCTGGATTTGACCTTCAAATGCCCTTGACCCTGACGTGATGGAGGTCAACCGACCCTCTCATCGTGATCAGCGACCCAAAAAACCTCTAGTACCATATATGGCATGCCGTGTATTCGCTTATATCAAAATGTTGACCTGTGTAATACCTACAGATCCTTCACTTCTATGCATCAGTGATGCGCTAACATCCATGAGCGACAGTAATTATAACATTAATAATGAGATCTGTTTTAATAGGCTATTTCCTTTGTTTTCTTCACAACTCAAAAACAAAACAATGTTTTAAATAAAAAAGTGCATTTAAGAAGGGGTCATGAATTAATAAAAAAAACTACATACCAAAGTAATGGTGTCCGTTTCTCTTTATCACCTTCTAATCGAATAAGGTAGAAGAGGACAGCGCTACCTATCATAAACATGAGCGTTTGTTTCGATTTCGTCATCGATATGTACCCAGCTCTCTCAGACGCGCGGATCCAATACTCGATTAGCTAAACAAAAGCAACGTATAAGGCAAACTTTGCTATCGCGTTCGTTTATTGAACAAATACGAATCCCTAACCAGCTATTATGGCTCGCTATGCTAATATGGCCAGTCATACTATTATGGCCAGCGAGCAGTTTTAATGAATTCCTTTATCATCGGTTTCATAACTGGCCGGATGTAAAGAAAATCCAATACCGTTTATGGCAAATACGTGAAAAGCAGGTTACCAATTACAATTTACTTTAATAAAAACATACCAGATTACAGAACAAATTAACGATAAGTCCTCGTCTTGACGGTGGCTCTAGAAATATGAAAACTCCGTTGAGTGTGCTCGGAAGGAAAATGTATGAATAGTATCTAAATTTCTTTCCTAGGAGCCATCTGTAACAATAAATAAAGAATTCAGGTATTAAAAAGGTATAAATATTTGTTTAAAAGACAAGAGTTTTTACATTGGTAAAGGAAACTTATTCGTGTAAAAGATTCTGTAAAAGAAGAATAATAGAACTCTTAACCTGGGTATTAGTAACGCAATAGAGTCCATAAAAATACGTATATTTCAGAATTTTTTCTGTCTGTTATTTTTTGGTCAGTTCGTTTATATACTCGATTGATCTGTTTGTGTTTTGTTTCCGTCTTTGAAACCTATCTACCAGTCCTACTGTTGAGCGCGGGCCTCCTCTAAGAATATAAATTTAAAATTTAGTAAATTGAGGGTTCATTTAATTGCAGGATTTAAGTCCCATGTGCAAAATACCAAAGTTTAAACCATTAGAGTATCACTCCTGCAGAAATAAAAATCAAAATGAATTGCATTTCGATAAAAGTTTCAATTTTCAAAGTAACTGTTGTTAAAGTCAAAGTCAAAATATTTTATTTATATAGATATCACTGACTGACTCACTTTTTTTTGAGCCGCAAAATTCATTTACTAATCACGGATTGCTTTTATTCGGATTTGGACGATTTTAGTTCAATACATTTAGTCACGGAAATCAGAATTCACATAGATTTCGCAGAAGTGTAGATTTTCTGTGTACATTACTACATATTTCAAGGTAAAAACAATATATTCCAAATTGATTCAGTCCTTTCCGCATGATATACCCACATCCAGGAAAACAGATAAAAATAAAAACGTTATCTAGATTGATAGCAAAACAAAGACATATTAATCTCATCAAAAACATTTAATGTAAAGATTTTGTCATTATTTGGAATCGAAATTGGTACTTTGCACTCTGCAGGTAGTCACCGACGTAATCTGTGTCATCGACTAAGTATCGGGGTCGACAATCAATGCGTCAAATAATAAAACAACTCTAAGGGACTATCTACATTAATTAAACCGATTTGCAAGCTATCTATAAACAAAAGAACTAATTTATTTATAACTTTGATCGCAACCAAAACATTTTCAACTCGCAAAGCTAGATACATAAAACGAAACACCTGCACAAATTTTACCGTAAATAGCGAATTTCAGTTATCACAGGAGAACACGATCTCAATTAATGATATCTAGTTTCCGAAGAGAATCCGCTACAGAGTTTCAAACTACTGATACGTGGAGTAAGGGTCTGTTTCTATCGCCAGAGTGCAGCGAAAAGCTAGGAACAAAGTACTTATCTTATTAAAGTAAAACACCATTTGCACGTTAAGCCGTTAGTATTTTAATCGATTGATTGAACTATAGGATTAGCCATATCGAGGCCTTCAGGTGGCACCAAAACCTCCTGATACTTAGGATCCCTATACTGTACTATGAAATTCATAGTGGTGAAATATCTTTATGTTCTAAGTCTCCTTTATTGGTAGATCTGTCTTGCAACTGATGTATAAATGATGAAAGAAATTAAGTCAATCACCAGTATCCTATCGTCTAACTTGGATTCGAATAACAACAAATATTATGGTTACAGGTAAGGGTCATCAATAGATAACAGTAATTATTATGGGAATCATAAATACTTAACTAGACTTTGTAAACGCCAAGTTGTGTTTAGAGGAGTAAAAGTTTTCTACCTTTTGCTAAGAATAGCTAAAGGTTTGTTTGCTCATCTCATTTCATAAAAAAGTTGTGTACCACAAAACATTTACAAACAAAACTTATTAAAAAAAAGGGTGCGTGTACTTTTGTACGCGCGTGAGAAGTTATACTTCTTTGACATGAAAAAAAATCAAAAAAATTGGTTGTCTGTAAAGTCGGTTTACGGACAATGGTTTTACGTGATAACGTCTATTTCGTAGAAGAATAATTTATGATATAAATAATGTAATGTAAGAACGTAATGGAAGCCCTACGCACGGAGCCGCGGTGCTACTCGCCAGTTGTGTCAGCTTGAACATGGCTTGACGCGCCACCGCGACCCGCGTATCTAGCTAGATTATAATATTAAATTTCATACTAACTATACGATTTTAAACATATTTGAGTTGAAAATTTGGTTTAAATCGTTTTAAATATCAGGAGCTGCGCGACATCTGTGATTTTCTTGACTACAACTAAAGTCCGAGTCGATGTACTGTGTAAAGTTCTTTCAAGTAGTTCATACCTATAAACAGAGATGACGCTATTGTAGATTTTCGTTTTCATATAATAATAATACGTACGAGCTACGAGAAATCATTTCTTTTCAAAAGATTGTAAAATAAAATAAAAATGAAATGAAAAATGCCTTCCAAGCGGACCGATTACGCTTGAGTGGGAGAGAGACGGCCGGTCTAGCGTGCCTCTCTCTCTAATGCTGCGCGCGCTTCCGTGACGTTACTCCGGCCGTTACTCGGTTTTCGTGAATGCCTCTCAGGCTCATCGTCTTTATAAACGTTATCACGTTAAAACAATATTAAAAAAACATTGTTCAAAATACAATATTCAAAAATGTGTTAAGTATGTGTTAAGCGCCATCTGTAATTAATTTTGTAGTATATTCTAATATTATTTTGCTACGTATCGTAATAGTTCTCGTAATAGAACATAGATGGTGTTTTTACAATTGCAAAAACAAATCAATTGTAAATCTTTTTTTTCTGTTTTTACAATTGTAAAAACACCATCTATGTTCTATTACGAGAACTATTACCATACCATGCTGTAAAACCAGTTTTTGTGGGGGGGAGGGAATGAAAGATTTTATTCAGTTCAGTTGAAAAATAATTTATTTTCCGACAGGCATTAAACTTTAATACAGATTAAGGAGAGAAAAAGAATGTGCTCCTAGTCCCAAAGACAAGTATCGATTACTATTTACTATTACAGTCCGTTCACAGTTATTTTACCTCTGACAAGCTGTCATTACCTTCCCATTAGATTAGCATTACTTGCTGTCAAGTGACGAGTGTTGCAAAAGTTCCCGATTTATCGGGAGATCTACTGATTTTGGTTATCGTCTCCCGATATCCCGTTTTAGCGACCGTTTCTCCCGATTTTTTGCATTTTCTACCAATGTAATATAATATTGAAAATTAAAATAGAAAATAGTGTTATAAATACAAAAAACAAAAGAAACTGAGTCGCTCAATGAAAATACAGAAGAATTTTGGGCAAACGTAGGTACATATTACGAGTATAGCATAAAACGTGGTCATGGCTCACGAAATCGTGTTCTAATATTTTTTCCAACTGAATCAATGATAGGTCTATTACACACAAAAAAATTAAAAAATACAAAAAACCCGACTGCGTATAAAACATGTGCGACATATTGAGGATAAGTTTTGTAAAATGGATGGAAGCTTAGACGCGGAAATTGATAAATTTATTATAGAATTGAAAGACGAGTGTGATACGGAATCTGAGAGCAGTTTTGATGATTCATGTTCGTCCGATAGTGATTATTTATCATTAGGTGTGCATTTGGATCATTCGTATGCCAACAACCCAATTTAAAGCAATTCAATTTGTTGTAATTTTAATATAACTACCGAGAATGTGAACTGATTAGTTAGGAGACTGTAAAATAATACATTATTTTATTTATCATTTTTACTATCGTTACTTTTGGATCAACCTAGTAAATAATATTTATATACATCAGAAGAAATATGTAATATTTCATGTTAGGGAATCGTACAAACTAAACATTACAACACACAGCTAAGGTTAACCAACTTAATAAATTAATAATGTAGTTTTTATAAGGAAGAATATAAACGCGTATAAACAAAATTTTGATATTAATAATCGCCAAACAAAAAGAATGTATCAATTAATTACGCCTTCGTTCCGCCAAAGTAAAGTGCAACGATCTTTCATAGGGCTTGGTGTACATTTCTATAATAAAATCCCAAAATTAATACGTGACTTGCCAATAGAATCTACGAGTTTAATGGTTAAAACTAAGTTGGCGGGTGTCTATTATACTATCTACTACTTAAATGGTTTTTACCCAAAACGAATGTCATAAAAAGGTTGTATAATAAAAGCTATTGCATATTTCAAGAGATTTTATTAGTTATCATTTATATTAATATTTCGTCTAGTTGTGCAGGAGGCGCTATATTTCGTTGGTACCTTGCCCAATCAAGATACCATAACATACTCATTGTAAGTATGGCCGCAGCAAACTACTGATCTTCTAAAGATGTATAGGGTACGTTATCCAGTGTTCAGGACTTATTCTCAACCTTTGTCAGTCACAAAACAGGCGATTAAGTAGTCCATATTCATATAGTATTGGTTTGCCAGAAATTGTAGCGAAACTGCGAAAACACATTCACCAAAACACAAGTACGAAATCGAATACAAGAGTAAATTAAAATAACTGTGTGCGTGTCGATGAGTTTCAATAGTAAATAGGACTCCAAATAGGTACGCTGAAAATATTTAATAGAAAAATACAAAAAACGACGCGTAGAAACATGAAAGATCGATGACAAATATGACAGTACAGTGGTGTTATTTATAAATACTATGGTTACCAAAATGACATTAGGTATTAGGGATTACATCATCTTTGTTGTCAATCGATTAATCGATGTCAAAATATTCGAAATGTAATTTAATAAAATTAGCGTAACGATTGAATGGTAATTCTAAATATATTACATAGTTTTAATATGTATGGAATACGAAAACATGTAAGAAATAAATTAATATTATAATTATAATTAACAAATAATACATAAAATATATTATTATATTCCATCAATCGATTATTATGAATCAATTCAATCGATTATAAAATCGTTTGTAATGAGGTAAATACTGTGAAAACTTTTTTGCATACAGAAAAAATACAGAATTTAGCTAACTTCACGTTGTAGAATTTAGGTGTCGGTGTGCGCGCGCATCGTAGAAATTCACTCTCATCATTTTTCACCATCGCGCCAAAAGAAGTATAACTTCAAAAATTTTTTGAATCGTCAAATTCAACTCCGTCAGCATATTAGTAAATACCAGACGCTTCAGCCACCCGAAGTTGCTGCGTAAATAGCAGACGTATCGGACTGAAGCATCTGCTATTTACAAGACGCTGAAAATCCTTGTAAACAGGCTAACTAGGACAACAGATTATTACATATATAGCACCGAAAATATAAAACGTTGATATTGACAATATAGTTACATCAGTAGTTGATCATATATTAACAAAATTAATCGTGCCTTATCTTTTCATCTATGGTAGTGAAGCAAGATAAACTTTCAGTGTTCTTTATCCAGAAATTAGTATCGATCTGTTCACGAGGATCCACTCTCTGTTTACTTGGTTTGTTGTGTGAACGTAATGAATTGATTAATACAATCTAGGTATTACTTTTAATCTTATTGAGTTAGATTATATTCCAGTACTCCTTAAAATTTAGCTTTATCTGACTGAATTTAGCTTTGACGACCTGCGTGGCGCAATGGTTACCATGCCGGATCGCCGCGCCGAGGGTCCTGGGTTCGATTCCCAGCGAGGCGGAAATTTGAATGATGAGTTTGAGTTTCTGTTCTCGGTCTGGGTGTGAGTGTCCTTGTCTTGTGTGTTGTCCATGGCACCCACGACACAGGGAATCCTAGTGTGGGGCTATGAGTGTGAAGCGTTATTTATTATTTATTATTTATTTATTATCTTGTGTACAATAAACGTGCAAATTCTCGTTTTTATTTCTTAATAAGTAACTCTATTACTAAAATCTCAACTTGGACAATAACAGAATGAGTACCATCATTTGAGTGAAACTCTGTATCCCAGCTTTTTAATATAGATTTATCTTTATAAATCATATAATAAAAATCATTCCATTCAGTCTCCAGCACAGATTTAGACAACTTTAGTATCGGGAAGGTTTTATTAGGGTTAATTAAATAGACGACAATTTTTAAACCTAAACACAGTGTATTCAATGCAGTGTAGAGACCTTAATTTCAAATAGAATGTAAAACAAGATACACAAAAACGTACAAAAGATTAACTTGGATTCGAGGGCACATAGATTATTATGCCCCAAGAGTATAATATGCCTTTTGTTCCTTACCTAAATAAGCAGCCAAAGCTACTGCAACTGCCGCTTACAAGAGTTCCAAAAATAGTTGATCTCACATAATTTTCTCCAGCCCGTATTAGTTCTTCTTTGTTTAAAATTTTCTTTCCCCGAGCTAAGTTCTGGATCTGAAAATAAACTTTTTAAAATTATATTATGGTGAAGGCATGAACACTGATAAAATTTACTAGGTATGATGACATCACTTGTAATCATGGATGTGCTCAAATTTACTTTCCAATGGAAATAACAAGACAAGAGCCCAGTTGCAGAGCAGACGAGCTACCTGACAGTAAATGATCTCTGTCGCTAGTACTATCGGTAACATTATTAAGATTAAAATATGATGCCCAAAAAGAATCTCTGGATGTAGTTTTAATGATGATCACCGTTATCATACACCTTCTGTACTGCTAGGGTCGGTTCTTTGACACTGAAAGCTGGTAAAGCGGTATCCCACGATACAAATTGCAGATTGACAGACTTCAAATATTTTTAAGAATTATATGAACAACTCTCAGGTACGCAGGTGCATGAAGTATACGAGCTCGAGTCAATCTTGAATACTTTTTTATTGCCAGCTGCTAACGTTTTTCCTTCAAGCAGGTTTCACTAATTACAGCAATTAGAATGAATGATAATTATTTAGTAGGTACATGTAAACGAAGTGGTGGATAGGACTCCGTAACAAAACAAATTTAGAAATCCGAGCACGCCGTAATTAAATTAGTGAAAGCTTGTTAAGAATCTTTTTAGCTTTTATACAGGATTCCAAGACTTGGCCTTCTGACTGCTATAGTAATTAGAATTAACACAGAATTAATGACTGCAAACACTGAATGGGATTGAAGAGACTTGACATTTATTGCTATAAGCGTTGCAAAAATTTAAAAGGTATCTTTTGTAGAGAGCAAACACTAAATGATGGTAAAATTCATCATAGGCAGGCGCTCTAGTATCATTCATCAGACTCATGATAAAGGAACTCATTGGTCTGATATTAGTTAGACTGACCTGAATAAAATCAGCGACTATAACTGTTTCATTTTATAAGAAATAATATGTACTACAGTGGTGTTCACTAACCATCAGGCAGTTCAATTGCTCGCTCATTTCGTTAATGAGCACCTCAAATGGATTAACTTACCAAGTGAATAACAAAGTAGAATTTGGCGCTACCGATTAGTGAGTGTTTGTATGTGGGAAATGTAGACGTCCAGCAGCTCTGGTCATACGGGTGTAGAAGGTGACAGCACGGCGCGTTGGTGCAAGTCTCCTCAAACAGATGCTTACTAATTTCTCCCATCGTTCATTTAGTAAAGATTCTGGAACAATACAAGCAGACATTTAAGAATGATTTGATGTGAGGCTTAATATTTTGAAATAAAATGTGCTACACAAAATATTTTTAACTGAGTAATTAACAATTAAAATAACTACATAGGCAAAAAACTTTATTCAAATCTGCCATAATTAAAAATAGGCAGATTGTTAAAATTTACGTTGATAGGTAAATATGACGCGTGCGCAATCCGGAAGGAGCATAAATGTTAGTAGCGCGTAATCAAAGTAATAAAACCAAAGTTAGCTATTGTTAATTAAGGAGTTATAAGTAATTACAGCATTACTTAAAACTATTAAAACAAGCGATAAACAAGAAAGTGTGTTTTCACTTGATCCTGTGGAATCTAGTGTTTATTATCATCCTGAAAATTAAACCAGCAATATCAATATGAAAATCAAATAACTGAATCCCTCTCCCCTTTGTTATGAAATATAAAGATTTGTTACAATCCTACAGAATCTATAGGTTGACTAAAATTGAATCTACTTGAGTAACAAAATAGTCGTAATTCAAAAGACATACAAAATTCTTGATTCTACAAAATCTACACTCACACGTACCTACATCAAATTGTCTCTGATCACGGTGTATTAAAACAATATTGTAACACATTGAAACACACTTCTATACCCTACAGTGTATCTACCGCAAATGGCTCATTAAATGATATCTCGTTCAATCCACTTGAAACGAATGTAATATACTTGCACCCACTTCTTCATCAAAGGCAATGAAGTTAATTGAACAATCACGGCCTCTTCAATTCCACGACCCAATTACTTGTATATTCGTGCCTATGTCATTGATAACGTAAAATCAGTTAGGTATAAGCCTTAACACTCTTATTATTAGGTGTTATGAGACAACGTAACTTGTTCCAAGTTACTGATGTATCTTCCTGATTTAAGGCTCGTTACACAAAGGAGAAGGAAGAGCATAAGTGCTGATCATGAGACGATATTGATATTGTGAGTCCACAGTCACAACAGTTATTTTTATCTATTTTAAAAATACACCATAATTTTTTCCCTATTAAAAGGTTTTATTTAGCTTGCCCTGTTTGATTGGATCAAACCTTGCAAGCCTAATTAGACCTACTTCCACTTATTCTAAGGAATTGAAATTTTACGTATTGATTCAGTTCTGATGACAATTTATTGTTGTGATAAACATCACCTAACACTACACACAGATTTGGCTCCAGCTGAAAGAACTCCTTAATGGTTAACAGCACAGTCCCAATTTTATTCTTTAGTATTTACATTGACACTATGAAACCGCATATTTAGTTTTTTAAACTATTAGTTAACTTGTTTTAAACCTTTATATCACACACAGGCCGAACCTACCTGAAATCTAAAATTCAGAAGCTACCTGAATCAGAAAACCACATTTGACTGACAGAACCACAACTATAAGAGATTGTTCATATTGATATAAAAATTATCTACATGTTAGTATGATTGAATTAGACCATCCATGACCCACATACGGGGCATACCTTATGCTCGTACATGCAATAATGCAGTACAATTTGAGGTACGCGTCTCGCAACACTGAGTCGGTAATTGAATAGACAGCTACAAACGATTAGTTATGCAGGATTTCATGACCTGGCTAACACGGTATTATGGCGGTAATGCCGATTACAAGGTACTTAATGGAATGTATGAGCGATATGTGAAAGCACCTATGGGTGAGACTTATTATTATGGTAATAACGAATATGATAAGGACTAGTACCTGTGGCTCTGCTTCAAGAACTTATACCTTAGTTACTTTCAATATTTCAGTAGTGAAATAATTTTTAAATTGTCAACAATACTTAAGCTGGCCATACACGATCAAGTGTACTTGTCAAGTTTACAGTTTGACTTAGAGACTTTTGAGATAGCTATAAATGGCCAGATAGCCACATCGTGGTCATACACCGTCAAATTTACTGGATGCCGAGTCAAGTCCGCTGCAAACTTGACGAGTATACTTGATCGTGTATGGCCAGCATTAACTGTCAAGTTGATTAGTTGTTGTTTTTATTTTACTTGCTTAATATTATGTTAATTGGTAGCACAAATCCTAAGTAATTGTTTATTTTTGCATTTAAAAGTAAATTATCTTATTAATTCCAATAAAAAATTGCCAACAATATAATATCCACATGCACTTTATTATTTAATTTTTTGCAATAATAAATTAATTTATTTAATTAATGGGTAATAATTAAATATCTTTATTTACCATCGTAGATAAGTCATTAGTACGAGTATATTAATATTTTGTTTCGTAATAGGTATTTAGTAAAAATATTAAAGAAAATTCATTTTTTTGCAATAGCTTCCAAACGAGCTGATGATCCACCTGATGGTAACTGTCTATCGTCACCCATGGACATCATCAACGGCAAACCAAAGGCATCACTGATGTGATGCCGGCCAAGAAAGACAGAAGAAAAAGAAAGAAAGAAGAAGCACCGAGTCACCTGCACAATGACAGATTATCATAAAGATAGATAAGCTAGTGACCTCAGATTAATCAGAGTATAAACTCAGCAACAAACAAAAGGTTGACTTATAGTTTTACCCGACAGCAAGAATAGAGACCTTCCCTATAAGTTTTTCGTGCGTACCTATAAAATAAACCCCGTATAAAATAAATTTTAAAATGTTGTTGAAGAGCTTCAATAAATAAATAAGCAACGATATTTAGCCTGCGTGATTGTATTTCATTCAACCGGAAGCACATAACATTCTGGACAAAAATGTTAAAAAGTGTATAAGAATTATTTAAGCGTCTTCCAGTTCATAATTTGCATATCGTAGAATTTATTAATTAAATTATTTAAATCAGAAGAATATGGCCAAGGCCTTCACGCATAATTGTAGGTCATTCGTTATACTTCATACATAAATGGTAATTATTCTTTATTATGCCTTAGCCAAAAATATTAGGATTTTTTTTTTGTTGTAGCTAGTCACACCCGAATTTTTTAGATGTTACTCTTCAATTGACATGTCTTTTTTAACCTATTACTACAACGTAACTATATTAAATCAGTGAATATCGAAACAAAAGATAAGCAAAAAAAATGGTTGTCTATAAAGTCGGCTTACGGACGGTAGTTTAACGTGACAACGTCATGACAAAACATTTATGAAGTAGTGCTCGAATATAATATTAACTCTGGAAATTAACTTATAATTAGAAACTTTTATCTTTATACTACAACGCCATCTAGAACTTCTGAACTTAACTATTTTTTCAGCAAGTTCCTTTCTGACTTAATTGTGTATATAGTTTTGTTCATAGATGGCGCTATCTCCATATAATTTATTATCTCTGGAAATTAACTTATAATTAGAAACTTTTATCTTTATACTACAATGCCATCTAGAACTGCTGAACTCAACTATTTTTTCAGCAAGTTCCTTTCTGACTTAATTGTGTATATAGTTTTGTTCATAAATGGCGCTTTCTCCATTGTTCGCTCGCTCGCGTAACGCGACAGATGAGTCATGCTTTTTCATGCGTGCAGCCGGCATCGTTTTAATAGACGTTATCACATCAACAAATATGCACACAAAAACAGACAAAAATCTATTGTAACGCAATAAGGTCCATGGGCAACGGTATAACTTGCTATCAGATGACTCGTCTGCGTCTGACTATTCAAAATCTCCATGAACAAAGAATATCGATCTAACATACTTGAATCTACGCCGGTGAAACTTTAATTCACCGTGCATCAAAATTGGGTATGCAAATTTTATTCTTAGGCGGGAGCATGAGAGCGTTGATATAGCAAACACACTTTGCATACTGATATTTGTTAGAACCTAACGTTTCCCTAGAATATTGCCTCTCTATGAGTTACCTTAGATCTGGATGTAGCGATAAAGGGGATGAATTTCATTTGCTTAGATTATCCTCAATCACTTCGTTATAGTTGGTAACTAATCAAATTAACAATCGCTTAATCAAGTTTAGTCGAGTCTTCGAATCTTTGTTTAATATTCTAATCTTCAGTGCGTCTGAGTATGTGTTGCTGAAGTAGATTAAAAGGTTCATTATTATTATTAACTTAGTATAAATCTACTTTGCAGCAATATACTCAATATTGGAATAATATGTATCTACCATGGCATCTGTCTTCTATCGAAAAGGAAGTTGAGCCGTTATTATAATATTATTGGCTCTCCAAACAATAAGCCTGCATAGTCGAGAGATAATACTTGAGCTACTTTTATCCCCGTCATTATTTTAATCCTTACTTCTGAATCGAATAATGCACGTGAGGTATTTTTAAATTGAGTCAAATTTTGCAAGCCTAATTAGACCTACTTCCACTTTATCCTTAGGAGAGACACATCGCTTTAGTTCTGATGACAATGCATTTTATGACAAGCTTGAGCTTCTACTCCCAGGTTTGGCTCCATCCAAGGGAACTTTTTAATGGTTAACATCATAGTCCCAATTTTTTCTTTAGTATCTACATTGACAATATAAAACCGTGTATTTCGTTTTTTATACTATTACTTTAAAAAAGGAACCGGTTAATTAATTTGTACTTAGAATGGATACAGATTTTTAATTTACTATGCCACTTCACTTAAAATTGTAGCATAACACTGCTTAAGGTACTCTCTTAGGCTCGCATTACGCATAACAACCATTACGATTTTTCCCCGCGCGATTTTTTCCGCAAAATTCTGTGAGATATGAAAATTGTATGAAGCTGCACGCACTTGCGAAAAAAAAATCGTGTTGATTTATGAGTCAGTACGCGATTTAAAAATCGTCAGGAAAAAAATCGCGCGGTGAAAAATCGTAATGCTTGTTAAGCCTTAATAACATAAAAAATCTTAGCGTAAAAGCTTTAATTGACTACAATTTGAGGTTAAATGTAATTAACCGTAATTTTACGTTCTCCGTAAAGCCTCATAATAATGCAAACATCCGTCCATAAAATGCTTTATATGACTTATCTTCTACAAAGATATTTATCTTGAGATATCAGAAAAGATCTGTAGATATGCCACGGACCGACGGATTACAAATAACGCCTAATTACAACAACCTCCATAGCACTTGCACTGCACTCTTTTGACCCTAATATGACTGTTAGCCCTAATTATGAACTGTTAATCTGTAGTAAAGTCTGAGTTTTTTAAATGACTACAAAAAAAATGGAAGGATCTCATTCTAGACTGTATTTTTTTTAATGTTTGTTACCTCAGAACTTTCGACTGGGTGAACGATTTTGATGATTCTTTTTTTTCTCTTTTTTTGAATTTATTATATTCGAAGGTATTTTCGTGTGGTCCCCACTTAAATTTAAGCGAGATTTGACAATGGAATCCATGTCAAAAGCAATTAAGCTAAATTTGCATTAAGGTATGTGCGCGATAAATGAAACGAATAACTCAACATCACGCCCGAATTCGATGATTCTTTTTTTATTGGATGTACTCATTTGAAGTCGGTCCTTTTTTTGGTAAAATTTTAGATAACATTCCTTTTTAGCATCTTACATTACACCTGTGTTACTTCCCCTTATTTTGCACAGGAGTAAACAGAACTGTTACTGTGGATCAACTTCACCATATTGTTAAGTAAATATTTTGATCAATCAAACTGACTGACAATGGAAATGTAACTGAGCGATTTATCAATAATCAAACAGTTGCTAGTGACGCATATGTATTTACATAACAAAGAGTCATAAATGAATCCTTTCGTATTGCTAAATCTTTCGGGCTGGCAACGCGTTGGTGATGAAAAATAAAAGTAATAGATTGAATAAATAAATCCAAAACCATGATGATGGCACCATCGACTTTATTCATCTGATTGGAATTCACCCAGGTGTCTTAAGTCTATCTACTTTTAGTAGATCAATGAAATGTTCATTTTGATTTAAGTGTTAAGTATTTAAATTTCCGGTATCGTTCTATTAACCGAACTATTTCCACTAAAAAGTATCAGTAGTTCAGTTAACCGGACTAACCATTGCGGAACATTATGGAATTTAATTGTACATAATATTAACCTATTAATTGTA